>CM076908.1:38036024-38426524 GCA_039519145.1 Kokia cookei
AACTCATCTGCACAATAAGTAACTGCCTCAGTCCCGTTCACATCAGATGCAGCCATGTCGTCACTAGACGCCCTAACACTTACTAGTGCTTCAACAATATCCTCAGTGATATCTGTCCGGGCATAGTCTTGCTTTTCCTCCTACTCCTCTACAAGGTCCTTCTTCTTAAGTTCTTCCTCTCTTTCCTTCTCCTTCTCTTAGCCTTCTTCTTGTTCTGCTTCACTTTCTCCAAGCTATTCAAGCTCAGTTGTATCTTTTTCGGTGCCTTCCTCTACATCCACACCTATGGATACAATCGGCGTATGAACCTCCTCAACTATAGCCGCCCGCTCTACCATATTAGCCCCAAGGCTGTTCGAGAACTCTTCTTCGAATAAGCTGACTATAGTTCTATAGCAATCCTCCATATCATTAGAATGCCCCTCGTAATCTAAAATGTGGATTCTCATTGAAGAGGAGACATGTTGAGGCCTACCATCAAGAGTAGGTTGTTCGAAGGATGAGGGAGCTTTCCTAACAATGGGTGGAAAGATAAGGAATTGAGGCAAGGGATTTGGGCTTATCCTTCTTAATGCGTCAATAATAGACTTGTTCCACACTCTTATGTAAGCATAAAATAAATTTTGTCTGTAGTCCATCTCCTCCAATGCGCTGACAATATGAATTTGGCGCATATCGATGCGATCAATGCTTATTTCCATTGCAGCCAATTTCTTCCTCAATTGAGGTCTGTGGGCACATCTGCCTGTTTTTCCTTCTTCCCTTTCTCATTGTCCTTCTTCTTTGGTGCTTCTCTCACTAGTAGCATCTCCTGGCCCATCGTCATCCTCTTTACTGAGATATCGTTGATGGGGCTCTTGTTCTCTAATACCTCCCCATCTCTGGGCACAATCCCCCTTTGTTTAATAGCAGCATGATTAAGGAAGGAAGCGGTAATATACATGTCTGCCTGGATGCTGCTTCAGCAATCTGGTTGTGGAGGATTGTGCCGACATCGATATAATGGCCCTTTAAGATTGAATGCAGAATGTACATGCGATCTAGTCTCGCCATTGTGTTGTGTGTAGAGGGTAGGATGCGGCTATTCACGAAGTGGAACCATACCTTGATGTAGGTATTTAGTTCCTTCATCGATTAGTTCTTCCAAAAACACAGTGTAGGTGTCTTCTTTTTTAGCAAACCGGAACAGAGTATTGACGTGGGCAGCACTCCATGGTACTATGCCCTCTCACCTAAAGACGAACTCCTGCTCACTGTCAACAAGGTTGGCATAAAATTCCCTCACCATTGTAGGGGAATATCTGGTTGGGTGCTCGTAGAAGAATTCCTAGCCCAGCCGACTGATTGTTCGTGCAATTTGCTTCCCCAAAGTCTGATGTGAGGACAACTGTAAGCCTTGCTTCTGATGGTAGTTACGTTTAAGCATGACATCATGGTAGTGGTCCTTGGCTGGTTTAGATAGAAATAAGATCGGCTCTTGTGATGGAGGTTGGTCAGTGGACCGAACCATAGTGGCGGAAGTTTCAGGAGTTTTGGAAGGCGTTTTCGTACCTCTTATTCTGGCCATAATATCTCAGGAAGAAGGTTAAAAGAAACTTGTAGAGAAAATAAAATAAACTCGTGAGAAAGTAAGAGCAAAAATAACAAAAAAAGAGTTGCAGCAGCAATGTCGAATGTGAGTGGAAAAGGAAGTTGGTAGAGAAGGGTTTTATAACCTTTCAATGGCAATAGTCATGATTATTACAAACGTCCTAAAAAATAATCACGTTTGTAGCCAACAAATGTCAGGCTGCAGATTGTACCTTTTTGGTTGATCCAACGGTTAGGAATAGATGAAGATCAACCGATGTGATCCTTGCTAAAAAAGTGTTGTTGAGTCATCACATAATGCACCGACAAGTTGTGCTTGTGATGCATCAACAAAGAGACGATTTTTATTCTTGCATAAAATTGAAAAGATAAAAAGAAATGAAAAATGCATTGGCATTATTTAAATGTAACCAGATCAATGGTCTCATTTGGTTCTTTGACTTTTGGGCTCCTATAATGTTTCAGATGTTGGCCATTTACTTTGAACTGTTGCCCATCCTTCAGATTCTGAATTGTCACCGCACCAATTTGGAATGCTTCAATAGCCTTAAAAGAGCTCGATCATCTTGAACGCAATTTACCTGGATGCAGTTTTAATCATGAATTAAACAAAAGTACTAATTGATCAGGGTTAAATTGTCGATGCAAGATGATATTGTCGTGCCATCTCTTAGTCATTTCTTTGTATATTGAGACCTTCTCATAGGCATTACGGTGAATTTCTTCTAGTTCAGCAATATCCAACAATCTTTTCCTTCTAGTAGTATCATAGTCCATATTTACCTGCTTGATTGCCTACACGGCTTTGTGCTCAAGCTCAATTGGCAGGTGGCATGACTTACCAAACACTAGTTGATATGGCGACATCCCCAACGGGGTCTTATATGTGGTGTGAAGCGCCCACAATGCATCATGTAGCCGCAAAGACCAATCCTTCCTAGATTGGTTAACCACCTTCTCAACGATGCTCTTAATCTACCGATTGACCTCCGCTTGGCCATTAGTTTGTGGATAGTATGTTTTGGCCATACGATGCTTCACACCATATCTTTTCAATGTTGTCGCAACTTGATTGTTATGAAAGTGAGTACCTTGATCACTTATTAGTGCCCTAGGTGTTCCGAATCTCGTAAGGATATGAGTGTGGAAGAACTTTAACACCATTCGAGCATAATCTTTTGATACCGTGATTGCTTCGATCCATTTCGATACATAGTTAACAGCAACTAAAATGTACACATTCCCAAAAGAGTTTGGAAATGGCCCCATGAAACCTATAGCCCAAACATCGAATAGCTCTACCTCCATAATAGGCTATTGGAGCATCTCATTGCATCGAGATATTGAGCCAATGCGTTGATATCTATCACATTGTTGTGTAAAGTTGTAGGCATCTCGAAACAATGTGGGACAATAGAATCCTTACTGTCAGACCTTTGCAGCAGTCTTTTCACCACCAAAATGGCCTCCATAAGTAGCATCATGGTAATGTCACAGGATAGAAGCCATTTCTTCTTCAGGAACGCAACGACGGATGATGTTGGCGGTGCATACCTTGAACAGGTATGGCTCATTTCAATGGTACTTTGAAGCGTCGTGCAAAACCTGACTTTTTTGTGCATCAGCATACCAAGGTGATGCGTCGACAAAGAATAATAGCTCTTCTGGAAATGCATCGATAATTTGGACTTTATTTCCATCTTCACTTCCTACTTCTAGTCGAGACAAGTGGTCAGCTACTTGATTTTTAGATCCCTTTCTATCTTTGATTTCAACATCAAACTCTTGAAGTAACAGCATCTATTTAATCAACCTTGATTTGGCGTCTTTCTACCAAAAAAGGTACCTCAACGCAGAATGGTCTGTGTACACTATAATTTTTGCCCCGACAAGGTATGAACGAAACTTGTCGAAAGCAAAAACTACTGCTAGCAATTCCTTCTCAATAGTTGTATAATTGACCTGCGCTTCAGTCAAAGTTTTACTAGCATAATAAATAGAATGAGATACCTTTTCTTTGTGTTGACCCAATATAGCTCCTACAGTAAAGTCACTTGCATCACACATTAGTTCAAATGGTTACGTCCAGTCCAGTACGACGACAATTAGAGCTTGTACTAGTTGTTTTTTATTGTGATGAATGCGTACAGACAGGTGTCATTAAACGCAAACTTTTTATTCTACTCTAGCAATGAGCATAACGGTTTAGAAATCTTGGAAAAATCACGGATAAATCTCCTATAGAAACCAACATGTCCAAGAAAGGTTCTTATTCCTTTAACATTTATTGATGGTGGTAATTTCTCGATGATTTTGACCTTTTCTTTATCTACCTCAATGCCTTGACATGATATGTGATGGCCGAGGACAATTCCTTCAGTTGCCATGAAGTGGCATTTTCCCCAATTCAGAACTAGATTTGTGTCCTTACATCTCTTCAGAACTTTCGCCAGGTTGTCAGTGCATTGGTCAAAAGTTTTCCCAAAAGCCGAAAAACTGTCCATGAATACCTCTAAAGAATCTTCAGTCATGTTTGAGAAGATAATCATCATACACCTCTGGAATTTGGCTGGTGTGTTGCACAATCCAAATGGCATACGTCGAAAGGAAAAGGTCCCAAATGGGCACGTGAACTTGCTTTTTGCTTGATCTTTCGATGCAATGGAAATTTTGTTGTATCCAGAGTAGCCATCTAGGAAGCAATAATAGGCTTTACCAGCTAGCCTATCCAACATCTGGTCAATGAAAGGTAGTGGAAAGTGGTCCTTCTCTGTGGCTACATTCAGTCGATGATAATCCATGCATACTCGCCAGTCAGTCGCAATGCGAGTAGGGATCAACTCATTCTTGTCATTGCTCACAATTGTGAAGCCACTCTTCTTGGGTACACATTGGACAAGGCTCACCCAATTGCTATCAGAAATGGGGTAGATGATACCCGCATCTAGCCACTTGATAATCTCCTACTTCACTACTTCTTTAATCTTCTCATTGATTCGTCGTTGTTGCTCAATGGATTGTTGCCCTTCATCTTCCAACCTGATCTTGTGCATGAAAAAAGAGGGACTAATGCCTTTGATATCTGCAATACTCTAAGAATATGGATCTTTTATGTTCCTTTAAAATCGTGATGAGTTTTTCTTCTTGTGTTGCGTTAACAATTACAGGTAACGTACCATTGTCACCCAGAAAGACGTATTTTAAATGCGTAGGTAATGACTTCAACTCCAAGGTAAGAGCTTGTTCAATCGATAGTATAAACACGAGGATCGTCCTATTAGACAGATCCAAAGATTCCAATTGCCAATTCTATCTCAACTCACAACTATTAATCTTAGTATTGTAGTCACATTCAGCTAGGACTTCATTAACGTATGTCACTGCATTTTCATCTTGGACTACTGAACTCCGTTCATTGAACTCTTCCATAATTATTTCATCCAGCACGTCAATGTGGTGACACTACTCTTTACTCTTGGATAGAGATGCCTTGAACACACTAAAGGTCACGTGTTAATCGTTATGATGCATAACAAGTTCACCCTTGAAAACATCGATAAGAGTGCGTCCCGTTACCAAGAATGGTCACCTTAAAATGATGGGTACTTCCTTGTTTGCCTCACATTCAAGGATTATGAAATCGGCAGGGAACACAAGATTATCAACTTGTACAAGGACATCTTTCATTTGGTCTTCAGGTTACGCTAGGGATCTGTCTATAGGATGTAATGTCACCGCAATGTGCTTTATTTATCCTATTCCTAACTTCCTGAATGTGGACAAAGGCATGAGATTAATACTAGCTCCCAAATAATATAAAGCTTTACCTAGATAATGATTCCCAATGGAGCATGAAATTGTAAAGCTGTCAGGGTCTTTCATTTTTAATGGCAACTTGTTTGTTAGCACAGCGCTACAGCCCATAACTAGGGATCTACACAAGGACATCTACAAGAAGTATGTTAATATGTAATTGTTTCAAAGTAGAAATAAACTTTTGATAGTCCTTATCATGGTCTTTTTCTTTAAATCTTTGCAAATATGGCAAAGGTATCGTAGTATTGGGTTGTTGTGGAATAACCAGTTGCATTGACACAGCAATTGCGTCGACAACTTTGTTTTGCAAATAGTAGGCATAGATGTCACTACAATTGGCTCCTCCTCACTTATTTCTACTGAGTTTCCTTCAACTGCAACTTCTCCTTGTTGCGTTGGTTTGGATGCATAGACATGGTCTTTGTAAGAGTGTCTACTTGGCACTTCGCAACTTGATCACCTTACAATGCTCCTTCCCTCTTTGCGTTGGATTCTCAGTATCACTAGATAGAGCATCTGGTGACCTTACACTCAGATTAGAAGCCAACTGTCCTAGTTGGGCTTCCAATGCAAGGATAGAGGAAGAACTGCCTTGCACTATTATTTCAGTTCTTGTGTTATGCTCTCGCATCAATGCTTTAAGCGCAGCCATAAAATCTGACCTTTATTGAGAAAACTATTGCAGTTGTTGATGCTATCCTTGCATTCTATTGTGGCTACAATCACATTTGTGGTTGCATCTGGCTATGTGCCTGCAATTGATTTGGGTACAAATGTACCTGAGAATTCTGATTAAAATTCTGCTATTGATGGTTATGGTAACTCCCTTGGTTTGAGGAATTTTCATATCCATATGTGGAAACATTTTGATTTCCTCAAGGTTATTGAACTCTGTTATTGTATGAATTGACATAACAACCTCTTCTGATGTTATTAACGTAAAATGCATTTTCAGCATGTTGTGGGCAATTCTCATAACTGTGGTTTTTACCGCAAATCTCATGGATAGGAGCAACGTCACTTGTCCCCTTCATATTCTTTAAATATTGGCCAAAGAGGATACCTACGCTCTCAAAGCAGAAATAGCATCTAATTCAAGAACACCAGGGTTAGTTTTTACCTAAGCAGAATGAGAGATTGGATATTGATAATCATTCTATGCAATTCTCTCTAGAATTTGTACAACTTCAGTGTAGGTGCAATCCAACAGGGGACCATAGGCAGATGCGTCGACAAGATTTCTTGTCTGAGCATTCAATCCATTATAAAAGATCTCTATCTGGGTCTCTTGTTGAATTGCAAGCATAGGGCAACGTCTAAGCACAGTCTTATAATGCTCCCATGTTGTATGTAAGTTCTCATCATTCAGCTGATAATACGCTTTAATGTCATTTCGCAACCTTGTGTTCATTGTCGGTGGATTAAAATACAAAACAAACTATATTGCTAACGCATTCCAAGATGTAATGGATCGAGCCTGCAATCCTAAGAACCATGTTCTCTCTTTACCCTGCAACAAATAAGGAAATAATTGCATTTTCAAGGCATCATCAAGGACATTATGTTGACTAAAGGATGCACAAATAAGCAAAAATGATTTTAAATGTTCTCGTGCATCTTCATGAGGCAAACCAGAATATTGCCCATTTGAATTAAGCATCTGAAACATCACCGGTTTCACCTCAAAATTTCCATCTTGTATAGTTGGTCTCACAACCCCTGGTTGTAAATCATCAAGGATAGGAACAACAAAATCTCGGATTGTCCTATTTTGCAATTGTTCTTCTTGTGGAGGCATTGGTATAAAATTTACGATTTGTGGCTGAACCGAAGGAACAACATTTTATTGCAGCAATGGTGGCCATTTTCTTTTGCTCTTGCCTAAGTGTTCTCTCGAGTTCTGGAAGAAAGCTCACAATATCCTTAGGATTTCTCCTTGTGGACATGCAACACTTAAAGAATTCTGAAAGAAATTAACAAAAAGAAAGTAAACAAATTAGTAAAAGTTAGAAATAAGTAAAAAGAATTAATTGCAACTACAAACATAAACATCAAACAAACGCTAAGTCCCCGACAACGGCACCAAAACTTGATCGGCCTGTAATGCCACATAGTTGTGCAAGTAGACACACGTCGATGCAAGTATAGTTGATAGATTAATTCTATCAGATATCGATCCCACAAGGAATGGATTCTTGATGTCTATATGTTGAGGCAATTAAAACTAAGATTAAAGATAATGTGAGTAAAGATGTTAACATAATTAAATCTGATCTGCACACTAAGATAGTTAAAATTGTCAATGTAATTATAAAAGTTAAATGTCAAACCAACTGAAAGTAAATCAAATTGTTGTTGATTTTTGAGAATTTAAATGTAGAAAAGTAAAAGTGTGATCAAGTGCAAAGGGTTGGAGTGGATCACTGATATCACTAAGTAGCAACGCTGGATGCATCGACAAGTTATTGTATAGATCAATTGTCGCAGCAAATAAGCTCCAATGAAATCTTACTAACAACAACTCTCTGTTTAATCGAGACTCGAGTACCGACCATTACCCCATCTCTTGATGTTGGCAACTCTGCACTTAAGAACAAGTGATAGAATCTCTTCTAATCCCAAGCAGCTCTCGTTGACTTGCTTGTTAATCTAACTTGTCACCGCATCTCTCGATGTCGGTAGACTGCAATTCCACTCTTGTGTTTAAAGAAATTAAATCCAAGAATAAATAAATGAGAAGGATTAATAAGAATCAAAGTAATCTAAGATTGAAAGATATTCTCATATTCATTCAAGTGTCAAGAATAATTCATCAGCATAAAAGAAGGGTTAACAAATACATCGAAGCTTACTATCTCTAAACTACTAGAAGTATTCCTTAATCATTCCTCTTGCGTTGCATTGAGCACTCCATGTTAAAAGTGGCTGCTCCTTTGATCAATCAGCTTACCGTTCTCCAGCTTAAATCTCCAAGAACACACACTATTTGCATAATTCAATTCCTTTACCTCTTGATATCTATCTTCATCTTTTCTCCTCTATTTAGAGGCTTCAAGAATGATAGACCTTGTCTCTTCTCAAATCTAGATCCAATTACAGTTGTCAAAGTTAGTCAAATTCTAGCTGTGAACTCACGCTGATTTGGTGTGAACTTCCTAAATTTACAGATTGTTGCGACATTGCTAGACGCAATCTATAATCTTCAATTGTGGCAACAACATGCTTTTCCCGTACGTTGGTGCTTCCAATTATGATTACAGCTTGAATTCTCTCGTTTCAACTAAAGATTCCTATGCGGCGACATCACTAGTCACAATTTCAAGCTGAATTTGTGGCTATATTTTCGAATTCTTTTTAGCTTTGGTCTTCTGATATGGATCCTAACGTTGACAATTTTAAGACGCAATATATATGTTGCATGTGACGACATTAGTGCACAAAAAGAGATAAAATAACTATAATTTAAACCAATCGTAAATGAGTTAGAAAACATAAATACTAAGTATGAAATGCCTAACATGCATGCTAAATATGGTACAAAAGAGACAAATAATACACAAATTTAAGGAGAAAATAGGTGTCATTTTTAATGCTATCAAAGCTCGTCTAAACATTTAGGCATGTCATGATCTTCTTCAAGTACCTTATATGAATTACCAGTGAACTCTTTTGGATGCTTGACTATATCATCACTCTGTTCATTAATCCATTAGTATGTTGAAACTTTGCTTTTGTGTTGGCTCAGTTCTATCATGAATAGTTTTTTAGTTTTTATGATCTCCCAATCTTCATAATATCTATCCTCATAGATGCCATGGTCATAATTGTACCTCTCATTTGCCACATGTAATAGTAATCGTCCATGACCTAAAAATGTTGTGGGAATGTTGGTTAAAAGTAATTAATCTAAAAAAAGAAGAAATATTAGCATGGTTAAATCATAACTATATCCTAAAACTTTCCTAATTATCCTTGATAACAATGCAAAAATAAAAATCATTGAAATCGTTGCCTCTCTGGCAATGACGCCAACAGCTTGACCACCCCTGAATGTACTCCCATTTGGTGTAAATTTTAGGCTCCTGCAAGTATATGGATCAAGTTGTAAATATAATGTGTTACAACGGAACACTTGTTAGTATTTCGAGAATCGTACCCAAAGGCGGCGAGAGGCAATAGTGAATTAAATCCTTACAAAGAATAGAAGTAATTAGGAATCACTTTAGGGATTATAGTACGAAGTGAAATAAAATATTTGTTTGTGAAGAGCATAAAAATAAAAGAAGTAAAGAGTTGAGATGTAGAAGATATATAAACGAGTTTGGGATTAGGTTACTTCAGTATGATTTCTTCAATTGTTAGGTTTTGGAGATTTTCCTTCAATCAACTAGTCACTAGCCCAGTTGGATTTCTCGATCTTCCACCCAATGGCAAGTCGATAGAGACTACTTATCGCTAGATGTCACAGTCTAAACCAGTTTGGGGAAATGGTTTTCACGGATGGGTAATCCCAATTTTGTGTTCTTTCCCACCTAAATGACGTTCTAGGGTTGTCAGGCCTACTGTTTGTTTGATGTTCTTCCTTTTCCAAATAACTGATCCGAACTAAAAAATCCTTGTTTAGCAACAATTAAACAATCATACTTTCACTCCCTAATTCTCCAAAATGGATTTAGTTCCTCATGGTGTTCTTAGTCATGATCAAAACAATGATATATAAAAACATATAATCGAATAACTAAAATGAAGAAGAAATTTGACTTGTATTGGCAATCTATCGGGAAAAATTCCTCGAACGTTTATGCGAGTTCTACAATCTCGTTTCAAAATAAAAATACAAAGTAAAAACTAAAAACTAATAAATTGTATGTAAAACCCTAGTGCTAGAGGTCCTATTTATAGCCTTGGATAGTTGTTTTCCTCAACCCTAAGTTAGCAGCCATTCCTTGTGTTTAAGAGGCATTGTAAAGACCAAAATGCCTTTCATTTAGTGTAAAATTTGTGTCCATGGGTCGATGTCACGACATACTAGGTCCTATGTCACGACATAGTAGTCAGTGTACTTTTTTATAGACATCTTTAGGGGTGTGCTACAACGTAAACATGCTATGTCGTGACATAGGGGGTTTGTTTCAACATAGACATGCTATGTTGCAACGAAGAAGTCAAATTCATGATTTCTTCATTCTGGTCCTTATGTTGCGACATCCATTGTCCCGTGTCATGATATAGTGATCATTTTTTATATGATGCACCTTCTAATGGTCTCTTACATGCTCACAAAGTACGTTAGCCAACTTTTAGGCCTTAATCGGCCTTAAAGACACAAAAAGTACCTTTTTACACAATTTATTAAATATACCAAAACTAAGTTAAATCGTATAGAAATATAAGAAAAATGCTTAATTTCAATCTCTTCAAGTGTGAAAACTAGTTTAATCTTCTAGGTATAAAATTGGTCGATCAATGACGAGACATACCCTTTTGTATGTTGCGACAAAGGGGTCAAATTGCTAAAAATCCAAAATTAATAGGTTTGTCGCGACATAGGATGAGCTACGTTGTGACAAACATGGCACTAGAAGGTTGGTTGCGACATACCTCAGCTATATCGCAACATCATCTGTAACTTTTATGGGGTTGACTAGACCCGATTATGCAACTCGATTGCCAACCTATACTTTACCCAATTTTTTAACATTTAAAACCCTAAAAACTCATATCCCTATATATACTAAACTAACCTAAACACATTTCTTTCACTTAACACCTTTAAAGTTACTCCTAAACTCTCTCAAAAACTCACCCTTTCTTCATATTCCAAAACCTAGAACCTTACTTCCTCAAAGATTACACTCTACTTCCAAGGGTCGAATCTAGTCAATAAGACACATACCCGGATGCAAAGGTATTTCAGAAACTTTCATTGTTACATTCATTACTATTCATCGCTAGTTTTTGTATATCACCATGCCTTCCCAAAAGAGAACGATAATGAAAAAGAGTGATGTGACTTGGAACCCGAGCGATTCATAAATGCCAAAATAGAGAAATACTTCCTAGCCTCACAAGGATGATCCCTCATCTTGGAACGAGGCTTCGAGCCATCAATGATCCTTTGTAAAGTGATATGTCCACTTGTTAGGTACCATTAATAGGAACAATCTTGTGTTTCCTTGACAGGTAATGTTGTTGTACCTGTAGTACATGAATTTTATGACTCTCTAAAAGAGGATATTATTAAACATAGGACTTTAGAAAAAGTATGTGTACGAGGGAAATATGTTTCGATTCTACCTTACAAGATTTGCAAATTTATAATGTGCCTTTTTATGAAAAAGATTATCTGAATGAGGTTGATTTAGATTTGTTAAAAAATATTAACATGGAGGAAGTACTTAAATTTTAGACTGAAGGAAGGGGTGGCTGGAATTATCGACTCGATTATGGCTCACCCTTGAATTTTAATCACGCTATTATGTTCCCCATTGCAAAAATGTGGATGCAATTTTTGACCACTAGGATAGCCCCGACCTTAAATGTCTCTGACGTTAACACCTTTCGAGCTATTCTGTTATATGCTATTTTGTAGAAAAAGAGAATTTGTGTAGGAAGGTGAATCTACAAAGAGATACAGAATTGCACGAAATGTCAAAAAGCTAGACTTTTCTTTCCTCATCTCATGATGACATTATGCAGGAAGGCAGATGTCTTGATGATCGACAATGAGCCTTTCCTAAAGCCAACACGAAGCATCATTGGTGATTCCATCTATAAATAGTACATTGAGTTTCAGAGAAAAAAAATTAAAGAGTGGAATCAGAGAAGGGAAGAAAAGATGGATGTCCTCGCTTCTTTGAAACCTAAGGAGATTGTAAAGGCTTAAAAAGGGTATGGAGGAAGCGTTGAAGGGAAGCTTGACAACATGATTCGATGGATGCAGGAGTTTGCAAGAATACATGGGTTACCTACTCCAAACTACCCACCAAACAAGTTTGGGGATGAAGATGAAGTCGAGCTAGGAGGGGCTGATGTGGAGCAAGACGAGCCTAACATTGACAATGAGTATAAAGCAATGTTTCAGCCTTAGTACTCAACTCCAAAAGGGCCAGTGATTCGGAGCTTAACATAACGACAAGGCGTAAGCTCCTATCAAAAGTACTCTAGCAAAGGCAAAGCTCCCGTGGATCTTCAGTCTAACTCGGAAGAAGAGGATTGAAATCTAATTTTTAGTAATTTTGAGACCTTGATTTATTTTAAAACTTGTAATTTTGAGGATAATATTTGACATTTTAGGACTTATATAGTTTGTATAAGTAGGATTAGGATTTATTTTTGCATATATGCCTTAATTCTTTTTGTAGGAACCCCACATTATGTAGGCACAACAATTTCGAGCATTCACGCTAAAGAAAGAAGGACAACAACCATGAGAAGAAGAGGACCTTTACGATCAATCGGGTAACTTCTTTCCTTACTATTTATCAGGTTACACATTGAGGATAATGTGTTTTCTAAAGTGTAGGGAGGTAACATAAGAATTTATGCCATATAGTTTTCATTTTTTAGTTTATATTTTTCTTTTGATGTGTGCTTGAGCTTGTAGAAATACAAGTGATTGGTTAGGAGCATGTATAATAGGTTGATTGTGTTTATTGATAAATTGACATAATGATAAGGAATTTTTAAATTTTTAGCATGAAATTTTTGAAGTTCTATAGGTTACATTATGTATAGATGAAAAGGTATTTTTGATACCAAATGATGTGTATAATATGAGGAAACGAGCATGCTAGTATATATGATAGATGATAATTTTTAGATTAGGTGATTAAACTGATACTTGAGCATATGGAGGTGTTTAGGGATGACCTAAGGCATTGTTTGGACACATCTAGCACTAAAAAGCTGAACCTTGTTCTGAATTTCAAATTAGCACCCATCTTTAAGCCTTATGACCCTTTTCAATGAACCACAATATCAGCCCTTTTAAGCCTTAAATGATGATTTGTTTATACTATTTTCTTTGGTCCTGTTTTGCATGGAAATAGACGTATGGCCATATGTATTGAGGGTAAGTAGACACATTAAAGTGGAGGTTACAAAATAAAAATAGGAAAATCAACATAATGTATGAACTTTAGTTTAGCCAAAAAGAGAGAAATAGTGAAAATCAAAAAGAAAAATGTGTAGAACCTGAAAAAGAGAGTCATGAGTAGGAAAATACGTGAAAAGTGAAAAAATCATTAAGTCACCAAAAAGTAGAAAAAAAAAGAATCTTATTCAATGAAACAAAAGAAAAAGAATACTCATAGGCTAGCTAAAGGGATTACTTTATATTAATTTCCTAAAATGGAGGAACAAGGAAGGTGAGAGAAGGAGAAATAATGAGGTGAGATGGACTGAGACATAAAGGGGAAGAATGAGGAACAATACAATGTGCCAAACTATTTTCGTGTTTGTAACCTCTTTTGTGCTTAACTATTCTATGGAAATCATACCTATCCTAAGCCTCAACACATTACAAGCCGAAAAGTCCTATGTGACCTAAACAACTCTATGCGTAAGTAGATGTGGAAATTTCATAATCTCATCATAATTGTCTGTATTGTACTAGGATAATAAAAATACTTATATTAGGCGTTGATGGGTTTATATCAATAAAACTTTAATATTTGTATTTCTTGTAACCTACTAAACTTATATTGTTTCTACTTAAAAATGGTAAAATTGCTCACTCATCATGTTAGGATTATTAAGAAATGCATAAGACCTAGAGTAGATGTGAAGAACCCAATCTTTGTATGATACAGTTTCAAGCTCATTAACTGTTCTTTGGTTATTTTCATTTTTTGTTAGTTAGTTTAGTTTTCTTGTTTGCTTAAGGACAAGCAAAGACTTAAGTGTGGGGGAGTTTGATATGTCGACTTTATACCTAGTAGATTGAACTAGTTTTCACATTTGAAGAGCTTCAAATCAAGTATTTTCCCTTATGTTTTCATAGATTTCAACCTAGTTTCTAGCTTTCGAATAAATTGTGCTAAAAGGTAATTTTTATGTTTTCAAGGCCAAATGAGGCCTAAAGATTAGCTAACCTACTTCGTGAGTGCAAAAGAGACTAGTAGCAACTGAGCAACAATGATACTAACCACTTTCTCACGACATAGGGAGCTTTATGTCGCAACAAAGAGGCCAATAGCGAAGAATAGAGAAACTGCTTGCTTTGTCATGACATAAGACCTGGTGTGTCACAACATCGACCCCAGACTACAACTCTACATCAAGTGAAGAGTGTTTTTATCTTCACAATATGACTTAAACATGAAGGACGACAACTTATCTAGGGTTGATGAAAATGACCGGCCAAGGCTATAAATAAGGTCTTTAGCACTAGGTTTAAGGACACCATTCAGTAGCTTTTAGTTTTTCATTTGTATTTTCATTTGAAACGAGATTGTAAAACTTACATAAACTTTCGAGGATTTTTTCCAAAAAAATTGCCAATACAAATCAAATTTTTTTTTCATTCGAGTGTTCAATTATATGTTTATATATATCTTAATCTCCATTATGATTAAGAACACCATGAGGAACTAATTCCATTTTGGAGAATTAAGGAGTGCAAATATGATTATTTAATTGTTGTTTAACAGGGATTATTACATTCGGATCAGCTGTTTAGGAAAGGAAGAACATCAAACAAACACTAGGTCTGATAACCCTAGAGCGTCATTTAGGTGGGAATGAACCCAAAATTAGTATTGCCTATCTATAACAGCTCGATTTTTAGTGGTGTTGTAAATAGTGGTTTCGAGACCACAACTCCGACGAGTCGAGTTAAAAATTTATTTATTTTAATATTTATGATGTCACTAGCATTGCATTAAAATTTGGATAAGAAATTTTAAAGTTTAGATAGTGAATTAAGTAGAAAGGATTGAATCGTAAAAGGTACAAAGGTGGAATTGTTTAGTTAGAATGATCAAATAGGCAAATTAACTAATTGAAATTAAGTAAGTGAGTTTACATGATATCAAGTGATTTTGGGTGAGGTAATTAAATTTAACAAGGATTAATTAAGCTTAATGATGAAAGTCTAAATTTTTACAAAATTGTCATTTAGTATAGAAGTTCAAATTACGAATTAAAATAGAAATTTTCATCATTTTTATCTTTTCTTCTTTCTTCTTCACAAAAAAAAGGAAGAACTAGGGTTTCCATTTTGTGAATTGTGAGCTTTGATTTGGGTAAGCAAATGTTGATCGTTTTTAGTAATTTTTATATTCTTGATTTCGTATAAGCTTAGTCTATCTAAGGACTAATTTGTAAATTTTTCAAATGTTATAAAACTTTCCATTGTTGAAAATGCTTGCTTATTTTGATAGATTTGTATGCTTGGTGAATAGATTCTTTGATTTAGTAAAGTGATTTTTGATGAAATTAGGGTTTAAGGACTAAAATTTTAAATAGTGGAAATTGTGTGTATTTTGTGTGAAATAGAGGAAGTGTAGGAACTTGTGGAGACCTATGATTATTCGGTTGGTATTGGTTGTGTAAGAGAAAGGGTTATTTTGGATGTATAATGTTTAAGGACTAAAGTGAATAAAGGTAAAAGGTTAGAGGTAAAGTCATAATTTTACCAAATGGACTAGATTGTGTTAAATGAAGTAATTATGTGATCTAATGTGAGAAATTGAATGATTTTTGGATGTAGATTATGATCGTGCCATCGATCGTGGTAAAGGAAAATTAGTAGAATAGTCATTGGAGTCCCTCCACGACCGCAATCCAATCCCATAAGTTCGTATTGTTAGATACCAATTTAAAAGTTGCATATTTTGTACTTGTATACAATTTCTATGAATTTGGAATGATGATCAAAAGAGCGAAAGATGGGAATAAGGAAAGGAAGAGATAGCGGGCTTGGAGCCGTCAATGCTAAAAGCTCCGATAACTCTGTGTCATCCTGAGTTATATGAAATCCTACTATAGGTTAAAGGTCTGATGACTTTGTATCATCGTGACTTATACGAATCCTATTACGGATTAAGGGTCCGATGACTGTGTCATCATGAGTTATCAATTGTGAATGGAAATCAACAACGGGTGTATACAGCTTACCCGGTTAATTTGATTAGACTGTACAACTCTTAAAGTTTGGTAAATCTGTTTAACCTTATTAACTTTTTAAGCTATGAAATGCTTACCCGTGGAAATTGTTGTTGCTTTGTAGATTCAAGTTTACTGTTCGGAGATCGGATCATCTTGGAGCATCACACTATCCCTGAGTTGTTTGGTATCTCTTACATCACTTGGTTGTATGGCATGTACTAGGATGATGTTATCTTTTGTTTTACTTGTTTGAGATTGTGACGAACTTGATATGTTTTAATGAAATTTGAAATTTGTATTGTATGTTTGATCAAATTAGAAATTAGTCCTAGAAGTATAATGTAAAGACTTGGAAACTTTGAATTTTACATTTGGATTAATGCGATATGAGCTTATGAATTGTATGTGTTGATAAACTTATGCTTGACTTGATTCTCGAGTTTTTGCGTACTTGTTTCAGTAGAACCCATACATGTATCGGTACATGTATAAGATAGGAGAGAGGTTGTTTACTGACTTGGGTTGTATCGGTAGTTGCATAGTAAGTATCGGTAGTATTGTGTGTGCTTGTGTCGGTACTTGAGATGCTTGTATCAGTAGAAGTTGTAGGGTTAGACTTCTTAGCTCTCCGGAATTTTTGGTATCAATAGAAGTAAGACTTGTTTCAGTAGAACTGTCACTTGTATCGGTAGAAAATTGCACTATTCTTGAACTGTGTACTAACTTGACAACTACCGATACTTGTCCATCAAGTATCGCTAAAAGTCTCCAAAAATCTTAGCAATTATTTGTTGAGTCGACCAAATTTGTTGTACAAGTTACAAACCCATTAGGTCAGAGTGTCATTGTTAATATGATATGTCGTAAGTGTCCACTAAAAATCCAGGGCTGTGAATTTTTTGCTAATCTGATGTTATTATCGTTCACTGAGTTCGATGTAATTTTGGGAATGGATTGGCCAACTGAGCATGATGCAGTGGTTAATTGTAAACGAAGACAGATTGACCTGAAATGCCCAACAGGCAAGGTAATTACAGTTGAGTCTGGGAAATTAAATAGTGATACCAGGGTAATCTTAACTTTATCTGCACAGAAGATGGTTTGTAAGGGCTACGAGGCATTTTTGGCTTATATACTTGATACTCGGGGTACAAGAATAGAGTTGGAACTTGTACTGATTATTAATGAGTTTACAGATATATTTGCGAAAGAGTTACCAGGTTTATCACCGATTAGAGAAGTAGAATCTGCCATTGATTTAGTACCTGGCACTGTATCGATCTCAATTCCACCGTACAGAATGGCACTAACAAAAGGTGTAGCTATAAGAGTTGTTAGATAGAGGCTTTGTCCGACCGAGCGTATCACCATGGGGCATACCGGTGTTGTTTATGAAAAAGAAGGATGGTTCAATGAGAATGTGTATAGACTACAGGCAACTTAATAAAGTAAAAATAAAAATAAATACCCGTTGCCTCGTATTGATGAGTTGTTTGATCAGTTTAGAGGTGTGATAGTTTTCTCTAAAATATATCTCATTTCGGGTTATTATTAGATGCGAGTAAAGGACTGCGATGTGCCAAAGAAAACATTTAGAACCCGATATGGACATTATGAGTTTCTAGTAGTGTCGTTTGTGTTGACTAATGCTCTAGTAGCTTTCATGGATTTGATGAATCGAATCTTTAAGCCTCAGCTAGATAGATTTGTAGTGGTGTTCATTAATGATATATTAATTTATTCTAGGACAAAGTTAGAGCATGCTTAGCATTTGAGAGAAGTTTTACATATATTGTGAGAAATGCAGTTGTATGTGAAGTTTATCAAATGTGAGTTCTGGCTGGAGGAAGTGGGGTTTCTGGGTCATGTAGTATCATCATAGGGAATCTTGGTTGATCCAAGTAAAGTCTCAGCTATTCTCGATTGGAAGGTACCAAATAATGTTTTCGAGGTACATAGTTCCTAGGATTAGCATGTTATTACCGTTGGTTCGTGAAGGAATTTTCTATCATAGTCTTGTTGATGAAGAAGTTGCTATAGAAGAATACCCAATTTGTATGGTTAGAAAAGTCTTAGTAGGGTTTTGATCAATTAAAGAAATTATTGACAGAAGCTCTGGTATTGACGCAGCCTGAATCGGGTAAAGAGTTTGTTGTATACAATGATAAATCTCTGAATGACTTGGGTTTTGTTTTGATGCAAGCTAGAAAGGTAATAGCTTAGCCCTCTCGACAGTTAAAGCTACATGAGTGGAGCTATTTGACTCACAATTTGGAGTTAGTTGCCATTGTTTTTGCCTTGAAGATTTGGTGACACTATCTATATGGTGAGTAATGTCACATATTCACCGATCATAAGAGTTTGAAATATCTGATGACACAGGGAGTTGAACTTGTGACGACGTCGATGGTTGCAACTATTGAAAGACTATGATCTAGTAATTGACTACCACCCGGGGAAGCCAAATGTTGTTGCTGATGCCCTGAGCCATAAATCGTTGTTTGCATTGATAGCAATGAATGCTCACTTGTCATTAGAGCATGGTGGTTCTGTCACTGCAGAGATCAGGACGAGACCCTTATTCCTACAGCGAAATCTAGAGTTGCAGAAAAATTATCTGAAGTTGGTAGCTAGAAAAGAGCAGATGTAGAGTGATGCCACCATGGGGTTCACAGTTGATATTATTGATGGGATGTTGTATTTCAAAGGTAAGTTTTGTGTTCCTAATGATCCTGAATTGAGATAGGACATTCTGTCAAAGGTTCACAGTAGTACTTATTTCGTACATCCATGGAGTGTGAAAATGTATAACGATCTGAAGAATATGTATTGGTGGCTAGGTATGAAACAAGAAATTTTAGAGTTTGTGACTAGATGTCTAGTGTTTCAGCAAGTAAAAGCAGAGTATCAGGTACCGTCTGGATTGGTGTAGCCTATTACCATTCTTGAGTGGAAATGGAAGTTGGTCACTATGGATTTTGTTACGGGATTGTCGATGACACTAAGGGAGAAAGATTCAATCTGGGTTATAGTTGACAGATTAACTAAGTTAGCTTACTTTATTCCTATTCGAGTAGACTATCCATTACAAAGGTTGGTTGAGCTGTATGTATCTAAGATCGTACGATTGAACAGGGTACCAATATCTATAATCTCTGATAGGGATCCACGATTTACCTTGAGATTTTGGGGTAAGCTACATGAAGCTTTGGGAACTAGGTTGAATTTCAACACTGCATATCATCCGCAGACAGATTGTCAGTCTGAGCGAGTGATACAGATCTTGGAAGACATGTTACGATGTTGTATTCTCGAGTTTGAGGGCAGTTAGGAGAGGTACCTGCCATTAGTAGAGTTTGCTTACAACAACAACTATTAGGCTAGCATTAAGATGGCACCGTTTGAGGCACTATATGGTAAAAAATGTCGAACACCTCTGTATTGGTCTCAGTAGAGTGATCCTTAGTTGGTTTGGACCGACTTAGTGCACGACATTGAAGACAAAGCCTGAGTAATCCGTGACTATTTAAAAGTCACATCTTATCAACAGAAGTCCTACGCAGATCTAAAGAGGAAGGATATAGAATTTACTGTTGGAGACCGAGTCTTCTCGGGAGTTTCACCTTGGAAGAAGGTATTGTAGTTTGGTAGAAAGAGCAAGTTGAGTCTACGATTTATTAGGTCATATGAGATCCTCAAGACGGTTGGTCTTGTAGCATATAAACTAGCTTTACCTCCAGAACTTGAGAAGATTCATAATGTATTTCATGTTTCGATGTTGAGACGGTGCAAATCAGATCCTTCACACGTGATTACTCCCTGTGAGGTTGAGAAACAGCCAGATCTGTCATACTCAGAGGAACTAGTGAGAATTTTGGCTTGTGAGGTAAAGGAACTACGAAACAAAAGCGTGTCGTTGGTAAAAGTTCTGTAGAACCGTCATGGTTTGGAAGAAGAAACATGGGAGACAGAGGCTTCTATGAGATCACAATACCCAACTTATTTGCTGGTAAGAAATTTCAGGACGAAATTTCCCTAAGGAGAGGAGAGTTGGTATAGCCCGGTTTTCAATGGTCTTAAAAACAGTGGTTTCGAGACCATAGCTCCGATGAGTCGAGTAAAAAATTTATTTATTTTAATATTTATGATGTCACTAGCATTGTATTAAAATTTGGATAGGAAATTTTAATGTTTAGATAGTGAATTGAGTAGAAAGGACTGAATCATAAAAGGTGCAAAGGTGAAATTGTTTAGTTATAAGGAACCATTAGGCAAATTAACCATAGAAATTAAGTAAGTGGGTTTACATGATATCAAGTGATTTTGGGTGAGGTTAATTAAAGTTAAAAAGGATTAATTAAGCTTAATGATGAAAGTCTCAAAATTTACAAAATTGTCATTTAGTATATAAGTTAAAATAAGAAATTAAAATAGAAATTTTCATCATTTTTATCTCTTCTTCTTTCTTCTTCACAACAAAACAAGGAAGAACAAGGGTTTCCATTTTGTGAATTGTGAGCTTTGATTTGGGTAAGCAAATGTTGACCATTTTTAGTAATTTTTATGTTTTTGAGTTCGTATCAGCTTAATCTAGCTAATCTAAGGACTAATTTATGAATCTTCCAAATGTTATAAAACTTTCCATTGTTGAAAATGCTTTCTTTTGAAAGATTTTGATAGATTTATATGCTTGGTGAATGGATTCATTGATTTGGTAACGTGATTTTTAATGAAATTAGGGTTTAAAGACTAAAATATTAAATAGTGAAAATTGTATGTATTTGGTGTGAAATAGAGGAACTGTAAGGACTTGTGTAGACCAATGATTATTTGGCTAGTATTGGTTGCATTAAAGAAAGGGTTATTTTGCATGTATAGTGTTTAGGGACTAAAGTGAATAAAGGTAAAAGGTTAGGGGTAAAATCATAATTTTACAAAAAGGACTAGATTGTGTTAAATGAAGTAATTGTGTGATCTAATGTGAGAAATTGAATGATTTTTGGATGTAGAGTACGATCGTGCCATCGATTACGGTAAAGGAAAATTAGCAAAATAGTTATTGGAGTCCCTTCATTACCGCAATCCAGTCCTGTAAGTTCGTATTGTTGAATACCAGTTTAAAATTTGCATATTTTTTACTTGTATACAATTGCTGTGAATTTTGAATGATGATCGAAAGAGTGGAAGATGAGAACAAGAAAAGGAAGAGGTAGCAAGCTTTGAGCCGTATATGCTAAAAGGTCCAATGACTCTGTGTCATTGTGAGTTATATGAAATCCTACTACGGATTAAAGGTTCGATGACTCTGTGTCATCGGGAGTTATCAATTGTGAAAGGAAATCAACAACAGATGTATACAACTTACCCGGTTAATTTGATTACATTGTATAACTCTTGAAGTTTGGTAAATCCGTTTAACCTTATGAAGTTTCTAAGCTATAAAATGCTTACCCGTGGAAATTATTATTGTTTTGTAGATTCAGTTTTGCTGTTCAGAGATCTGATCATCTTGAAGCATCACACTATCCCGGAGTTGTTGGTAGTTCTTACATCACTTGGTTATATGACATATACTGGGATGATGTTATCTTTTGTTTTACTTGTTCGAGATTGTGACAGACTTGATATGTTTTAATGAAATTTGAAATTTGTATTGTATGTTTGATCAAATTAGAAAATAGACCTAGAAGTATAATATAAGGACTTGGAAACTTTGAATTTTGCATTTGGATTAATGCAATATAAGCTTATGAATATTATGTGTTGATAAACTTGTGTTTGACTTGATTCTCGAGATTTTACATACTTGTTTCAGTAGAAGCCATACATGTATTGGTACAAGTACAGGGTAAGAGAGAGGTTGTTTACTGTCTTCGGTTGTATTGGTAGTTGCATAGTAAGTATCGGTAGTACTGTGTATGCTTATGTTGGTAGTTGAGATGCTTGTACCAGTAGAAGTTGTAGGGTTAGACTTCTTAGCTCTCTAGAGTTTTTGGAATCGATAGAAGTAAAACTTGTATTGGTAGAAGTAAGACTTGTTTTGGTAAAACTGTCACTTGTATCGGTAGAGAACTGCACTATTCCTGAACTGTTTACTAACTTGACAACTACCAATACTTGTCCCTCAAGTACCAATAAAAGTCTCCAAAAATCTTAGAAATGATCTTTTTGCCCTTGTTCAATTGTGATTATAACTAATTGTTTATTTCTGACTTAATGGTTGTATTTTTTAAAGATGCAAGATTAAATGATATGATTTAAAAGGGTGAATAATGATTAATGAATAGAGTGACATCGGAACCCTAACTAGTGATAGTTTTCGAGTGTTACACCATCCATGAACACCTTTTCCCCAAACCCGTTTAGACTATGACATATAATGATAAGTAGTCTCTATCGACTTGCTATGTCGGCGAAAGATCGGAAGATGCAACTGGGGTAATGACTAGTTGATTGAAGGATAATCCCCAAAACCCAACAATTGAAGAACTTATGCTGAAGCGACCTAATATCCCCAATGTTGTTTATCGATTATTTACATCTCAACTCTCTCTCTTTAATTTCTATTTTATTTATGTTTTTTTCAAACAAATCTTTTATTATCTTTTGAACTATATTACCTAAAGAGAATTTTAATTACTTTTATTCTTTACAAGGGTTTAATTTACTATTGCCTTACGCTTCTTTTGGGTATGATCCTCGGAATACTACCAAGTGTTTTGTTGTACACACTATATTTACAACCTGACACATATACTTACGAAAGCTTAAAACTTATACCGAATGGGAGTACGTTCGGAGGTGGTCAGTAAGAGTGCCCATGACATCCATTAAGCAAACATTGAAGCCGTGAAGAAGCGTCATTGGTGACACACTCTTCCTAAAATACGGGGAGCTTCATGCTAAACAACTGAAAGAGGGGAAGAGGAAATCACGAAACTTGAAGGCTACACTAACTTCCACACAAAGGTTGGCACCAGCCCAACAAGAAGTTGGTGAAGTAAGTCATCCGAACCTCGATTAGATGAAACAATGGATGCAACAATCAGGACCAGTGTTTCAAGAGTTTGCTCGACAACACAACATTAGGGTCCCTAACTACACACCATACATGTTTGGAATGGTGGATGAGGAGCATAATGAGGAAGAACCGAAAGAAGGGGATGACAATGACGAGGAGGAAGAGATGGATGAGGATGAATAGATGCTTTAAACAATTTAATTTTGTAATTTTTGGATAATTTTTGGTTTTTTAAAAAACATATAATTTGTAGGAGGAGGATTAGAATTTACTTTTGCATATATATGTCTTAATTCTTTTTGTAGGAACCTCACACTTTGGAGACACAAAAATTTCGAGCATTCATGCCGAAAGGGAGAAGGACAACCACCATGAGAAGAAAAGGACCTTCACGATCAATCGGGTAACTTCTTTCCTTACTATTTAAGGGGCTACACATTGAGTACAATGTGTTTTCTAAAGTGTGGGAGGTAACATAGGAATTTTTGCATATAGTTTTTTTTTTACGTTTTTGATGTGTGCTTGAGCTTGTAGAAATACAAGTGATTGGTTAGGAGCATGTATAATAGGTTGATTTTATTTGTTGATAAATTTGGCATGATAATGAGAGATTTTTATATTTTTTAGCATTAAATGTTTTAAGTTCTATAGGTTACATTAAGTATAGATAGAAATGTATTATTGATACCAAATGATGTGTATAATATGAGGAAACAAGCATGCTAGTATATATGATAGATAGTAATTTTACGATTGCATGATTAAATTGATATTTATGCATATTGAGGTGTTTAGGGATGACCTAAGGCATTGTTTGGTTACATCTAAAGCTAAAAAGCCAAACCCTTTTCTGAATTTTCAATTAGTACCCATCTTTGAGCCTTATGACCTTTCTTAATGAACCACACTACAAACCTCTAAAACCTAAAATGATGATTTATGTGTAATCTTCTCTTTGGTCCTACTGTGCATGGAAATAGACGTATTGTCATATGTATTGAGGGTAAGTAGACACATTACAGTGGAGGTTAGAGAACAAAGAGGGAAATAGGAAAATCAATTTAATGTATGAACTTTACTTTAGACAAAAAGAGATGAATAGTGAAAAATCGAAAAGAAAAAAATTAGTAGAAGCAGAAAAAGAGAATTATGAGTAAGAAAACATATGAAGAGTGACAAAATCATAAATTCAACAAATAGGAGAAAAAGAGAATCTTACTTAAGAAACAAAAATACTTAGGCTAGCTAAAGGGATTGTTTTATATTGAGATTTCATAAATTGGAGAAAAAAGAATGGTGAAAGAAGGAGAAATAAGGGGGTGAGATGGAATGGGACATTAAGGGGAAGAATAGGGAACAATACAATGTGCCAAACTATTTTTGTGTTTGTAACCTTTTGTGCTTAACTGTTCTTTGAATTTCATACCTATGCTAAGCCTCAACACGTTACAAGATGAAAAGCCCTATGTGATTTAAACAACTCTATGCATGAATAGATGTGAAAATTGCATTATCTCATTATAGCTATCTGTATTGTACTAGGATAATCAAAGTACTTGTATTTAGCATTGATGGATTTATATCGATGAAACTTTGATATATGTATTTCTTGTAACCTACTAAACTTGTACTATTTCTAGCCAAAAATGGTAAAATTACTCACTCATCATGTTAGCATTATTGAAAAATACATAATGCCTAGAGTAGATGTTGCGAACCTAATCTTTGTATAATACAAATTCAAGTTTTTGTTTTCTTTCTTATTTTATTTATTTCATTTTGCTTGCTTGAGGACAAGCAAAGACTTAAGTGTGAAGGAGTTTGATCGGCCAGTTTTATACCTAGCAGATTGAACTACTTTTCACACTTGAAGAGATTGAAATTAAGTATTTTCTTTTTGTTTATCTAGGATTTAATCTCGTTTTATTTTTTGAATAAATTATGTAAACCAAGTGTTAAAAGGTTATTTTATTGTCTTTAAGGTTAATTAAGGCCTAAAGGTTAGCTAACATACTTCGTAGACCATTAGAAGCTGAACAACAGTGAAACTGATCACTACATCATGACAGAGGATGCTCTATGTCATAACAAAGGGATCAAAAGTGAAGATGAAGGAGACTACCTGCTTTGTCGTGACACAAGACCTGGTGTGTCGCGACAATGACCCCTGAATACGATTTCTGCACTGAGTGAAGGGCATTTCGATCTTTACAATGTGAATTAAACACGAAGGATGACAGTTGACGTAGGGTTGATAAAAACGACCAGCCAAGGCTATAAATAGGGCCTTTAGCACTAGGTTTAAACACACTATTTTCTTAGTTTTTAGTTTTTACTTTGTATTTTCATTTTAGAAACGAGATTGTAAAACTCGTATAAACATTTGAGAAATTTTTTCCATTAGATTGCAAATCCAATTGAAGTTTTTTTTTCATTTAATTTATTCAATTCTGTGTTTTCATATATTATTATCTTGATTATGATTAAGAAAACAATGAGAAACTAATTCCATTTTTGGGAATTAGAGAGTAAAAGTATGAATATTTAATTGTTGTTTAACAGAGATTTTTCATTCGGATCAGCTGTTTGGGAAAGGAAGAACTTTAAACAAACAATAGGCCTGACAACCCTAGAACATCATTTAGGTGGGAATGAACCCAAAATTGGTATTGTCTATCCGTGAAAACCTTTTCCCCAAATCGGTTTAAACTGTGATATTTAACGATAAGTAGTCTCTATCGACTTGCTAGGCTGGCGGAAGATCGAAAGGTTTAACTAGCATAGTGGCTAATTGACTGAAGAAAAATCCCCAAAACCAAACATTTGAAAAACTCATATTGAAGCAACCTAATATCCCCAAAACCATTTATCGAAGTTCTACATCTCAATTTTTCTTCTTTTATTTTATTTTTATGATTTTCACAATAGACTTTTTATTTTATTTTCGTACTATAATTCATAAAGTGATTTCTAATTAATTTTATTCTTTGTATGGATTTAAATTACTATTGCCTCATGCTTTCTTTGGGTACAACCCTCGAAATACTACCAAGTGTTCCGTTGTAACACAATATATTTACAATCTGACCCATATACTTACGAAAGCCGAAAAATTAAGAAAAGTTCAAGCCATGTCATTTTAAACACAAAAATACAAAAATGCATCTATTTAAATAAAAAGCTTTCAACACCAGCTGTCCAAATACAATGGAACATAGGAAAGAAAAGTTTAAGTCATGTCATTTTAAACACAAAAATATAAAATTGTCTCTATTTAAATAAAATATTTCATTTCTATTATTTAAAATCTATAATTTTATGAATGCGTTTTTGAAAAGTAATCAACAAACAATTTCATCTCCTATATTTTCAAATAGACTGTGCATTACTAAAATTCAAAGTTTGAGCAAATTATTTCTTGAAAATTTAGGAGTTTTTATATTTTGTAAAATATTCGATATAAGTATTTTTTATATGCATGGATTTGAAAATTACTAAAACAATATATTTTTAGATGTTTTAAATTGATATAATTGACTTAAAAATAAATTCTTTGCTGCCATTAATTTTTAAGCAAATTTATTATATTATTTATTTTTCATTTTTAAAAGATTTGTTCCACTACATATATTGAATCTATAATGAACTTAAAAGGATTTATTATGTTGTATAAACTCTTTAATGCCATCAATTCAAAGGAATTGCTCGGATTTGTATTGTAGTAAATTTTTTAATATTTTAAATATTAAAGTAATTTATTGCAAAAAAATCTTATTAAAAATAAAATCATGATAAGGTTGTGCTTGGTTCAACATAAAACAAAAAAAAAATAGGATGGAGGGAAGAAAAATGGAAGAAAAATTATCTAAGAGGTGCTTGGTAAAGAAAAACAGCCAAGGATGTGAATTTTCTTTCCCGTATTACACTAGATATCCAAATCGGATGAAAGAGAGGAAGAAAAGCTTATGCTATATGATTTTAAAGATAGAAATGCAAATTTGCCTCAAATTAAATTAAAAACTTCCATTTCTATTATTTAAAATCTATAATTTTAATATCGTGTTTTTGAAAATTTAAAATCACTAGAGATATTACCTTCTCAGCAATGGCGTCAACAACTTGATCACCTCCGGATGTACTCCCGTTCAGAGTATATTTTGGGCTTCCGCAAGTATACAGGTCGAGTTGTAATATAGTGTTACAACGAAATAATGAGTATTTCGAGGATCATACCCAAGGGAAGCGAAGCGCTAATAATCCTAACCTTTCACTAAAAAAGATCTAATTAGTACTCTTTTTAAGATCATAGTACGAAAGAGAAATAAAAGTTTTGGTTTTTATAATAATAAAAAAATCAGAAAAGTAAAATAAAGTAAGGGAAGATGATATAGGAGATCAATAAATTAGATTATGGGGGATTAGCTCGCTTTGGTATGATTTCTTCAACCATTGCTTTTGGGGTTTTCATCGATCAACTAGTTGCTACCCTAGTAGGATCTTCTGATCTTCCACTAACATAATAGGTCAACAAGAACTACTTATCTTTTAACCCCATAGTTCAAATTGATTTGGGGTAAAGGTGTTTACGAATTGACAATACCAATTTTGGGTTAATTATCATCTAAATGACTTCCTTGGGTTGTCAGGCCTAGGGTTTGTTTCATGTTCTTCCTTTTCCAAATAATTGATCCATTGAATATCTCTACACAATAATTAAATTATCATACCTCTACTCCCTAATCCTCACAAAGGGATTAGTTCCTCATGGTTTCTTAAGACATTATAATTTCAATATAAAAAATATGCATAAGTAATTAAATTGAAAATATAATTGAAAAGAAACTTAGGGGTTAGTATTGCAATCTGTTGGGACAAATCCAGAAGAGTTTATGCGAATCATACAAATTTCATTTTTGTAAAACAAGAATAAAATCAACTAAAGAAAAGAAAATAACAAAAACCTAAATTACAAGAGGGAAAATAAAGCTAAGAGAAAAGTTGTGTAAAACTAGGTGCTCAAGGGGCCTATTTTTAGCATTTGGATGGTCATTTTCCTTAGCCCTAGGTCAGCTATCATTATTCGAGTTTAGGTTGTGTTGTGAAGACCAAAACGCCCGTCACTCAGTGTATTTTCGTGTTTAGGAGTCAATGTCACGACACATAAGCTCTATGTTGTGATAGAGAAGACAATCTACTCCTTTGGTGTGATTTACAGGCTTTGTCGCGACATAGAAGACAACTTTAGGATTCTTTTGTTTTGGTCCTTATCTTTAATACCTAGCAGATTGAACTAGTCTTCACATTTAATAAGCTTGAAATCAAGTAATTTTCCTTATGTTTTATGAAATTTTAGTTTAGTTTTGTCTTTTGAATAAATTGTGCTAAGAATGTTATTTTATTACTTTCAAGATCAAATGAGGCCTAAAGGTTAGCTAACCTACTTCGTGAGTGTGCAGGAGACTAATAGCAGTTGAGCCACAGTGATACTAACCACTTTGTCATGACACAGAGAGTCTTATGTCACAACAAAGGGATCAGCATCGTAGAATTAAGGGATTATCTGCTTTGTCGCGACATCGACTCCAGACTTCAAATTTGCATCATGCAAGGGGTGTTTTCATCTTTACAATGTGACTTAAGCATGAAGGATGTTACCTGACTTAGGGTTGATGAAAACGGTCGGCCAAAGCTATAAATAGGGCCTTTAGCACTAGGGTTTTGCACACCATTCATTAGCTTTTAGTTTTTAGTTTTATTTTCTATTTTCATTTGAAACGAGATTGTAGAACTTGCATAAACATTCAAGGAATTTTTCCCGATAGATTGCCAATACAATTCGAGTTTCTTTTTCATTCTCTTATTCAACTATATGTTTTTATATATTATTGTGTTTATAATGATCAAGAAACCCATAAGAAGCTAATTTCATTTTTAGGAATTAGGGAGTGGAAGTATGAATATTTAATTGTTGTTTAACAAGGATTTACCTTTCGGATCAGCTGTTTGAGAAAGGAAGAACATCAAAAAAACACTAGGCCTGACAACAACCATAGAATGTCATTTAGGTGAGAATGAACCCAAAATTGTTATTGCCCATCCGTGAACACCTTTTCCCTAAACTGGTTTAGACTGTGACATCTAGCGAGAAGTAGACTCTATCGACTTTCTATGCTGACGAAAAATCGAGAGATCCAACTAGGGTAGTGACTAGTTGATTGGAGGAAAATCCTCAAAACCTAACGATTGAAGAACTCATACGGGAACGACCTAATATCCCCAAAGCTATTTATAAGAATTTCTACATCTCAAATCTTTCTTTATTTTCTATTTTATTTTATGCTTTTCAAAATCAACTCTTTTATTATTCTTCGTACTATAATCCATAAAGTAAGTACTAATTAATTTTATTCTTTGCAGGGATCTAATTTACATCGCTTTACACATCCTTTGGGTACGATTCTCAGAATACTATCAAGTGTTTCATTGTACACACTATATTTATAACCTAACCCATATACTTGAGGAAAGCCTAAAATCTACGCCGAACGGGAGTACGTTAGGGGGCGGTCAAGTTGTTGGCACCATTGCTGGGGAGGCAACGCTTTAGTTAATTTTATTCTTTCTTTGTACTAAAATAATTAGGAAAATTTTAGGTTATAGATATGATTTAACCATACTAACATGTTTTATTTTTCAAATCTACTATTTTCCTTTAATTTCCATTATATTTAGACTATGGATGGCTATGATTATTTTTGTGACATTTATGACAATATGTATGACGATGATATCTATGAAGACGGGTATTATGAAGATTGGGAGATCTTGGAAAATCAAAGATCATTGATGTTAGAAGTAATTCAATTTCATGGAGAAGCCTAGATCCCCAATCAACATGATAATCTCTCTTTCAGAGGAGCATATTTCGAATCTGAACAAATAACATGAGAACAAGAGTGAGGGATAGATGAGGAAATAGAAAGAAAATTCTTTGAGGAATCGGATGAGCAGACTGTCGAGCAAATCGAGACTTGCCCTTAGAAGGGAAATTGGCTAGTCTTTTAAAAATAATAATCACATCCGTGGAGAAAGAAAATGCACGTTAATGGGAGAGGTAATTACTACAATGGTACCATGATCAAAAGGATATAGAACGTAGTGATAGAAATTATAAAGGGAACCAAATGGCTGTTACAACATCAATACATGGGTTTGTAGTAAATCCACCATTTTTACTGAATGAGGTAATTGAGCAGCTATTACTCCACCACACGAAGGCATATAAATTTTGTAAATGGATAGATGATAAAGGCAATCATGTGAAAGGGTGGTGGTATAAATTCACAACCGTCGTGAATAAATATGATCGACGAAAAGAGCTAGTGGTGAACTTCACATGAAGAAAAGGAAAATTTCAAGAGAGAGATAACCGTCAAAAAGTAGCTTGGCACGATGCTACTGGACGAACAGTAATAGAACGGATTGTCCTTAGGTTCCAAAGTGCACACTAACACTTGTCAGACAATTCTGACAAATACTAACATGCACTTTAATAAATATTTATACAAACCTAACTAATAGTATTATTTTCTTTCTTTTTAGGATTTTCTTAAAAACTGACACGTGTGTTGTGACACAGGCTTTTGACATCGCGACAAAGTAACCAGATTACCCTAAATTACATCTAGGCATGCTATGACGCGACATGCCCCTTGTATGTTGTGACAAAGGGGTCAGATTATTGAAACACTAGAACGGGTAGGTTGGTTGTGAAACAAATAAAACTATGTTGCGACATAGGGGGCAGACTGCGGGAAGTTGAAGACTAATGGATTTGTCGCAACATTGGGAGAGCTACGTTGCAACAAACATGGTACTAGAAGGTTGGTTGTGACATATCGTCTACAATTTTTGCAAGGTTGACCCGATCGGATTGCACAACCTATAGACAAAACCCCTACTTTACCCAATTTTTAATCTTTAAAACCTTAAAATTTTAAACCCCTATATATACCCCCACTAACTTAAAACATATTACTGAACACTAAACTCCATCAAATCTGTTCTTCATCTTAAAAAACCTAAACCCATTTTCCTCCAAGGACTCTACTCCATCCACCAAGGTTTCGATCAACTTTAATTGGCAAAACAAAAACAAAGGTATTGCTTACACTTTTACTGTTACATTCATCACAGTTCATATGTGTTCCTATAGATCATAATGTCTCCCTGAAAGAGAACAATGGTGCAAGATAGCGATAGAGACTTGGACTTTGACCGGTTCGCAAATGATCAAATAGAGAAATACTTCCTCGCTTCGCAAGGACAACCTCTTATCCAAGAACAGGGGTTTGAACCATCGATGGTCCTCTGCAAAGAAATTTGGCTACTCGTAAGTTACCATCAATGGGAACAATTTTACGTTTCCCCAATAGGTAACGTTGTCGTGCCTATTGTACATGAACTTTATGCTTCTTTGAAAGAGGATATCGTTAAAAATAGGGCTATAGAAAAATTATTCGTGTTAGGGATATATGTCCTGATTCTACCTTATTAGATTTGCAAACTCTATAATGTTCCCTTTTTTGGAAAAGATTATCTAAATAAGGTTGATTTATATTTGCTTAAAAATATTAATATGGAGGAAATCGTTAAGTTTTTGACTGAAGGTAGGGGTGGTTGGAATTATCGCCCCGATACCGGCTCACCTTCAAATTTCAATCAAGCTTTCTTGTTCCTCAATGTGAAAATGTGGATGCCCAAATCGAATGAAAGACAAGAAGAAAAGCTTATGCCATATGATTGTAAAGATAGAAATGCAAATTTTCCTCTAATTAAATTAAAAACTTTAATTTCTATTATTTAAAATCTATAATTTTAAGATCGTGTTTTTGAAAAATTAAAATGACTAGAGATGTTGCCTTCCAGGTAACGGCGCCAACAACTTGATCACCTCCGAACGTATTCCTGTTCAAAGTATATTTTGGGCTTCAGCAAGTATACGGGTCGAATTGTAATATAGTGTTACAATGAAGTAATGAGTATTTTGAGGATCATACCTAATGGTGGCGAAACGCTAATAATCCTAACCCTTCACTAAAAAAGATCTAATTAGTACTCTTTTTAAGATCATAGTACAAAAGAGAAATAAAAGTTTTGGTTTTTATTATAATAATAAAAATCATAAAAGTAAAATAAAGTAAGGGGAAGTGATATAGGAGATCAATAAATTAGATAGTCGAGGATTAACTCGCTTTGGTATGATTTCTTCAATCGTTGCTTTTGGGGTTTTCATCGATCAACTAGTCTTTACCCTAGTAGGATATTTCGATCTTCCACTAACATAATAAGTCAACAAGAACTACTTAGTTTTTGACCTCACAGTTTCGATTGGTTCGGGGTAAAGGTGTTCACGAATTGGCAATACTAATTTTGGGTTAATTCCCTTCTAAATGACTTCTTTGGGTTATCAGGCCTAGGGTTTTTTTCACCTTCTTCCTTTTCCAAATAATTGATCCGTTGAAAATCCAACAAAATAATTAAATTATCATACCTCTACTCCCTAGTTCCCCACAAAGGGATTAGTTCCTCATGGTCTCTTAAGACATTATAATTTCAATATAAAAAATATGCATAAGTAATTAAATTAAAAATATAATTGAAAAGAAACTTAGAGATTTGTATTGCAATATGTTGGGACAAATCCACAAGCATTTATGCAAATCATACAATTCTTATTTCTGTAAAACAAGAATAAAATCAACTAAAGAAAAGAAAATGACAAAAACCTAAATTACAAGAGGGAAAATAAAGCTAAGAGAAAAGGTGTGTAAAACTAGGTGCTCAAGGAGCCTATTAATAGCATTTGGATGGTCGTTTCACTTAGCCCTAGGTTAGCTGTCGTTTTTCTAGTTTAGGTTGTGTTGTGAAGACCAAAACGCCCCTCACTCGATGTATTTTCGCATTCGGGAGTCGATGTCGTAACACATAAGCTTCGTTTCATGATAGAGAAGACAGTTTACTCCTTTAGTGTGATTTCCAAGCTTTGTTACGACATCCTATACTCGTGTCGCAACATAGAAGACAATTTTAAGATTCTTTGGTTTTGGTCCTTATGTTGCAACATCTCTTGTCTCATGTCGTGACATTGTGATCAACTTCGATATAGTTTGTCTTCTAGTGGTCTCATGCACACTCACAAAGTTTGTTAGCCAAGCTTTATGCCTCAATTGACCCTAACGTCTATAAAAGACTCCTTTTCACACCTTTTACACATTTTATTAACTAAACTATAACTAAAGTAAATTCTAAGTAAAACCTAACGAAAATGTCTAATTTCAAGGTCCTAAAGTGCGAAACTAGTTTAATTTACTAGTTCAAATTACGACAAATCAATGCCACAAAGGTAAACACTAATTCGACTTATTTTACTAATGTTGCTCTCTTATGGTGACGGCGTAGGTCCATGGATGAGAAACTTGGAGGAACAACTATTGGAACGTGGGAGGAGTTCTAAGGAGATATGAAGAAGCGATTTTACCCACAACATGCAGAGAAATAGGCTCGGGCCAAGTTGCGTCACCTTATGTAACAAGGCAATGTTCGAGAATTTAGCAATTTGATGCTTCAGATCTCAAACTTGAACGAGAAAGAAGCATTCTATTGGTTCGAAGATAGACTAGAAATGTAGGCGAAGCAAGAGTTAAGTTGCCAAGGCATCACTAAACTTTTCGTAGCCATGGCTAAGGTAGAGACTTTCTATGAGTTTAAGGAAAGAAAGTCTGATAATCATGAATCCTCCAAGCCCAAAGCCAAACCCAAGGGCAATGGTGGGGGAGACAAAGATAAAGCGAGAAACAATGGTGAAGGCCCAAAAGCTAGGCAAGAGAAGCCATGGGAGAAAAAAGGGCCACTAAAGTGCTTTCTTTGTCAAGGCCTACTTAGGATAAAGGACTGTCTGAAAAAAGGCTGCTTTCAATGCCATAGAGGTGCACGAGGTGGTCGAGCAAGCCACCAAGAATCTTAGTGCGATATTGGGTGGTTTCAAAGACAAGGCGAGTAATGAGCTGATGTTTATGGATATCACTGTTGCTGGTAGAGGATTAAATGTTATTGTCGATACTGGTGTGTCAGATTTATTCATGTCCGAAGAGATGAGAGGGAACTTGGTCTCAAGATTGAGAAAGATTCTGGTCAATTCAAGATGGTTGATTTGCTCGTTATATACCTAGCAGATTGAACTAGTTTTCGCAATTGAAGAGCTTGAAATTAAGTATTTTACTTATGGTTTTGTAAGATTTAATGTAGTTTCTATCTTTGAATAAATGGTGTAAACCAAGTACTAAAAGGTTATTTTATTGTCTTTAAGGTCGATTAAGGCCTAAAGGTTAGCTAACATACTCCGTGAATGTGTACGAGACCATGAAAGTTGAACAAATGTGAAACTGATCACTTCGTCACGACATAAATGCTCTACGTCGCAACAAATGGACCAGACTTGAAGATTAAGGGGACTGACTTCTTTGTCGCGACATACATAGGCTATGTCGCGACAATGCCTGCAGGATGACACCAAATAAGGGGATTGACTTCTTCATCGCGACACAGGTCCTTGTGTATCGCGACATTGACCCCTGGATGTAGTTTCTACACCAAGTGAAGGGAATTTTGGTCTTCACAATGCCAATTAAACACAAAGTACGATAGCTAACCTAGGGTTGATGAAAACGGTTGGCCAAGGCTATAAAGAGGGCCTCTAGCACTAGGGTTTTACACACCTTTCCTTAGTTTTAAATTTTTACTTTGTATTTCCATTTTAGAAATGAGATTGTAATTTTCGCATAAACGGTCGTGAAATTCTTTCCCGGTAGATTGCCAACACAATTGAAGTTTCTTTTTCATTCCATTTATTTGACTATAAGTTTTTATATAGTTTTGTTTTGATGATGATCAAGAAAACCATGAGGAACTAATTCCATTTTGGGGAATTAGAGAGTGGAAGTATGGTTATTTAATTGTTACATAAACAGGGGTTTTCAATCGAATTAGCTGTTTAGGAAAGGAAGAGCATGAAACAAACACTATGTTTGACAATCTTAGAAAGTCATTTAGCTGGGAATAAACCCAAAATTGTTATTATCTATCTGTGAAAATCTTTTCCCCAAACCAATTTAGATTGTGACATCTAGGGATAAGTAATGTCTATCGACCTGCTAAGCTGGCTGATAGGCTTATAATGTCACAACAATGTGCAAGCGGACACACGTCGATGCAAGTATAGTTGATAGATTGTTCTATCAGATATCGATCCCACGAGGAATGAGTTCTAGATGTTCAAACTGTCGAAGCAACTAAAATTGAGATTAGAGAAAATGCAAGTAAAGATGCCAGTGCAATTAAATCAAAACTACACAGTTAAAATAGTTAGAGTTGTCAATGTAATTATAAAAGTTAATTTTCAGAGCAACTAAAAGTAAATCATATTGTTGTTGAAGTGTTGAGAATTTAAATGCATAAAATAAAGTATGATCAAGTATAAAGGATTGGAGTGGATCACTGATTTTACTAAGTAGCAACGCTAGATGCATCAACAAGGTATTGTACAGACGAATTATCATAGCAATAAAGCTCCAATGAAATCTTACCAATTTACAACTCTCTGCTTAATCGAGACTTAAGTGCCTACAATTACCACACCTCTTAGTGTTGGCAATGTTGTGCACTCAAGAACAAGAGACCAAGATCCCTTCTAATCCCAAGCAACTTTCGCTAACGTGCTTGTTAATCTAACCTGTCATTGCATCTCTCGATGTCGGTAGACTGCAATTCCACTCTCGTGTTTAATGCAATTAAGTCCAAGAATAAACAAATGAGGAAAATAAATAAGAATCAGATTAATCTAACATTGAACGATATTCTCATATTCATTCAACTATTAATAATAATTCATCAACATAACAGAGGAGTTAACAAATACATCAAAGCTTACTATCTCTAAACTACTAGGACAATTCCTTAACTTCTCCTATTATGTTGCATCGAGCACTTCTTGTCAGAAGTAGTTGCTCTTTCGCTCAATTAGCTCACTATTCTCTAGCATAAATCTCCAAAAACACAAAGTAATTGCAGAATTAATTCCTCCAATTCTTGACATCTTTCTTCATCTTTTCCCCTCTCTTTATAGGCTCACAGAATGGGAGATCTCATCTTTTCTCAGATCCAAAACCAATTTGCAACTGCCAAAGTTCGTTGAAAATCCAATTGTGCACTCACGTAGATCTAGTATGATCTTCATAGATCTGCAGATTATCGCCATATCTCTAGTCACGATCTGTAATCTTTAATTGTAACGACAACATGTACAATTCCTGTGCTGGTGCTTCCAAGTGTGCTTGTAGCTTGGATTCACTCATACAAAGTAAAGATTTCTAGGCGTTGACATCTCTAGTCGTAATTCCAAGCCAACTTGTGGTTGCATTCATTAAATTTGTTCTAGCATCGATCTTTTGAGATGGATCCCTGCACTGACAATTTTTACAAAAAATACATAGGCTACATGTGGCGACACTAGTGCACCAAAGAGATAAAAATAACAAGAATTTAACCTAAACAACAATGAGTTAGAAAATATAAATACTAAGTATGAAATGCCTAACATGCATGCTAAATATGCTACAAAAGAGACAATTAATACACAAATTTAGGGAGAAAATAGGTGTCATTTCCAATTCTATCACACCCCTAAACTTGAATTTTTACTTGCCCTCAAGTAAACAAAAATTAGCAAACTTCACAAGATAACATGTCACCATAATCATTATCCTAGCAACTCAAATTGTCTGGATTTCTAATCTATAAATTGCACTCACATGATAGAATAATGCGTCGACAATTTATAAACATGAATAATTAAAACTGCAACTTCACCAATGTTAGTAACATGCTTTGAATGTTAATCCTTCCTTAACCAATATAACATTCATCGCAATATATTTCTTTTGTTTTCTCTTTTCTTATTCTTTCTTTTTCTTTCTTTTTATGAATTTTTCTATAAGTGATTGAGAGATGTCATTACATTACTCTACCTTTGTTTTTGGGTAGTAACGATGGGGTGCAACAAACCCGCAGGAGATATGTAATTTTGTCGACACACTCTTGTAGTGACAACCTTTGGCTAGATAATTTTTCTAACACATGCAGCAGAGTGTTCTCTCTTGACAAGTCACCATGCATTCATATTGGAGTGTCTTTTATTAGTACAATATCGTTGCAATTGGTAAGTTAGTTCAAGATTCACAAGTTGATACTATCCATTCATTACTAAAGCAATTTCAATCATTCATCCAATAATAGAAGGTTAAATATTCATTCATATTCATCCAATTCACATATCAGTATTCCAAATAATTCAAGAATTACGCATAAAAATAAAAATTTGGGTAACATTTTTGTTGAAACTTTGTAAACTTTCATTGAACTTAAGAAACAAGTAATTTTTCAAATATGTGGGTGCAATCATATTTCCATTTCACACAAGATCCCCCCAAACTTAATGTTTGCATTGTCCCCAATGCATTGACAATACTATACATATAAAAATGGAAATGCAACTATAATGCTCATGCACCAACAAATGAAATGCATTGATAATTAAAAATGTAATGACAACTAAATAAGATGCATGCAACTAACTACTGAAAAGTAAAACTAACTCATTGTTGTTTAGCAGTCGATGAAGTCGCTGCTTTAGTTTTCTTCTTCTTTTTCTTTGGGTGCTCGTCTTCCTTTCTGAGTCACTTTTTCTTGTCTTTACGCTTCCCCTTTTTCTCCTTCGAATTAACAGTAGTAGCTTATTACTCCTCTTAAGTCGGTTGAATGGCAGCCTCATTGGTAGTTACATCTGATGGGTGTACCTCAGTAAGTAGTGCCACATAAGGCACGATGGCTAGAGGATTAGGTTCCTCAATACTGCTAGTAACTGCCTTAGCCTGACTCGCTTCAGGTGGAGCCATATCTTCACTAGATTCGCCCACACTGGTGGGTGCTTCGACAATATCCTCCGTGATATTTGTCAGGGCATTGTCCTTCTTCTCTACCTCCTCTTCTTCAGGAGTCTCCTTCTCAAGTTCATCTTCCTCTTCGTTCTTCTTCTCATGACCTTCTTCTTGATGTGCTTCTTCTTCCCTGAGCTATTCCTGCTCAGTGATGGTTTTGTCAGTGCCTTCCTCTACATCCACACCCTAGATACATTTGGGGTATTCACCTCTTCAACCATAGCCGCTCGCTCTTCCATATTAGCCTTAAAGCTATTCGAGAACTCTTCTTTGAACAAGCTGGCTATAGTTCTGTAGAAATCCTCCATAGCATTAGAATGCCCCTCGTGCTCCTCGTCATCTGAAATGTGGATTCTTGTTGGAGAGGGAACATGTTGAGGCCTACCATCAAGAGGAGGCTGGTTGGAGGATGTGGGCATTAGTTGGAAGATAGATGTGAAGACAGGGAATTCTAGCAACGGACTTGTGCTTATACTCCACAATGTAGCAACAATAGTGTCGTTTCATGCTTTTGTGTATGCATAAAATATGTTCTACCTATAGTGCATGTCTTTCAGCACGTTGACAATACGAATATTGCACATGTCAATAAGATCAATGTTTACTTCCATAGCAGCTAACCTCTTTCCTAGAGGGTCTGTGGCCGTAATATCTGACTTCTCCTTTTTCTTCCCTTTTCCCTTTTCCTTCTTTTTGGGTGCTTCCTTTACCAGTGGCGTCTCTTGGCCTCTCGTCATTCTCTCGACTGAGATGTCGTTGATGGGACCCTTGTTCTCTAGCACTTCCTCACCATCTCTGGGCATAATATCCATTTGTTTACATAGCAGCATGATTAAGGAAGGAAAGAGTAATATACTTGTCTGCTTAGCAGCACTTCAACGGTTTGGTCCTGGAGGATTGTGCCGACATCGATGTGGCGGCCCTTCAAGATGGAATGTAAGATGCATATGCGATCTAATGTCTCCGTAGTGCTATGTATTGAAGGCAACAGACGGCTGTTCACAAAGTGAAACCATACTTTGCTTTGAGTTTTAATGTTATTACAAATGACATAAATTTTCTCCCTAATTTAGTGTTTTAATTGTCTCTTTTGTATTTCATTTAGCGTGCATTGTTAGAATTTTTTACTTAGTTTTCATGTTTTTCAACTCATTGATTGTTAGTTTAAATTATTGTTATTTTTATCTATTTTTGTACTAATGTCGATGCAAGCAGCTGATATATTGTGTCTTAATACTGTCAGCGCAGGAACTCAGTCTAGGAAGCTAATGCTAAATAATTCCAGCCACAAGATCAGCTAAACATTGCGATCAAGAGATGTCGTCGCATTGAAACTGAACCTCAAAAGAGAAGAATTAAGCTGAATTCACAGATGGAAGCACCAACACAAGAATTTCACAGATGTCGCTGCAATTACAATTTCAGAATGCATCTAGTGATACAGCGACAATATACAAATATCTAAAGAATACACTAGAACTGCATGAGTGCACAACTATAATTTAACTAATTTTGACAGCTGTAAAATCCAGATCTAGAAATGAGAGAGAAGGTTGAATCCTGCAACATTTTGAAGGCTATAAATAGATGAACAAAGAAGGATTAAATTCTAAAAATTCTGTATGAATTGAAGATTTGAGTTGGAAATCAGGGAGCTGACGAAGCAAGTCTGCAACTACTTCCGACGAGAGGTGCTTGATGCTGAACAAGAGGAATAATTAAGGAGTAGGCCTAGTAGTCTAGAGATAGTAAGCTTCATTGTACTCTTTAATTCTTCTTAAATGATGATGCATTCTATTGATATTAAATGAATACGAGAGTATCTTTTGATGTTAGACATTTTGATTCTTACTTTACACTGCGTATCCGTTTATTTTTGGATCTAACCGCTCTAAGCACGAGAGTGAAATTACAGTACACCAACATCGAGAGATGCGGTGAAAGGTTAGGTTAATAAGTGAGTTAGGCGAGAGCTGCTCGGGACTGGGATAAAAACCAGTTACTTGTTATTGGATACACATCGTTGCTCGCACCGAGAGGTGGAGTGATTGTATTTGAGTCGAGATTAAGTAGGGGAGCTGTTGTTGATAAGAATTCAAAGGGGCTTCATTGTAGTGACAATTCATTTATATTCTACCTTGTCGACGCATCTAGCGTTGCGATTTAGCAGAATTAGTGAACCATTTCTACCCTTTACACTTGGTCACATTTACATTTCACGCATTTAAATATTCAACATTCAACACTCAACACAATTGTATTTATTTTCAGTACACTGCCATTTAACCTCTGAAGTTTAACTCTAATTGCGTTGACATTAATTGACTCTCTTAGTGTTCAGATCTAACATATTGAACTAACATCAGTACTCATATTACACTTAATTTCAGTATTGATTGCTCAGACATTTAGACATCAAGAATCCATTCCTCGTGGGATTCGATAGATTTGTCTATCAACTATACTTGCATCGATGTGTGTATGCTTACATAATCATTGTGTCGTAAAAACATCAATCAAGTTGTCAGATAACGTCAGTGCATGGTATAGTTGTGTGGACCATTACCCATCCACATAGCACCTTCAACACATAGGTCTCGCATCACCTGATCAGCTCTGCCATCAATCAGCTCTTCTAAAAACGGAGTGTGAGTGTCTTCCTTCTCAGGAATCCAGAATAGAGTGTTGATGTGGGCAGCACTCTAAGATACCAATCTCTCCCTTACAAAGAAGAGCTCCTGTTCAGAGTCTACAAGGTTGACATAAATTTCTCTTACCACGGCAAGAGAATATCCGGTTGGGTGCTCGCAGAAGAATTCCCAACCCAGTCGACTGATTGTTCTTACGATTTGTTTCCCCAACATCTGTTGTGGAGACAACTGTATACCCTACTCTTCGTGGTAGTTTCGTTTGAGCATAATGTCATGGTAGTGATCTTTCGTCGCCTTGGACAAAAACAAGACTGATTCATTTGGTAGGGTTGGTCTGTGGTCCAAACAACGGTGGCGAAAGATTCAGCGGGGGCTTTGGAAGGAGTTTTTGCGCCTCTTGTTCTCACCATAATAGCTCAGTAGAAAGTTTAAAAGAAACTTGCAGAGAAAAGAATAAACTTATGAGAGTAAGAGTAAAAACAACAAAGAAGATGAGTTGCAAAAACAATGGAGATTATGAATGGGAGAAGGAAGTCGACAGAGAAGGGTTTTATAACCTTTCAATGTAAAGAAACGTGATTATTAGAAACGTCCTGAAAAATTGTCACGTTTGTAGCCAATAAATGGCAGGCTGCAGATTGTACCTTTTTACTTGATCCAACAGCTAGGATTAAATGAAGATCAACTGGTACGATTCTTGCTAAAAAAGCTTTGCTGAGTCATTACATAATGCACTGACAAGTTGTGCTTTGCGATGCGTTAACAAAAAAGATGATTTTTATTCTTACATAAGAATTAAAGGAAACAAATAAAAGTAAGATTAATGGTCTCATTTGGTTCTTTGATATTTGGGCTCACGTAATGCTTTAGTCATTGGCCATTCACCTAGAATTGATCACCATCTTTCATATTTTTAATTGTCACCGTGCCATTTTGGAATGCCTTGACAACCTTAAAAGGGCCTGACCATCTTGAATGCAATTTACCTGGATATAGTTTTAGACGTGAACTAAACAAAAGTACTAACTAACCAAGATTAAATTGTCGACTCAAGATGATATTTTCATGCCATCTCATAGTCTTTTCTTTGTATATTGCAGCATTCTCATAGGCATTGTGGCGAATTTCTTCCAATTCAGCAATGTCCAACAACCTCTTCCTTCCAACAGCGTCGTAGTCCATATTCACCTGCTTGCTTACCCCACATGGCCTTATGCTCAAGCTCAACCGGCAGGTGACATTACTTACCAAACACGAGTTGATATGGCGACATCCCTAACGGGGTTTTATAAATGGTGCAAAGTGCCCACAATGCATCATGCATCCACGAAGACCAATCTTTCCTAAATGGGTTAACCACCTTCTCAAGTATACTTTTGATTTTTCGATTGGAAATCTCCACTTGGCCATTTGTTTGTGGATGGTATGTTGTGGCCATGCAATGCTTCACACCATATCTTTTTAAGGTTGTCGCCACTTGATTGTAATGAAAATGAGTACCTTGATCACTTATTAATGCCCTAGGTGTTCCAAATCTTGTAAGGATGTACGTGTGGAAAAACTTTAACATCATTTGAGCATCATCTTTTGGCACCGTAATTACCTCGATCTACTTAGAGACATAGTCAACAACAACTAGAATGTACACAATCCCAAAAGAATTTGGAAATGGTCTTATGAAATCTATACACCAAACATCAAATAACTCCACCTTCATAATAGGTTGTTGCAGCATCTCGTTGCGACGAAATATAGAACCAGTGCATTGACATCTATCGCATTATTGTGCAAAGTTGTGGGCATCTCGAAACAATGTGGGCCAATAGAATCCTGACTGGAGAACTTTTGCAGCAATCCTCATTTCACCAAAATGGCCTCCATAGGGAGCATCATGGCAATGTCTCAGGATGGAAGTCATCTCTTCCTCAGGAACAAAACAACAGATAATATTGTCGACATATACCTTGAATAGGTATGGCTCATTACAATGATATTTCGCAACGTCGTGTACAAACCTGATCTTCTTGTGACCAGTAGCACTCAAGGGTAGCTTACCACAAACCGAATATTTGACAACATCAGCATACAATGGAGATGCATCAACATGAAATAATTGTTCATCTGGAAATGCGTCGACAATGCGTAACTAATTGCCATCCTCAATTCTAGCTTCCAGAAGAGACAAGTGGTCTGCTACTTGATTCTTAGATCCTTTCCTATCTCTAATCTCAACATCAAATTCTTGTAATAGTAAGATCCATCGTATCAATCTTGGTTTGTCGTCTTTCTTTGTAAAAAGTTACTTCAACGCAGAATGATCTGTGTAGAAAATAACTTTTGTGTCGACAAAATATGAGCGAAATTTATCGAACGCAAACACTACTGCTAGTAACTCCTTTTCAGTAGTTGTATAGTTTACCTGCACGTTAGCTAAACTTTTGCTAGCATAATAAATTGAGTGAAATACCTTCTCTTTTCGTTGTCCCAGGACAGCTCCTACAGCGAAGTCGCTTATGTCACATATTAGTTCAAACGATTGCATCCAATCTGGTGCGATGATAATTAGAGCTTGTACTAGCTCCTTCTTTATTGTAATAAATGCATCCAAACATGTATTATCAAACACAAACTTTTTATTTTGCTCCAACAGTGAGCATAACGGTTTAGCAATCTTGGAAAAATCACGGATAAATCACCTGTAAAAACCAGCATGTCTAAGAAAACTTCTTATTCCCTTGACATTCGTGGGTGATGGCAATTTTTTGATAATTTCAACCTTTACTTTATCTACCTCAATGCCCTGACATGATATGCGATGGCCAAGGACAATGCCTTTAGTTGCCATGAAATGACATTTTTCCCAATTCAGAACTAGATTTGTGTCATCGCATCTCTTCAGAACTTTCACCAAGTTGCCAGCACATTGGTCAAACGTCTACCCATAAACAGAGAAATCATCCATGAATACCTCTAGAGAATCTTCAATCATGTCTGAAAAGATAGCCATCATGCACCTCTGGAATGTGGCTGGTGCATTGCACAATCCAAATGGCATACGTCCAAAGGCAAAGATTCCAAATGGGCATGTGAACGTAGTCTTTGCTTGATTTTTCGGCGTAATGGCAATTTGATTGTATCCAGAGTAGCCATCTAGGAAGCAATAATAGGCTTTACCAGCTAGCCTATCCAACATTTGGTCAATAAATGGTAGTGGGAAGTGATCCTTCTTTGTGGCCGCATTGAGTCTTCGATAATCCATGCATACTTGCCACCTAGTAACAATGCGAGTAGGGATTAACTCATTCTTGTCATTACTCACAACTGTGAAGCCACTCTTCCTGGGCACACATTGCACAAGGCTCACCCAATTGCTATCAGAAATAGGGTAGATGATGCCTGCGTCGAGCCACTTGATAATCTCCTTCTTTACTACCTCTTTCATTTTTTCATTGAGCCTTCGTTATTGTTCAATGGACTACTTCCCTTCATCTTCTAGCCTAATCTTGTGTATGCAAAAAGTGGGATTGATGCCTCTAATATCTGCAATGGTCCATGCAGTGACTCTTTTATGTCTTTTAAAATTTCAACAAGCTTTTCTTCTTGTGTTGCGACGAGGGTTGCGTTGAAAATTATAGGTGATGTATCGTTGTCACCCAAAAAGACATACTTTAAAATGCGTTGGCAATGGCTTGAACTCCAAGGTAAGAGCTTGTTCAATCGACGATTTAAACATAGGGACCGTCCTATTAGACAGACCCAAAGATTTCAATTGCCAATTCTTTCTTAGCTCACAACTATTAGCCTCAGCTTTGTGGTCACATTCATTTAGGATATCATCAATGAATGTCATTGCATCTTCATCTGGAACTGCTAAACTACGTTCATTAAATTCTTTCATAATTATTTCATCCAGCACGTCAATATGGTGACATTGCTCTTTACTTCTCGACGAAGATACTTCAAACACACTGAAGGTCACATGCTCGTCGAGATGATGCATAATGAGTTCGCCCTTGAAATCGTGAATAAGAGTGCGTCCGTTGCTAAGAATGGTTGCCCCAAGATGATGGGCACTTCCTTATCTGCTTCACAAACAAGGATTATGAAATCAGCAAAGAACACGAGCTTATCAACTTGGACAAGAACATCTTTGATCTGACTTTCAGGTTGTGTTAGAGATCTATTAGCAAGCTATAATGTCACCATAGTGGGCTTCATTGATCCAATTCCTAACTTCCTGAATGTGGACAAAGGCATAACGTTAATACTAGCTCCCAGATTGCATAAAGCTTTACCTAGATAATGATTTTCAATGGAGAATGGGATTATGAAGCTGCCAGGGTCTTTCATCTTTGGTGGCAACTTATTTGTTAGATGCACCCCTCTGTGAGTGCAATCGTCTCAATTTTGGATAACTTTTTGTTCTTAGATAACAGCTCTTTCATATATTTCCCATAGCTGGGTATCTGTACAATAGCATCTACAAGAGGTATGTTAATATGTAATTGCTTCAAAGTAGAAACAAACTTTTGATAGTCCTTATCATGGTCTTTCTCTTTAAATCTTTGCAAAAATGGCAAAGGTATATTATTAATGGGTTGTTGAGGAATAATCGATTGGATCGACATAGGTAGTTGCATCAACGTTTTTGTTGGGTAAATTGTAAGCATAGAAGTTACTACAATTGGCTCTTCCTCATTTATTTCTGCTTAGCTCTCTTCAGCTGTAACTTCTCCTTGTTGCTTGGGTTCAGATGCATCAACATGGTCTTGGTTGGAATGTTTGCTTGGTTTGGCAGTTAGCTTCCCGCTCCGCAACATGATAGTCTTGCAATGTTCCTTCCACTTCTGTGTCGGATTCTCCGTATCACTCGGCAAAGTATCTAGCGATCTTGTACTCAAGTTAGAAGCCAACTGTCCTAACTGTGCTTCCAACGCACGAATAAAAGAAGAATTGCCTTGGACTATTGCTTCAGTTCGCATAATATGCTCTTGCATCAGTGCTTCAAGAGCAGCAATAAGATCTGATCTTTGTTGAGAAAACTATTAATGATGTTGCTAATGTTGTCCTTGCATATGTGGCAGCGCAGTCTGTTGTGGCTGCATTCTAGCTTATGGTTACATCTAGCTATGTTTCTGCATTTGCTCAGGATTTGAGCGTACCTGAAAATTCTGATTGTAATTCTGCTGCTGATTGTTGTTGTAATTCCCTTGTCTATAACTTCCTTGCTGTGAAGAATTTCTATATCTATACGTAGAATCATTCTTATTCCCCCAAGGTTGTGGATTTCGATTGGAATTATTGTATGAGTTACCATAAGAATTTCCTCTAATGTTGTTGACGTAGAATGCATTCTCAGCATGTTGTGGACAGTCCTTATAACAACGGTTGTCGTCATCAATTTCACAGGAAAATGTCGGGACATCCATCTTTTGGGCCACTTGAATAGTAGCAACATCACTTGTTCCCTTCATGTTCTTTATAATGTTGGCCAAAGAAGATACCTGTGCACTTAAGGCTGAAATTGCATCTAATTCAAGAACACCAAGATTAGTTTTTACTTGAGAAGAATGAGAGATAGGGTATTGATAACCATTCTATGCAATCCTCTCTAAAATTCATACAGCTTCAGTGTAGGCGCAATCCAACAAGGGACCATTTACAGATGCATCGACAAGATTTATTGTCTGAGCATTCAATCTGTTGTAAAAGATCTCGATCTGAATCTCTTGTTGAATTTCATGCATCGGGCAACGTCTTAGCAGAGTCTTATAACGCTCCCATGTTGTATGTAAGTTTTCATCATCTAATTGATGGTAAGCTATGATATCATTACGTAACCTTACATTCATTGTCGACGGGTTGAAGAACAAATTGCATTGCTAACATATTCCATGATGTAATGGATCCAGCTGATAACCCCAATAACCATGTTCTTGCTCTTCCCTACAATGAATAAGAGAATAATTGCATTTTTAAGGCGTCATCAGGGACACCATGATGGCTAAAAGATGCGTAAATAAGCAAAAATGATTTTAAATGTTCTCGTGCATCCTCATAAGTAGGCTCGCATATTGCCCATTTGAATTGAGCATCTAAAACATAATCGATTTTAATTCGAAGTTTCCAGCTTGTATAGCTAGCCTTACAACCCTTGGTTGCAAATCGTCCAATACAAGAACAACAAAATCCCTGATTGTTCTATTTTGCACTTGTTCTTCATGTGGAGGTGCTAGTGGTAAATTATTTATTCGTTGTGGCGGTATTGGAGGAATGACATCTTGTGGTAGCAATGGTGGAAGATTATTGTTGTTGCTGTTGCCAGCCATTTTCTTTTGTTCTTACTTCCTCCTTCGGATAGTTCTTTCGATTTCTGGGTCAAAGCTTACAATATCCTTAGAATTTCTTCTTATGGACATGCAACTCCTAAAGAATAAAGAGAAAATGAACAAGAGAAAGTTAAACAAATTAGTAAAAATAAAAAGTTAAGAAGAATAATTACGACTATAGAAAATGAGCATCAAACAAATGCCATTCCCCGACAACGGTGCCAAAACTTGATCAACCTATAATGTCACAGTAATGTGCAAGCGGACACACGTCGATGCAAGTATAGTTGATAGATTGCTCTATCAGATGTCGATCCCACGAGGAATGAGTTCTTAATGTTCAAACTATCGAAGAAACTAAAACTGAGATTAGAGAAAATGCAAGTAAAGATGTCAGCGCAATTAAATCAGAATTGCACAGTTAAAATAGTTAAAGTTGTCAATGTAATTATAAAAGTTAAATCAAATTGTTGTTGAAGTGTTAAGAATTTAAATGCATGAAAATAAAGTATGATCAAGTGTAAAGGATTGGAGTGGATCACTGATTTTACTAAGTAGCAACTCTAGATGTGTCGACAAGGTATTGCATAGACGAATTGTCACAGTAATAAAGCTCCAATGAAATCTTACCAATTTACAATTCTCTGCTTAATCGAGACTTAAGCACCCACAATTACCACATCTCTCAGTGCTGGCAATGTTGTGCACTCAAGAATAAGAGACCAGAATCCCTTCTAATCCCTTCTAACTCCACTCTCGTGTTTACTGTAGTTAATTCGAAGAATAAACAGAGAAGGAAAATCAAATAAGAATCAGATTAATCTAGCATTGAAAGATATTCTCATATTCATTCAACTATTAATAATAATTCATCAACTTAAGCGAGGAGTTAACAAATAGATCGAAGCTTACTATCTTTAGACTACTAGGACTATTCCTTAACTTCTCCTCTTGCATTGCATCGAGCACTTCTCGTCAGAAGTAGTTGCTCCTTAGCTCAATCAGCTCACTGTTCTCCAGCATAAATCTCCAAAAACACAAAGTAATTATAGAATTAATTCCTTCAATTCTTGACATCTTTTTTCATCTTTTCCCTTCTATTTATAGGCTTCTAGAATGGGAGATCTTATCTTTTCTCATATCCAAAACCAATTTACAGATGTCAAAGTTTGTTGAAAATCCATATGTGCATTCATGCAGATCTAGTGTCATCTTCATAAATCTGCAGATTGTCGCTGCATCTCTAGTTGTTGTGATTTGTAATCTATAATTGTAGAGAAAACGTGTGAAATTCCTGTGTTGGTGCTACTAGGAGTGCTTGTAGCTTGGATTCACTCATACAAAGTAAAAATTTCTAGACGTCGACATCTTTGGCCGCAATTCCAAGCTAACTTGTAGTTGCATTCTTTAAATTTGTTCTAGTATCAATCTTCTGAGATGGATCTCTGCGTTGACTATTTCTACACACAATACATAGGCTACATGTGGTAGCATCAATGCACCAAAGAGATAAAAATAACAAGAATTTAAGTTAAACAACAACGAGTTAGAAAATATAAATATTAAGTATGAAATGCCTAACATGCATGCTAAATATGCTACAAAAGAGATAATTAATACACAAATTTAGGGAGAAAATAGGTGTCATTTCTAGCTCTATCACTGGCGGAAAATCGAAAGACCCAACTGGGGTAGTGACTAGTTGATGAAGTAAAATCCCCAAAAGCCAACAATTGAAGAAACAATACTGAAGCGACCTAATCTCTCCAAAGTCGTTTATCGAATTCATACATCTCATCCTTTATTTTGGTTTATTTATTTTTATGTTTTCACAACACAATCCTTTATTTTATTCTCATATTATAATCCCTAAAAGTAGTACTAATTAATTCTTTTCTTCACAACGATTTAACTCACTATCGCCTTAAGCCTCCTTTGTGTATGATCCTTAGAAGACTACCAAGTATTTCATTATACAAATCTATATTACTACCTGACCCATATACTTGTGGAAGCCGAAAACACATACCGAACGAGAGTATGTTCGGAGATGGTCAAGTTGTTGGCACCATTGCCGAGGAGGCAATGCTTTAGTGATTTTTATTTTTTCTTGGTTATTAGAATAATTAGGAAACTTTTAGGTTATAGATATGATTTTTTTACTTTATTTTATTTTTCATTATTACATTTTTGTTTATTTTTCATCTTTTCTTTATTTGTTTAAATTTAGTTTATGACTTGGAGCTATGAAAACTTGGTAGATCCGATCCCTAACCCTGAAGCATTTATTAGACGAAATTGTAGAACCCAACAATCAGTGCAAAACCCACCACCACTGGAAGGAAGAGAAGAGAAAAATAATTCACTCAAAGATCCTGCTAATAACGTCGAGATGTCCATATACCTCCACAACTCCCAACAAACAAACCGATGGCGGAAACACAAAGAACTTTGAGGGAGTACTCTATGCCTACCATAGATCTGACACAAGGAAGTATTGCTAGACCTACTATAGCAGCTAATACTTTTGAGATTAAACCAGCCATGATCCAGATGATACAAAATAATTTACAATTCAAAGGGACCATGGCTGAAATCCTAGTTTACATCTAAAGTGGTTTTTACAATTATGCGATATTTTTCGTTATAATGATGTTACTAATGATGCCATTCGTCTTAGACTATTTCCTTTCTCCTTAACTGATAACCTTTTTTTCTTGGCTAGACGCGCACACTAGATTCTATTACCACATTGGATGAACTCACGGGAAAATTCTTACAGAAGTTCTTCCATATGGGTAAAGCAATCCAACTTCTAAGTGGACTATCAACATTTTGAAAATTCGAAGGCGAAGGGTTCCATGAAACATGAAAATGATTTAAAACACTAGTACGAAAATGCCCAAATCATGGTATGCTGGAATGGATGCAATTGTAGACATTTTACAATGGGTTGGATGCGTCTACCAGATCAAGATTAGATGGTGTAGCAGGAGGACACTTAATGAATAGAACCTATAACGATGTTTATGGGTTAATTGAGAATATGAAAATTAACTCTTGGCAGTGGCCTACTGTGAGGTTCACTTATGGGCAGAAATCGCTTCGGTAAAAATGATCTAATAGGATGATAAATACCAACAACTGTTGAAGAGATTGAACCGAATCGAGTCTGCTATAGTGACACTATCGTCATAAGGGAAAGACAAGCCTTTATACCATTATCTTATCAACACTGAGGAGGCTAACTATGTTGGTAACCGAAGTAGGAATCCATATTCAAACACTTATAATCCAGGGTGGAAAGACCATCCTAATTTTAGATGGGGAGGAAGTCAAGGAGGGAGTGGTAATAATAGTACACAATCAAGAAAGCTAAGTTACCAACCTCCATTCTTGTAGAGGCAACCGAAAAGAGCAGTTCAAAGTGACCATACTGTATGTGGTCAAAGGTTAGATAGGATCGAGGGAGAAATGAAATATATGAGGGCGGATGTAAAACAAGTGTAGTCTGATTGCACTAATACTGCTAGATCAGTAGCAAAGCTAAAGGAACGGATGGACTAATTGGTGACTGTGGTAGGAGGTCAAACAAGATAATTTGGTACTAGCATCCCTTGCAACATTGAGAACAATCCTCGAAGAGAAAGGAAAGAGCACGTCAAGGTAATTGAGTTAAGATCGGGCAAAGTACTGAGTAACCTAAAATAGTCCGAAAGGGGAGAAAAACACAACAATTCCCATGAGGTTATATACATCCCTTCTAAAAATGACACTGAAGTCATAATACCCAAAGAAGTACTGATAAAAGACGCACTCGAGAAGAAAGAATATATGCCTAAAGAAGATAAAGGGACACCGATTCCATTTCCAAAAAGGATAGAAGAAAAAAAGAAACAAGATGATGACAATTTTGTAAGCTCTCTAAACCTTTTAAATCTTTAAATTTCAACTTACCATCGATTGAACTTATAAAAAGGGTGTCAAAGTACGCCAAGTTCTTAAAAGAGATTATGTCAATGCACAGGAAGAACAAGGTAGCTAAAGGATCCCGACAGTTTTACAATCCCAATCAAAATTGAGAACCTTCAGTTTAATAGAGCATTCTATGATCTTGGAGCAAGCATAAACTTGATGCCCTTGTCGGTGTTTGAGAAACTTGGGAGCGGAGATCTGAAAAATACCCAAGTGACTTTGAAACTAGCCGATCGATCATCTATGAGGCCGAAGGGAATTTTAAAGGATGTGCTAGTCCAAGTAAGAAGTTTCATCATCCTTACGGATTTTGTGGTGTTAGATTTTGAGGAGGACAAGGATATACCCATTTTGCTAGGAAAGTCGTTCCTAGCCACGTCTAGATCTACCATTGACCTAAACACCAACGAGTAAACAATGAGAATCAATGGTGATATAGAGACTTTCAAATGTAGAGGAAAAAACGATGGAACAGAAAAGTACAACGAGCGCTGCCACTTGTTTAATTTGGATAAAAGTGAAGAATCTAGAAAAATCCCTTTTGTATTAGCCCAATTGCATCCGGGCCTTTACAAAAACCCAAATTTTATTTATTATTTATTTATAAATAATAAATGAATAAAATAAGACTCAAATTTTATTAAATCCAAAATAAAAGTCCAAATACAAATTTTAAAGCCCAAATACCCAATAGACAAAATACCCAAGCCCAAATTTTAAACCAAAAAAGAAACCCTAAACTTAAGAAAACCCTAGTTGCTAATTTCTCTAGCCACCGTACCTTCACCCATGCTGCTGTTGTCACCACCGTCGCTTCCTTCGGACGTTACCCCTGCCCACGAATTGCACGTAACCCAGATCTACACGTAACCGAAAAATTCGAAAAAGCGTTGTAAATCCATGTTATAAAAACTCGACGATCGAATGTAATTTTTTACGGATTACTTGGAATAATATTCAAAGAATTTTTTTTAGCAATCAAATACGCAAGAAAAAGCAGTCAAAAGCAAAATAAAGGTATAATTATGTTTTATTTTGAAACCAAATAAATAAAAACCTAGGTTTTTTAACATTTTTCGATTCGGTTTTTGCCGCCATGGAGGCTTCTTCCTTCGATGATCGGTGACCCTGATCCTTTTGATAGCCAAGGCCTTCATCGGAGGAGAGGAAAGGATTTCTCCATTTTCAATAAAACAAAACAGTGGGTTTTTTAAATTTTCTTTTTAAGAAAAAAGGAAAAACTTTTGATTTTTTTTAAAATAATAATCCCAAATCTGGAATTTTTGGAGTTTTAAAAGTTTCTTTTCTAAAAAAATATTTTTTTTTATCTCCAGCCATCGTGGGCTGTGGTTGCCGCCGTCGGAGACTGGTGACCCAAGGTGAAGCCATGTGGGAGGGTCGTTGGATCCAAGGACTGGCCAAGAGCACCCCTTGAGAGAAAAGAGAGTTTTTTTAATTTTTTTAGAAGCATACAATAGAATGATATTTTCTAAAAATTTTGACTTAAATAGGCACCTAATACGATGCCGTTTTGGGGTTTTTTAAACCCACCCAAAACGACGTTGTTTTGTGCCATGACCTGAAATCCGATACAATTTGCCCCAGGATCTGTTTTTTTCTAAAATGGGTAATTTGTTGATTTGGTCCTTCCTCTTTTTTAAAGAGTTTTAATTTAGTATTTTTAGCATCTTTTTAGATTTTAATTTAGCCTCTTAATTTGCTTGTGTCTACAATTTAGTCCTTAATCCAATTTTATATAATTTTAACCCCATTATTTTCATTTTATTTAATTTGACCCAATTTTTTTTATGTTCATATTTAATTTTATTTATTATTTATTTATTATCTATTTTCTTGCCTACTCCCTATTATTTTATTGTTTATAATTTTTTACTTATTTTTTGATTTATTATTATTTAATATTTAATATTTATTTATGTTTTATTTTATGATATTTAATTTTATGGATATCGTATTTATTTGCATGCCACATTTTGTCTTGAAATTGATTATATGCCTTTATTGTACCATTTACTTGACTATTTTATAATTTCTTTTCCTATTGTATTTCTTATATTTATTTCCTATTTGTATTCCTCATTAATTAATATCTATTGCTATTATTGTCATGATCATGATTATTTTATTGTGTTGTTAATTATTATTAATTGTATTCATTAGATATATTATATTTATGCATGTTTTTTATTTTGTCATTATAATTGTGTACATATACATTTATTTATTTATGCATGATATTTTAATTCATCTTAAATATAAATCATTTTAAAAATGAGGCAATGTCTTTTGTTTCAGGAATTTGAGAGAATCATGCCCTAACTTACTATGTGTGGTTTTTTCTCTCAACCGAGATAATTGAATAACCTATTTAAAATAAAAAATACGAGATTTTGAGCAAATAATTAGAAATGCTTGTTATTTTCAAAAATTCGAGTTGTTGTCTCTTAACTTACTAGATGTGACTTTTCTTCTCAATTAATTCGAAATAACGAGCTTTCTTTGTAATTTTTTTTTTAAATAAACATTGACATTAATGAATTTAAGGATCACAATTTAAATTTTTCTTGAGTTTTTAATCTTCAACAAATAAGACTTTAAATAATCGATTAAGTACCAATTTTTGGGTGAATGGGGGTGCGAATCCTTCCTCATGCGTAACCGACTCCTAAACCCGTTTTATGGTTTGAAAGAACACAATTATTTTAATGATTTTAAAAATCTTACAAGGTGATCCAATTGCACCTATTTTAAAAAATTATTGGTGGTGACTCCATTTTCGTTTTTCAAGATAAGTCAGGAGTTTTTTCAAAAAATGGTTTTGACAACTTGGCGACTCCACTAGGGAAAATAAGAGAGTTAAGCCACAAGTCGATTACTTTTGGTCTTTTTATTGAAAATTTAAAATTCAATTTAATTTAATTTAATTTGTGATCCTTTGCATTTCATTTTTATGATCTATATGTTGCTTTGCTAATAGTACGCTGATATTGCTATACATGTCTATAGTTTAACATACAGTGCATTTGTCACTGCACCTTTTAAGTGGAAGTATGAAGCTACTACTTCGTGAGGTTTTCACCTACGTCCAGGATAGTGGATCACTTTCGGGATACATCTATACCTATGTTTTCGTGAAGTTTTCACATCCGTGCAAACATACGAGAAATGTGTCACCTTGAACTGAACTCGTCCGTATGAGCCTATAATGGGTGAGGACTGAGGAATTTGCTGGTTCGGGTACCTTTACTCTAGAACTCAAAACCACATATAATGAGCCCTAAGTGCCCACCCTAGGTAGAAACTAGGTTGAACTTTTAGCAACTACCCAAAATATATTGTACTGACTTGTTTTATTTTTGTCTTATTTTGCATTGCATCCTCGTATTAGGAAAGATATTGATTTAAGCTCGATTACTAAAGAGAACTGGTCATGGAAAAATGGTATCTTGATAAGGTAGAGGACAATGTGGTTGTGCATATGTGGTCAGAGAATAAACAACGTGAGAAGGGTGATAGCCTAGTTGAAGGTCATGTATCGGATTACTAGGATTTTACTCAGATTAGTATGACTCGGAATAGTTTACAAGAGTTGAAAGAGATATGGGATTAGTGGGATGATGAAATGAAACAGACTTTCTACTGTGAGTATGGGGATTTACCGTATTTACTAGAAGTTAAAGTGGACAAGCATCTCTTCCGAGCCCTTTCACAGCATTGGAACTCGACTTATAGTTGTTTCACCTTTGGGAGCATGGACATAGTTGATAGCATTAGAAATGACACTTATTTTCTCTCTAAATTTGTGTATTAATTGTCTCTTTTGTATTACATTTAGCATGCATGATAGTCATTTAGTACTTAGTATTTATATTTTCTAAACTCAGCGTTCTGTGGCTTAAATTTTTGTCAGTTTACCTCTTTTGTGCACTAATGTCCCCATATACAGCATATGTTTTGCATATGAAATTGTCAATGCAAGAATCTACTTCTGAAGATCAGTGCTAAGAAACATCCAAAGATGCAGTAATAAATTTAACTCAGAATTACGGCTAACGATGTCACCGTAATGACACAATCATCTCGTACAAGGAAATTCACATTGCAAACATACCTGGAAGCATCAGTGTAGGAGAAAGCTAAGTTTTCGCCGCAAGTTAAGATCATAGATCGTTCCCAGATATGCAACGACAACCTGCAGATTCATGAAGATCACACCAGATCTACATGAGTGCACAGCTGGGTTTTAACAAAATTTGACAGCTGCAAAAGGAGTTGGATCTGAGAGGAGATGAAATCTATAATTCTCAAATCATATAAATAGAGGAGATAAGAAGGAAAGAGATATCAATGAGTGAAGGAATTAAATTCTGCAAATTCTCTAAAGCTTGAAGCTTGGTTCTAGAGGCCGGTGAGCTGATCGAGCAAGTGTGTGAAAACTCCTGACGAGGAGTGCTTGGTGCGATATAAGAGGAGCAATTAAGGGATAATCCTAGTAGCCTAGGAATAGTATGCTTGAATTATCTGTTAATTCCTCTGTTAATGCTGATGAATTTTTATTGACACTTGATTGTATATGGAAATAACTTTCAATGTTAGATTACTTTGATTCTTATTCAATTCTTCTCATCTATTTTTTCTTGGATTTAACTGGTTTTTGACACGAAAGTGCAATTGCAGTGTACCGATACTGGAAAGTACGGTGACAAGTTAGGTTAACAAGCAAGTTAGCAAAAGTTACTTGAGACTAGGAGGAATTTTGGTTACTTGTTCTTGAGTGCAAGGTATTGCCAACAACTGGAAGGTAAGGCAAATGTCGGTGCTTGAGTCTTGGTTAAACAGAGAGTTATTATTAGTATGATTTCATTGGAACCCATTACCTATCCAGGTGGCACCATCAACACAGAGATTATCCATAATCTGAGTAGTGACTTCATCATCCAATCGGTGTATAATCGGAGAATGGTCATCCACCCTCTCAGGGATCCGTAACAGCACATTGATTTTGGTGGCACTCCACGGAATGAGCCCCGCCCTTACAAACACAAATTCCTGTTCAGCATTAACGAGGTTTGCATAGAACTCCCTTACCAGTGTGGGAGCGTAGCCAACGGGATGTTGGCAAAAGAACTCCCATCCTAGGCAGTTGATGGTTCGGGTAACGTGGTTTCCCAAGGTCTAATGTGTGGACAGTTGCAGACCTTGCTCTGGGTGAAGATTCCACTTCATCATGACATTTTGATAGTGGTCTTTGACTGTATTCGTCAAAAATAGGACCGACCCTAAAGATGGTGGTAACGTTGTGGTCGGAGCCACAGTTATTGAAGTTGAAGGAGCTTTGGAAGTGTTCTTTGATGCTTTGGTTTTTTCCATGGTGACTGAAGAAGAAAGTGAGAAAAAAACTTGTAGAAAGAAGTTAACTTGTGAACGTAAAGAAAATAGAAGCAATGGAAGAGACGAGATGTAGCAACAATGGAGACTATGAGTAAAAATAAATCTGCAGAAAAGGGATTTTATAACCTAGGTGTTGTAAAACTGTAATGATTGCAAAGGTTATAAGGAAATGTTACGTCTGCAACCATTAATTGCCAGGCTACAAACGGTACGTTTTCATTAGATCTAACGACTAGGATAGAAGAGAGATCAATCGACGCGATTCTTACTAAAAAAAATTTTTGCTGACTCATCTCAGAACGAGCTGAGAATTTGTGCTTTGATGCATCGACAAAAATACGATTTTTATTTCTTCAAAGAATATAAAACAAAACAAGTAAAAGTGAAACAAATAAAGGAAAATTTAATAATGCATCGACATTATTTAAATGTGACTAGATCGATGGCCTCGTTTGGTTCCTTGACATTTGGGCTCACATAGTGCTTCAGTCGTTAGCCATTCAACTTGAATTGTTATCCGTCTTTCAGATTCTCAATTGTCATCGCACCGCTCTGTAATGCTTCAACAACTTTGAACGGGCCTGACCATCTTGATCACAATTTATCTAGATGTAATTTTGAACTAGAATTAAATAAAAGCACTAACTGACCAAGGATAAATTGTCGACGCAAGATGATATTTTCGTGCCATCTCTTGGTCTTTTCTTTATATATTGCGGCATTCTCATAAGCATGTTAGTGTATTTCTTCCAGTTTAGTGATTTCCAACAATCTTTTTCTTCCGGTAGCATCATAATCCATATTCACCTACTTGATTGCCCACATAGCTTTATGTTCAAGCTCAACTGGCAGGTGACAAGACTTACCAAACACTAACTGATATGGCAACTTTCCCAGCAGGGTTTTATATGCAGTGCGAAGTGCCCACAATGCGTCTTGTAGCCGTGAAGACCAATCCCTTCGAGATGGATTAAGCACCTTCTCAAGGATGCTATTAATATGGCGATTAGATACCTCGGCTTGGCCATTGGTTTGTGGGTGGTATGTAGTGGCCATACGATGCTTCACACTATATCCCTTCAATGCTGTCGCCACTTGGTTATTATGAAAATGAGTTCCTTGGTCACTTATTAATGCTCTCGATGTTCCAAACCATGTAAGAATATAAGTGTGAAAGAATTGCAACACCGTTCGAGCATCATCATTTGGCACCGCAATTGCCTCAATCCACTTTGAGACATAGTCAACCGCAACTAAGATGTACACATTCTCAAAAGAGTTGGGAAATGGTCTCATGAAGTCTATACCCCAAACGTCAAAGAGCTCTACTTCCACGATAGGTTGTTAGAGCATCTCATTGCACCGAGATATCGATCCAATACTTTGACATCTATCACATTGTTGTACAAAGTTGTGGGCATCTTGAAACAATGTGGGCCAATAGAATCTTTACTGTAGGACCTTTGCAACAGTCCTTGTGCCACCAAAATGTCCTCTATAAGGGGCATCATGGCAATTCTCAAGATTGAAGTCATTTCTTCTTTAGGTACCTAACGGCGGATAATGTTGTCAACGCATACTTTGAACAGGTAAGGCTTGTTCCAATGATATTTAGCAACGTCGCGCAAGAATCTGATCTTCTTGTGACCAATGGCACTCAGTGGTAACTTTCCACACACAAGATAGTTGACTACATCGGCATACCAGGGCGATGCATCGACAAAGAATAGTTGTTCATCTGGAAATACATCGATAATTTGAGATGTGCTCCCATCTTCACTTTCAACTTCCAGTCGAGATAAGAGGTCAGCTACTTAGTTCTTAAATCCTTTCCTATCCCTGATTTCAACATCAAATTCTAGTAGTTGTAAGATCAAATGGATTAATCAAGGTTTGGCATTTTTTTTATCAAAAAGGTATCTCAATGCAGAGAGGTCTCTGTACATTGTAACCTTTGTACCGACAAGGTATGAGTGAAACTTGTCAAATGCAAAGACTACCGCTAGTAATTCCTTCTAAGTAGTTGTAAAATTGGCCTGTGCTTCAGTTAGAGTTTTACTAGCATAATAAATCAAATGAAATACCTTCTCTTTTCGTTGGCCCAGTACAGCTCCCACAGCAAAGTCACTTGCATCGGAGATAATTCAAATGGTTGCATCCAGTCCAATGTAACGACAATCGGAGATTGTACCAGTTGCTTCTTTGTTGTCATAAATGCATCCAAGCAGGTGTCATCAAACACAAACTTTTTATTTTGCTCTAACAGTGAGCGTAATGGTTTAGTAATCTTGGAAAAATCTCAGATGAATCTCCTATAAAACCCAGCATGTCAAAAAAAGCTTCTTATTCCTTTAACATTGGTAGGCGGTGGCAATTTTTCGATGATTTTGACCTTAGCTTTATCAACCTCAATACCCTGACATGATATGTGATGGTTGAGGATAATGCCTTCAGTTGCCATGAAGTAGCATTTCTCCTAATTCAGAACTAGATTTGTGTCCTCGCATCTCTTCAAAACTTTTCCCAGGTTGCCAGTTCATTGGTTAAACTTTTGTCCATAAACAGAGAAATCATTAATGAATACCTCTAAAGAGTCCTCAATCATGTCCGAGAAGATCGCCATAATACATCTCTAGAATGCTGCTGGCACATTGCATAACCCAAATGGCATACGCCGAAAAGCAAATGTTCCAAAAGGGCATGTGAACGTAGTCTTTGCTTGATCTTCCGGCACAATGGCTATTTGGTTGTACCTAGAGTAGCCATCTGAGAAGCAATAATAGGCTTTACCAGCTAACCTATCCAGCATCTAGTCAGTGAAAGGTAGTGGTAAATGGTCCTTCTTTGTGGTCGCATTTAGTCGACGATAGTCCATGCATACTCGCCAGCTAATAGCAATGCTAGTAGGGATCGACTCGTTCTTTTCATTGCTCACAACTGTGAAACCACTTTTCTTGGGTACATATTAGACGGGGCTTACCCAATCACTATTTGAAATTGGGTAGATGCTGCCCGAGTCTAACCACTTGATAATTTCCTTCTTCACTACTTCTTTTTCTTTTCGTTAAATCTTCGTTGTTGCTCAATTGATTGCTTTCCCTTATCTTTTGGCCTAATCTTGTGCATGCAAAAAGAAGGAATAATGCCTTTGATATCAGTAATGCTCTAGGCTATGGCTCTTTTATGCTCTTTCAAAATTGTGATGAGCTTATCTTTCTGCATTGCATCGAGGGATGCGTTGACAATAACAAGTAATGTATCATTGTCACCAAGAAAGACGTACTTTAAATGCGTCTGCAATGGCTTCAACTCCAAGGTAGGAGCTTACTCAATAGATGGTTTAAACATCGAGATTATCCTATTCGACAAATCCAAAGACTCTAACTACTAACTCTACTTCAGCTCATAATTATTAACCTCCTCTTTGTCATCAAAGTCAGTTGGGATTTCATCAATAAATGTCGTCGCATCTTCATCTAGGACTGCTGAACTTCTTGCATTGAATTCTTCCATAATCATTTCGTCTAGCACGTCAGTGCGGTTACACTGTTCTTTATTTCTGGATGGAGATGCCTCAAACACAATAAAGGTCATATGCTCGTCGTTATGATGCATGATAAGTTCTCCCTTGAAAACGTTGATAAGTGTGCGTCTTGTTGCTAAAAATGGTCACCCCAAGATAATGGGTGCCTCCTTATCTGCTTTGTAGTCAAAGATTATAAAATCAACAAGGAACACAAGCTTATCAACTTGGACAGGGACATCTTTAATTTGGCCTTCAAGTTGTGCTAAGGATTTGTCTGCAAGTTGCAATGTCACCGCAATAGGCTTCATTGATCCTATTCCTAACTTCTTGAAAGTATATATAAGCATAAGGTTAACACTTGCTCCCAAATCATATAAAGCATTACCTAAATAATGATTTCCAATAGAGTATGGGATTTTGAAGCTGTCAGGATCTTTCATTTTAGGTGGCAACTTATTTGTAAGCATAGCACTGCAGCCCTCTGTGATCGCAATCGTCTCGATTTTGGATAATTTCTTTTTCTTTGATAGTAACTCCTTCATAAATTTCCCATAATTGGGTATCTGCACAAGAGCATCGACAAGAGGTATATTAATGTGTAATTGATTCAAAGTAGAAACAAACATTTTATACTCTTTATCATGAACTATCTCTTTAAATCTTTGCAAAAATGGCAAAGGTATTGTGACATTGGGTTGTTGTGGAAAACTCGGTCGTGTCGACATTGGCATTTGCATTGACAACTACGTTGGGCAAACTCTACGCACAAATAGTACTACGGTTGGTTCCTCTTCATTTACTTCTGCTTTGCTTCCTTCAACTGCATCCTCTTCTTATTACGATTGTTTAGATACGTCGACATAGTCCTGTTCAAAACTACTTGGTTTAGCCATCTACTTTCCACTCCTCAGCGTAATAGCCTTGCAATGCTCCTTCCCTCTCATTGGGTTTTCAGTATCACTAGGTAAATTACCCGGCAACCTCATACTCATATTAGAAGCCAACTATCCTAGCTAGGCTTCTAGTCCTCGATTGGAAGAAGAGTTGCCTTGCACTATTGTTTCAATTCTCGTGATATGCTCGTCCATCAACGCCTCAAGATTAGCCTTAGGATCTGACTTAGGTTTAGAAAACTACTATTGTTGATGCTGATGATGTTGTCCTTGCATTTGTGGTAGCATAGACTGTTGTGACTGTAATCGAGATTATGGTTGCTTCTGGATATGTACTTACATCTTATCAAGGTGCGAATGTACTTGTGAATTCTAATTAAAATTCTACTGTCGATGGTTGTTGTAACTCCCTTGTCTATAACCCTCTTGGTTTGAGGAATTGTCATATCTGTATGTGGAAGCATTTTGATTCCCTCAAGGTTGTTGAGAACAATTGTTGTATGAGTTACCTTATGAATTCCCTCTGATGTTGTTAACATAGAAGGCATTTTTAGCATGTTATGGGCAGTCCTCGTAACTATGGTTGTCGCTACAAATTTCATAAGAAAATGTCGACGCATCCATTTGTTGAGCCACTTGAATAGGAGAAACATCACTAGTCTCCTTCATATTCTTTATGATATTGGCCAACGAAGATACCTGCGCACTCAAAGCAGAAATAGCATCTAATTCAAGTACACCAGGTTTAATCTTTACCTTAGCAAAACGAGAGATCGGATACTAGTTATCGTTCTGTGAAATCCTCTCTAGAATTCTTACAGCTTCATTATAGGTGCAATCCAAAAAATGACCATTAGCTGATGCATCAATAAGATTCCTTGTCTGGGCATTCAAACCATTGTAAAATATTTCAATCTGGGTCTCTTGTTGAATTTCATTTATTGGACAGCGTCGAAGCAATGTCTTGCAATGCTCTCATGTTGTATGTAAGTTCCCATCATCCTTGCATTATCCAGCTGATGATATGTTGTAATATCATTATGCAACCTTGCATTCATTGTTGGCGGATTGAAATGCAAAAAAACTGCGTTGCTAGCACAGATGTAATGGATCCAACCGACAATCCCAAGAACCATGTTTTCACTTTACCCTGTAACGAATAAGGAAATAATTGCATTTTCAAGGCATCATCAGGGACACCATTTTGACTAAAGGATGCACAAATAAGCATAAAAGATTTTAAGTGTTCTCTTGTTTCTTCATGAGGCAAACTAAAATATTGTCCATCTAAATTCAACATATGAAACATCACCGGTTACAGCTCAAAATTACCAGCTTGAATAGATGGTCTTACAGCCTCTGGTTGTAATCCATCAAGGATAGGAACAACAAAGTCTTGTATTGTCCTATTTTGCACTTTTTCTTCTTGTAGAGGCGGTGGTGATAAATTATTAATAACATGTGGCAGCACTAGAGGAATATCATTTTGTGGTAGCAATGGTCGTAAGTTGTTGTTGTTATTGTTATCATCCATTTTCTTTTGTTTTTGTCTTCTCCTACTTAATGTCCTTTCAAGCTCCAGATCAAAGCTCACAATGTCCTTAGGATTTCTCCTTGTAGACATACAATACCTAAAGATTTCTGAAAAAGATTAAAAAGAAAGAAAACAAATTAGTAAAAATTAGAAGTTAAGTAAAAATAATTAATTACAACTACAAACATAAACATCAAACAAATGCCATTCCCCGACAACAGCGCCAAAACTTGATTGCGTCTGTAACGTCATAGCAGTTGTACAAGTGGACACACGTCGATGCAAGTATAGTTGATAGAACAATTCTATCGGATATCGATCCCACAAGGAATGGGTTATTGATGTTCAGATGTCAAATAAACTAATACTAGAATTAGATAAAATGAAAGTAAGGATATCAACGTAATTAAGTAAGATCTGCACACTATAATAGTCAAAACTGTCAATGTAATAAAAGTTAATTGTCAGTGCAACTAAAAATAAATCAAATTGTTATTGAAGTGTCGAGAATTTAAAATGCATAAAAGTAAATGGTGAACAAGTGTAAAGGATTGGAGTGGATCACTGATTTTACTAAGGTGCAATGCTGGATGCGCCGACAAGGTTTGTATAGATGAAATGTTACGGCAATGTCGCTCCAATGAATTCTTACCAAAAAATAGTCCTCCGTTTACTCGAGACTCAAGTACCCACAATCACCCCACCTCTCGATGTCAGCTACTTTGTGCACTCAAGAACAAGTGACTAGAATCTCTTCTAATTCCAATAACTCTCGTCGTCTTGCTTATTAACCTAACTTGTCACCGCATCTCTCGATGTCGGTAGACTACAAAGCCAGTCTCGTGTTTGATGTAGCTAGATCCAAGAATAAACAAATAAAAAGCATTAAATAAGAATCAAAGTAATCTAACAATGAAAGATACTCTTGTGTTCATTCAAATGTCATTAGAATCCATCAGCATAAAAGAGGGATTAACGAATACAATCGAAGCTTACTATATCTAGACTACTAGGACTATTCCTTAATCATTCCTCTTATGTTTCATCAAGCACTCTTCGTCAGAAGTGGTTGCTCCTTTGCTCCATCAGCTCACCATTCCAGCTTAAATCTCCAAAACACAAAGTAATTGCAGAATTTGATTCCTCTACCTCTTAATGATTTCTTCCATCTTCATTCCTCTATTTATAGCCTTTAAAAGTTACAGATTTAAGCCTCCCATTCTCAGATCCAGATCTATTTTTTTGCAGCTGTCAAATTTAGTTACAGTACAGTTGTTCACTCACATAGAAGTGATGTGTTCTTCAGAGATCTGCAGGTTGTCGCTGCATTACTGGGTGCAATTTAAGATCGCTAATTGTGGCGATAACTCATGATTTTCCTGTGCTAGTGCTTTCAGGTGTGAATTCAGCTTGAGTTTACTAATTTGTGGTTCAAGTTCTTTGCGACAACATCTCTGGTCGTAATTCCAAGCTGATCTTATGGTTGCATTCTTCTTCCAGCATTGATCTTTTAGGCTGAGTTCCTGCACTTCAATTCTAAAGCGTAATACATCGACCACTTGCGGCGACATTAGTATAAAAAGAGATAAAAATAACAAGAATTTAAACTAACTAGTAATGAGTTAGAAAATATAAAAACTAAGTATAAAATGCTCATGATGCATGCTAAATAAGATACAAAAGAGACAATAAAACACCAATTTAGGGAGAAAATATATGTCATTTGTAATGCTATCACGATGACACTGAATCCATCAAACCCAAAGAGGTGCCAGCAAAAGAGGCATTAGAAACTAAAGAAGCTATGCCTAAGGAAGAAAAGTGTGCCTCAATTCCCTTCCCAAAAAGGTTAGAGGAAAAGAAGCGACAAGATGAAAATGATTTAATAAGTTTTCCAAACCTTTTCAAATCTTTAAATATTGTCCTCAATGTGTAATCCCTTAATTAGTAAGGAAAGAAGTTACTCGGTTGATCATGAAAAGCTCCTCTTCTTATGGTGGTTATTCTTTTCCCTTTTCTCATGAATAGCTCAAAATGTTTGTGTTTCCATAGTATGGGGTTCCTACATAAAAAAATTAAGGAATATATATGTAATAATGATAACTCCTACAACTTATAAGTCTTAAAAACAAAAACTAAAAATCATCCCAAAATTACAAGTCTTATAAATTAAACTCAAAGTCTTTAAAAATTGTTCAAAACACTTCATTCATCCTCGTCCATCTCCTCCTCCTCCTCATCACTATCATTCCCTTCTTCTGGTTCCTCTTCATTATGCTTCTCATCCACCATCCCAAATATGTTCAGTGTGTAGTTAGGGACTCTAATGTTGTGTAACCGAGCAAACTCTTGAAATACTGGTCTCGATTCTTACATCCATTGTATCATCCAATCGAGCTTTGGATGACTTCCTTCACCAACTTCTTGTTGGGTTGGTGCCAACCTTTGTGTGGAAGTTGGTGTAGCTGCCAAGTCTTGTGATTTACTCTTTCCTTCTTTTAGTTGTTTAGCATGAAGTTCCACATCTTATTGGAAGAGTGTGTCACCAATGACACTCCTTGATGGCTTCAATGTTTGCTCAGTGGATGTCATGGGCATTCCCGCACTTCTACGCAAAAGCCGTAATTAAGTGAGGAAAGAAAATCCCCACTTTTTGGCTTCCCACACATCGACTCATGTTTTGGTGAATCCACTTCCCTATACAAACCAACTTTTTCTACAAAATTGCAAACAATAATAGTGCTCAAAAAGCATTATCGTTAGAGACATTTAAAGCAGGTATTATGCATGTACACATAAATTGAATCTACATATTATCTTCTTGGAACATAATGGCTTGACTAAACGTAGTAGGGATGCTAGTGCTTGGCCTAAATTTTCATTCCCCCTTCCCTCGATTAAATATGTAATTACTTCATTCATGTTTATATCGCTAAAGGATTCTAGATCAATTTGGTCTAAGAAATCCTTGTCATAATAGGGAGCATCGAAGAATTTACATATTATTTTAGCGGTTACCTTGACACTAACTCCTCTAATCAATAAAGTTTCTTAATTAATCTCATCACTAGACCTAGAGATATAATCTTTTAAGGCAGCATAACATTCTTGGACTATTGGGATAACTGCAGGTTTCGTGGGGATTGACCAAAATCATTCCCACCTATAGTACCCAACTAAGGACAAATTTCTTTGCATAAAACCATCAAAAGACCAAAACTCCTCTCTTGGATGAATGTTTTACCTTGAAGTTTATTAAAATATATTTCTACATTTACATTCACAAAATTTGAAGGGTTTGTACCCAATGATGGTTCTGATTCAATGGTTATTCTAACCTTTCTAGGAGGCATTATAAGCGATAAAATAGTATTAAGTAGGAATTTTAAACCTGATTCGATTTGGCTCCCCTTTTATATTCATCCTTGCTCGTGAGACTTCCAAAACCTGAAAAGTGGAAAAGAGAAAATAGGCAAACAAAGGATTTTTAAGGTTTTTAAAAGTTTTTGGAGAGTTAGAGTGAAATATAAAAGTTAGAATAGTGTTTTTATATTTATAGGGAGTGGAAACTAGGGTTTGCAAGTGTTAAAATTTGACAGATAGGTATTTTAGCCATCGGGTTACATAGTCGGGTCGAGTCGATTCTGCAAAAATTGAAGTCGATGTTGTGACATCGGGAGGCAATGTCGTAACAAACAAATCAGTCCCTCTTTGTCGCGACATACTCAGGTCTTTGATACGACATCTTTATTAGTTTTGGAGATCACCCAATTTGTACTCTTTGTCGCGACATAGAGAGGTCTATGTCACGACGTCAGCATCAGTCTTGTATTTTCCTCATTTTGTCACCTATGTTGCGACACGAAGGATGGTGTGTCGCAACATACCCTTGTTTCCTATTAATTACTGAAAGAAAAATTAAGCTCAATTAAAATTAATAAAATAAATGAATAATAAAATAAAAAAAACTAACAAAATTTAAATTAGGGAATAAACGTTCTTTAAAAAACGAGACGATCCATGTCACCACCGTAAAAGAACTTCCAACTGGTTCTCGACACTTTGATTCGTCATTTGTTCCATTGTCGACATATATAAACTAGCCTCTTCGATTGAATCCAATGATGATGCCTTATTTCCAACCGACGTGACATCCCATTACAAGTCATTTGGTACCAAATCTGATCCAACCTTAAATCTTTTTTCGGGGTATTATTGCCTCAAGCTTCCTCCCTTCCAAATCGCATAAAGTTTTGGTTGCTCGAGACTTGCTACTACTGTCGAATGAGAATGAATCAAACTCTCAGACTTCTTCAGTTGGTACCTTCTCTATTATACCCAGAAAGTGTATTGGCTCTTCAACACTCTCATTAACGATCGGTGTAAGCTCCATATCAATGATTAGTTCAACTATTACTATGTCAGTTGGATCAAAGACCAATTCCTAACATATTCCCGTGAGCTTGAATGGTATCTTTGCACATGGCCCTTGAAACCATTGAAAGGTTTGAACTTCCCACGAATTTGTTTCCCTTTTTAGTGAGGACTCAATTACTTTGACATCCAAAAATGAGGTGACGACTCATAAAGGAAAATCTTTTCGGTTATTAGAAGTGTATGAAAAACCCTGATATTCTTTATTTATTTGGGAAATTGCTTTAACGGAGAGATACTGTACATTACGTCCATTTCCCATTCAAAATCTAATATTGGATTCATAGGTTCTTCAATTGTCAATATTCCTTATGTGTCTCTATCGATAGTAGTTGCCAATTGAAGACCCATATTCTGCAAATTCAAATCATCACATTTAAAGTAACACCCCCATACCCGACCCAATCGCTGAGTCAAGGCACTGGGATGTGACATTCGTTGTCGGAGCAACTACTAAAAATTTCAGAATCAATTTATCATATTATTTAATTAATGTAGATCATCTACTCATTTTAGTAAATATTGAATTTACATCAGCACTAATAATGAGTTATAGGAGCTCATTAAAACATCCACAATTGGTCAAAGACAAAGTCTATAAAAATTTTGAACTATCGTTGCGACGTTGGGGTTTCATGTCGTGACATGGAAAATTTGTCATCATGATGTCGTCTCCATTTTCCTACAAGTTCCACACTTTTTATTTATTTATTTCATTAATTAAACCGTATCAAGATGTCATAATCGCCACTTCATTTTTACATATAATCCACTTACATATATTTCTAATCTCAAGTCCTCATTGAAACATGATATTCAATCAAAGATAACAAAATTTATAAAATTAACACAAATATTTAAGTTTTACAAATAAGACCACGGAGGACTTGCACTTTCAAAAGTAGGTAGATTTCATATTTATTTCTAAATTTTTCCAATCAATTTAATTCTTCATAAAATTTTAATAATGATTTCAATATCACATCAATTAACCATTATTCACTTATTATTATCAATTCGTTTAAATATACTCACATGTATTAATCATTCCATCACTTATAACCATTTCGAAACATTTCAATCATCTACTATATATATTTTTCCTCCTCCTCCTCTCCATTCCACATCTACTATATATATTCGTTTAAATATACTCACATGTATATATATATTTATTAGAATTTTTAGCTTTTAGTATATAGCATGCTTATATATAACAATACATTATATATATTCCACTATTTACTTATGTGTTAATTTCAAAGCTATACACTTGAGTCATAGTCACTAAATTATTTATATCTTGAGTTACACAATTCGAAATTAAGATCCTCTTGATGTTTTCAAACTAGAATCAAATATCTTTTTACCATGAAAATTTCAAAATATTTACTTTAGCTATAGAAGAATACCCAGTTTGTATGGTCAAAAAAGTCTTAGCAGGGTTTTGATCAGTTAAAGAAATTGTTGACAGAAGCTCCGATATTGACGTAGCGTGAATCGGGTAAAGAGTTTATTGTATATAGTGATGCATCTTTGAATAGCTTGGGTTCTATTTTGATGCAAGCTAGAAAGGTAATAGCTTATGCTTCTTGACAGTTAAAGCTGCATGAGCAGAACTAGACGACTCATGATTTGGAGTTAGTTACCATTGTTTTTACCTTGAAGATTTGGCGACACTATCTATATGGTGAGAGATGTCACGTATTCACCGATCATAAGAGTTTGAAATATCTTATGAAATAGAGGGAGTTGAACTAGTAATAGCGCCGATGGTTAGAGCTATTGAAAGGCTATGATCTTGTGATTGACTACCACCTGCTGAAGGAAAATATTATTGCTGATGCCTTGAGCCGAAAATCGTTGTTTACATTGAGAGTGGTGAATGCTCACTTGTCATTGGAGCATGATGGTTCTGTAACTGTAGAGCTCAGAACGAGACCCTTATTCATACAGCAGATTCGAGAGTTACAAAAAAAAATTGATCTGAACTTGGTAGCTAGAAAAGAACAGATGCAGAGTGATACCATCATGGGGTTCACAATTGATACTGATGGGATGTTGTATTTCAGAGGTAGGGTTTGAGTTCCTAATGATCCTGAATTGAGACATAACATTCTGTCAAAGGCTCACAGCAGTACTTATTCCATACATCCAGGGAATGTGAAAATGTATAACAATCTGAAGAAGATGTATTGGTGGCCAGGTATGAAACGAGAAATTTCTGAGTTTGTGACTAGATGTCTAATGTGTCAGCAAGTAAAAGCTGAGCATCAGGTACTGCCTGGATTGTTGTAGCCTATTACCATTCCTGAGTGGAAATGGGAGTGAGTCACTATGGATTTTGTTACGAGATTGCTGGTGACACTGAGGAAGAAAGATTTAATCTGAGTTATAGTTGACAGATTAACTAAGTTAGCTCACTTTATTCCTATACGAGTAGACTATCCATTAGAAAGGTTCATTGAGTTGTATGTATCTAAGATCGTACAATTGCATAGGGTACCAGTATCTATCATCTCTGATAGGGATCCACGATTTACCTCGAGATTTGGAGGTAAGCTACATGAAGCTTTAAGAACCAGGTTGAATTTCAGCACTACATATCATCTGCAGACAGATGGTCAGTTTGAGCAACTGATACAGATCTTGGAAGACATGTTACGATGTTGTATTCTCCAGTTTGACAGCAGTTGGGAGAGGTACCTACCATTAGTAGAGTTTTCTTACAATAACAACTATCAGGCTAGCATTAAGATGGCATCGTTTAGGGCACTATATGGTAGAAAATGCCGAAAACCTCTATATTGGTCTGAGTTGAGCGAGCCTTAGTTGGTTTGGATCGACTTGGCGCACGAGACTAACAACAAAGACCAAGTAATCTATGACTATTTAAAAGCAGCGTCTGATCGACAAAAGTCTTATGCAGATTTAAAAAGGAAGGATATAGAATTTGCTGTTAGAGATCGAGTCTTCTTGAGAGTTTCACCTTGGAAGAAGGTATTGCAGTTTGGTAGAAAGGGCAAGTTGAGTTTGTGGTTTATTAGGTCGTATGAGATCCTCAAGAAGGTTGGTCTTGTAGCATATAAACTAGCTTTACCTCCAGAACTTGAGAAGATTCATAATGTATTTCATGTATTGATGTTGAGATAGTACAGATCAAACCCTTCACACGTGATTACTCCCTGTGAGGTTGAGATACAACCAGATCTATCATACTAAGAGGAATCAGTAAGAATTCTGGCTTGTGAGGTAAAGGAACTACGAAACAAAAGGGTGTCGTTGGTAAAAGTTCTGTGAAACCGTCATGGTTTGGAAGAAGCAACATGGGAGATAGAAGCTTCTATGAGATCACAATACCCTAACTTATTTACTGGTAAGAAATTTCGGGATGAAATTTCCTAAGTAGGGGAGAGTTATAATAGCTCGATTTTTAATGGTGTTAGAAATAGTGGTTTCGGGACTACAACTTTGATGAGTCGAGTTGAAAATTTATTTATTTTAATATTTATGATACCACTAGTATAACATTAAAATTTGGATAGGAAATTTTAATGTTTAGATATTGAATTGAGTAGAAAGGACTGAATCGTAAAAGGTGCAAAGGTGAAATTATTTAGTTAGAAGGGTCAAATAAGCAAATTAACCAATAGAAATTAAGTAAGTTGGTTTACATGATATCAAGTGATTTTGGGTTTGGTTAATTAAAATTAAAAAGGATTAATTAAGCTTAACGATGAAACTCTCAAAATTCACAAAATTGTCATTTAGTATATAAGTTAAAATAAGAAATTAAAATAGAAATTTTCATCATTTTTATCTCTTCTTCTTTCTTCTTCATGGAAAACCAAGGAAGAACTAGGGTTTCCATTTTGTGAATTGTGAGCTTTGATTTGGGTAAGCAAATGTTGACCATTTTTAGTAATTTTTATGTTTTGAGTTCGTATCAACTTAATCTAGCTAATCTAAGGACTAATTTATGAATCTTTCAAATGTTATAAAACTTTCAATTGTTAAAAATGCTTGCTTTTGAATGATTTTGATAGATTTGTATGTTTGGTGAATAGATTAATTGATTTTATAAAACGATTTTAAATGAAATTAGGGTTTAAGGATTAAAATATTAAATAGTGGTAACTGTGTGTATTTGGTGTGAAATAGAGGAAGTGTAGGGACCTGTGTAGACCTATGATTATTTGGCTGGTATTGTTGTGTTAGAGAAAGGGTTATTTTGCATGTATAATGTTTAGGGACTAAAGTGAATAAAGGTAAATGGTTAGGGGTAAAATCATAATTTTACCAAAAAGGACTAGATTGTGTTAAATGAAGTAATTTTGTGATCTAATGTAAGAAATTGAATGATTTTTTGATGTAGACTACGATCGTGCCACCGATCGCGGTAAAAGAAAATTAGCGGAATAGACTTTGGAGTCTCTCCACAACCGCAATTCAGTCTCGTAAGTTCGTATTGTTAAATACCAATTTAAAATTTCCATATTTTGTACTTTTACACAATTGCTATGAATTTGGAATAATGATCGAAAGAGTAGAAGACGGGAAAAAGGAAAGGAAAAGATAGCGGGCTTTGAGCCGTAAATGCTAAAAGCTCTGATGACTCTGTGCCATCGTGAGTTATCAATGTGAATGGAAATGAACAACGGATGTATACAACTTACCCGGCTAATTTGATTAGATTGTACAACTCTTGAAGTTTGGTAAATCTGTTTAACCTTATGAACTTTCTAAGCTATGCTTACCCGTGGAAATTGTTGTTGTTTTGTAGATTCAATTTTGTTGTTCAGAGATCAGATCATCTTGGAGCATCACACTATCCTGGAGTTGTTTGGTATTTCTTACATCACATGGTTACATTGCATGTATTAGGATGATGTTATCTTTTATTTTACTTGTTCGAGACTGTGATGGACTTGATATGTTTTAATGAAATTTGAAAGTTGTATTGTATGTTTGATCAAATTAGAAAATAGACCTAGAAGTATAATGTAATGACTTGAAAATTTTGAATTTTACATTGGGATTAATGCAATATAAGCTTATGAATGCTATGTGTTAATAAACTTGTGTTTGACTTGATTCTTGAGATTTTGCATACTTGTTTCAGTAAAACCCATACATGTATTGGTACAAGTACAGGGTAGGAGAGAGGTTGTTTACTAACTTAGGTTATATTGGTAGTTTCATAGTAAGTATCGGTAGTACTGTGTATGCTTGTGTCGGTAGTTAAGATGCTTATATCGGTAGAAGTTGTAGGGTTAGACTTCTTAGCTCTCTAGAGTTTTTGGTATCGGTAGAAATAAAACTTGTATCGGTAGAAGTAAGACTTGTTATGGTAGAACTGTCACTTGTATCGGTAGAGAACTGCACTATTCCTGAACTATTTACTGACTTGACAACTATCGGTACTTGTCCATCAAGTACAGGTAAAAGGCTCCAAAAATCTTGGAAATGATATTTTTTCCCTTTTTGAATTATGATTATAACTAATTGTTTATTTCTGACGTAATAGTTGTATTCTTTAACGATGCGATATTAAATAATATGATTTAAAAGGGTGAACAATGATTAATGAATAGAGTGACATCGAAACCCTAATCGAATATAGTTTTCGGGTGTTACACCATCCATGAACACCTTTTCCCCAAACTGATTTAGACTGTGACATCTAATGATAAGTAGTCTCTATCGACTTGCTATGCTAACGAAAGATCGAAAGATCCAACTGGTGTAGTGACTAGTTGATTGAAAGATAATCCCCAAAACTCAACAATTAAAGAACTTATACTGAAGCGACCTAATATCCCCAAAGTTATTTATCGATTCTTTACATCTCAACTCTCTCTCTTTATTTTCTATTTTATTTATGCTTTTTTCAAAAAAACCTTTTATTATCTTTCGTACTATATTCCCTAAAGCGAGTACTAATCACGATATTCGGCGGCTACACTAACTCCCACACAAAGGTTGGCACCAGCCCAACAAGAAGTTGGTGAAGTAAGTCATCCAAACATCGATTGGATGATGCAATGGATGCAAGAATCGCGACCAATGTTTCAAGAGTTTGCTCGACAACACAACATTAGGGTCCCTAACTACACACCATACATGTTTGGAATGGTGGATGAGGAGCATAATGAGGAAGAACTGGAAGAAGGGGACGACAATGACGACGAGAAAGAGATGGATGAGGATGAATAGATGCTTTAAACAATTTAATTTTGTAATTTTTGGATAATTTTTGGTTTTTTTATAAAACTTATATAATTTGTTGGAGTAGGATTAGAATTTACTTTTGCATATATATGCCTTAATTCTTTTTGCTGGAACCTCACACTTTGGAGACACAAAAATTTTGAGCATTCACGCCAAAAGGGAAAGGGCAACCACCATGAGAAGAAAATGCCCTTCACGATCAATCGGGTAACTTCTTTCCTTACTATTTAAGGGGTTACACATTGAGGACAATGTGTTTTCTAAAGTGCAAGGGGTAACATAGGAATTTTTGCATATAGTTTTTCTTTTTAAGTTTTTGATGTGTTCTTGAGCTTGTAGAAATACAAGTGATTGGTTAGGAGCATATATAATAGGTTGATTTTATTTGTTGATAAATTTGGCATGATGATGAGAGATTTTTAAATTTTTTAGCATTAATTTTTTTAAGTTCTATAGGTTACATTAAGTATAGATAGAAAGGTATTATTGATACGAAATGATGTGTATAATATGAGGAAACAAGCATGCTAGTATATATGATAGATAGTAATTTTACGATTGTATGATTAAATTGATATTTATGCATATTGAGATGTTTAGGGATGACCTAAGGCATTGTTTGGTTACATCTAGAGCTAAAAAGCCAAACCCTTTTTTGAATTTTCAATTAGTACCCATCTTTGAGCCTTATGACCTTTCTTAATGAACCACACTAGAAACCTCTAAAACCTAAAACGATGATTTATGTGTATTCTTTTCTTTGGTCCTATTGTGCATGGAAATAGACGTATGACCATATGTATGGAGGGTAAGTAGACACATTACGGTGGAGGTTAGAGAACAAAGAGGGAAATAGGAAAATTAATTTAATGTATGAACTTTAGTTTAGCCAAAAAGAGATTAATAATGAAAAATCAAAAAGAAAAAAAATGAGTAGAAAAAAAAAAATCATGAGTAAGAAAACATATGAAGAGTGACAAAATCATAAATTCACCAAAAAGAAAAAAAAAAAGAATCTTACTTAAGAAACAAAAATACTCATAGGATGGCTAAAAGGATTGTTTTATATTGAGATTTCCTAAATTGGAGAAAAAAGGAAGGTGAAAGAAGGAGAAATAAAGGGGTGAGATGGAGTGGGACATTAAGGAGAAGAATAGGGAACAATACAATGTGCCAAACTATTTTTGTGTTCGTAACCTTTTATGCTTAACTATTCATTGAATTTCATACCTATGTTAAGCCTCAACACGTTACAAGCTGAAAAGTCCTATGTGACCTAGACAAATCTATGCATGAATAGATATGAAAATTGCATGATCTCATTATAACTATTTGTATTGTACTAGGATAATCAAAGTACTTGTATTTAGCATTGATGGATTTATATCGATGAAACTTTGATATATGTATTTCTTGTAACCTCCTAAACTTGTATTATTTCTAACAAAAAATGGTAAAATTACTCTCACATCATGTTAGAATTATTGAGAAATACATAATGCTTAGAGTAGATGTTGCAAACCTAATCTTTGTATAATACAGATTCAAGCTCTCTTTGTTTTCTTTCTTATTTTATTTATTTCATTTTTTTTGTCTAAGGACAAGCAAAGACTTAAGTGTGGGGGAGTTTGATATGCCGGTTTTATACCTAGCAAATTGAACTACTTTTCACACTTGAAGAGATTGAAATTAAGTATTTTCTTTTCGTTTATCTAGGATTTAATCTCATTTTATTGAATAAATTATGTAAACCAAGTGTTAAAAGGTTATTTTATTGTCTTTAAGGTGAATTGAGGCCTAAAGGTTAGTTAACATACTTCGTGAGTGCACAGCAGACCATTAGAAGCTGAAGAACAGTGAAACTGATCACTTCGTCATGACATAGGATGCTCTGTGTCGTAACAAAGGGACCAAAAGTGAAGATGAAGGAGACTACCTACTTCGTCGCGACACAAGACTTGGTGTGTCACGACATTGACCCCTGAATGCGATTTCTACAATGAGTGAAGGGCATTTCGATCTTTACAATGTCACTTAAACACGAAGGATGGCAACTAATGTAGGGTTGATGAAAAGGACCAGCCAAGGCTACAAAGAGGGCCTTTAGCACTAGGTTTAAACACACTATTTCCTTAGTTTTTAGTTTTTACTTTGTATTTTCATTTTAGAAATGAGATTGTAAAACTTGTATAAATGGTTCGAGGAATTTTTTCCGATAGATTGCCAATCCAATTAAAGTTTCTTTTTCAATTAATTTATCCAATTCTGTGTTTTAATATATTATTGTCTTGATTATGATTAAGAAAACCATGAGGAGTTAATTCCATTTTTGGGAATTAGGGAGTGGAAGTATGAATATTTAATTATTGTTTAACAGAGATTTTTCATTCGGATCAGCTGTTTTGGAAAGGAAGAACTTTAAACAAACAATAGGCCTGACAACCTTAGAACATCATTTAGGTGGGAATGAGCCCAAAATTGGTATTGTCTATCCGTGAAAACCTTTTCCCCAAATTAGTTTAAACTGTGATATCTAGCAATAAGTAGACTTTATCGACTTGCTATGTTGGCGGAAGATTGAAAGGTTGAACTAGGGTAATGACTAGTTGATTGAAGGAAAATCCCCAAAACCAAACAATTTAAAAACTCATACTGAACAAGCCTAATATCCCCAAAGTCGTTTATCAAACTTCTATATCTCAATTTTTACTTCTTTTATTTTATTTTTATGATTTTCACAATAGATATTTTATTTTATTTTCGTACTATAATCCTTAAAGTGATTACTAATTAATTCTATTCTTTGTAGGGATTTAAATTACTATCGTCTCATGCCTTCTTTGGGTACGATCCTCGGAATACTAGTTATATTGTAACACACTATATTTACAATCTGACCCGTATACTTGCAAAAGCCGAAAAACTACACCGAATTGGAGTACGTTCAGAGGCGATCAGTCACAAAAAGCCGAAAAGAAAAAAATTGTTCAAGAATATAAAGTACTTGTAGGCTAACTAAAGGGATTAGACCATATTGAGATTTCCTAAAATGGAGAGATAAGGAATGTGAGAGGAGAAATAAAGTGGTGAGAGGGAATTATATACTAAAAAGGAAAGAATAGGGAACAATACAATGTGTCAAACTATTTTCGTGTTTGTAACCTTTTGTGCTTACTATTATTTTGAACTTCTTACCTATCATAAGCCTCAGAATGTTACAAGCCGAAAAGACCTATGTGACCTAAACATTCTCATGCATGAATGAATATGGCATTACACAGTTTCATTATAGCTATTTGTATTGTACTAGGATGATTAAATTACTTGTATTAGTCACTGATGGAATTATGCCAATAAAATCTTTATATTTGTATGTTTTGTAGCTTATTGAACTTAGATATTTTAAATAAAAAATGGTTAGATTACTTGCTCATCAAATAATCAACCCAATACGTATTGTGAATGAAGTTAACATGTTACTTTTAGCACTCATCATTCATAAATGGTCAAAATTTCTACAACTTGAATGTTATAATAAATTTTTCTTATAGAATATGGTTGTTATAAAGAGAGTTGAGTGTATTTAAACATGTAGTAAATTTTTAAATGCTTAAAAATAATTTTCTTGTTGTCACTAACTTATTAATATATTTTATTTATGTTTTTTTAATGGTTTTTTTTCGTGATAGTTATTTTTTTTAAAATATTCATTTTATTATAATTTAATTTATTAAGTTAAATCTATAATTGACTTAAAAGGAATTATGTTGTGGTATTAATTTATATTTTTAAATATCAATATAAATTATCATAAAAAGAAGTTCTTATTAAAATAAAATTTTAAAAAGGATGTGTTTGGTTAACGGGGAAGGGCGGGGGCAAGCAACATCTTTTTCTCAAAATTAAAAAAATCTTGGTTTAGACCCTTTAAATGTTATAAATTTATAAGTTAATGTATAAGAAAAATACAATTACTTTTAAATAATAAAATTTTAATTTAATTCTATAAAAATTATAAAAATATAAATTAAGATAAAAATAAAATATATTTTTAACTTCCACAAAAATATTTAACATAATCCCAATCTTCCTAAAAATAAAAGAAAATTATTTTAGAAAATGGAAGAGAGGAAAGAAAAGTTCAAGCCATATCATTTTAAACCCAAAAATACAAAAATGCCTCTATTTAAATAAAAAGCTTTCAACACCAACTGTCCAAATACAATGGAAGATGGGAAAAAAAAGTTTTAAGTCATGTCATTTTAAACACAAAAATATAAAATGTCTCTATTTAAATAAAATATTTCATTTCTATTATTTAAAATCTATAATTTTATGAATGCGTTTTTGAAAAGGAATCAACAAATTATCTCATCTCCTATATTTTCAAATAGAGTGTGCATTACTAAAATTCAAAGTTTGAGCAAATTATTTCTTGAGAATTCAGGAGTTTTTATATTTTGTAAAATATTCGATATAAGTATTTTTTATATGCATGGATTTGAAAAATACTAAAACAATATATTTTTTAGATGTTTTAAATTGATATAATTGACTTAAAAATAAATCCTTGCTGCCATTAATTTTTAAGCAAATTTATTATGTTATTTATTTTTCATTTTTAAAAGATTTGTTCTACTACATATATTGAATCTATAATGAACGTAAAAGGGTTTATTATCTCTTTAAAAAAAAGATTTATTATCTTGTATAAACTCTTTAATGCCATCAATTCAAAGGAATTGCTCGGATTTGTAATGTAGTAAAGTTTTTAATATTTTAAGTATTAAAATAATTTATTGCAAAAAAATCTTATTAAAAATAAAATCATGATAAGATTGTGATTGGTTCATCATAAAACAAAAAAAATAGGATGGAGGGAAGAAAAATGATTTAAGAGGTGCTTGGTAAAGAAATACAGCTAAGGATGTGACTTTTGTTTCCCATATTACACTAGATGTCCAAACCGGATGAAGGAGAGGAAGAAAAGCTTATGCCATATGATTTTAAAGATAGAAATGCAAATTTGCCTCTAATTAAATTAAAAACTTTCATTTCTATTATTTAAAATCTATAATTTTAAGATCGTGTTTTTGAAAAATTAAAATCATTAGAGATATTGCTTTCTCAGTAACGGCACCAATAACTCTATCACCTCCGAACGTATTCTCATTCAGAGTATATTTTGGGTTTTCGCAAGTGTACGGGTCGAGTTGTAATATAGTGTTACAACGAAGTAATGAGTATTTGAGGATTGTACCCAAGAGAGGCGAAACACTAATAATCCTAACCTTTCACTAAAAAATATCTAATTAGAACTCTTTTTAAGATCATAGTACGAAAGAGAAATAAAAGTTTTGGTTTTATAATAATAATAAAAATCATAAAAGTAAAATAAAGTAAGGGAAAATGATATAGGAGATCGACTTGCTATGGCGATAGAAGATCGAGAGATCCAACTAGGGTAGTGACTAGTTGATTGGAGGAAAATCCCCAAAACCCAATGATTAAAGAGCTCATACGGAAACGACCTAATATCCCCAAAGTCATTTATAATAATTTCTACATCTCAAATCTTTCTTTATTTTCTATTTTATTTTATGCTTTTCAAAATCAACTCTTTTTATTATTCTTTGTACTATAATCCCTAAAGTAAGTACTAATTAATTTTATTCTTTGCAGGGATCTAATTTACTATCGCTTTACACCTCCTTTGGGTATGATTCTCGGAATACTATCAAGTGTTTCGTTATACACACTATATTTACAACCTAACCCGTATACTTGCGAAAGCCTAAAATCTATGCCGAAGAGGAATACGTTCGAGGCAGTCAAGTTGTTGGCACCGTTGCTGGGGAGGCAACGCTTTAGTAAATTTTATTCTTTTTTTGAACTAAAATAATTAGGAAAATTTTTTGTTATAGATATGATTTAAACATACTAACAATTTTTATTTTTTAGATCTACTACTTTCCTTTCATTTCCATTATATTTAGACCATGGATGCCTATGATTATTTTTGTGCAAATGACATTTATGACAATATGTATGACAGTGATATCTAGGAAGACGGGTATTATGAAGATTGAGAGATCTAGGAAAATCAAAGATTATTGATGTTAGAATTAATTCAACTTCTTGGAGAAGCCCAGATCCCCAATCAGCATGATAATCTCTCTTTTAGAGGAGCATATTTCGAATCTGAACAAATAACACGAGAACAAGAGTGAGGGCTAGATGAGGAAATAGAAAGAAAATTCTTTGAGGAATCGAATGAGCGGACTACCGAGCAAATCGAGACTCACCCTTGGAAGGGGAAATGGATAGTCTTGTAAAAATCGAGATTGAGCCCAAAGCCAATGATTAATCAATCCCCACAGAGGAAGTTGAAAGTTCTCATATGTCAAATTTGGATCTTCAACTAATTATTGTTACAAAACACCGACAAAAGAAATATTAGTTGAAGATATCATAGATCAAAGATTCAATCTCTAATGGAAATAACTACTATGTACAATACTTTCCTGGTACAACAGATCCCCAAAGAAATTACTAATGTGAATTTTTTTTTATTTTTTACAAAAAACATGAAATATTTACGAGCTAGAGTCTCAGTCCTCCAATAGAATAATAATCAAATATTTGGAGAAAGAAAATGCACGGGGAGAGACAATTACTGCAATGGTACCACGATCCAAAGGATATAGAACGCAGTGATGGAAATTATAAAGGGAAACAAATGGCTACCGCAACATCAATACATTCGTTTGTAGTAAATCCACCATTTTTATTGAATGAGGTAATCGAGCTGTTATTACTTCATCACACGAAGGAATATAAATTTCGTAAATGGATTAATGATAAAGGCAATCATGCGAAAGGGTGATGGTATAAATTCACAACCGTCGTGAATAAATATGATCGACGAAAAGAGCTAGCGGTGACCTACACAGGAAGAAAAGGAAAATTTCGAGAGAGAGATAATCGTAAGAAAATATCTTGGCACGATGGTTGCTAGATGAACAGTGATAGAATGAACTGTCCTCGGGTGCCGAAGTGCACACTAACACTCTTGTCAAACAATTCTAACAAATACTAACATGCACTTTAATATATATTTAAACTAACCTAACTAACAGTATTATTTTCTTTCTTCTCAGATTTTTTTAGAAATTGACACGAGTGTTGCGACACAGGCTTCCGACATCGCAACAAAGCAACCAGATTACCCCAAATTACATCCAAGCATGCTATGATGCGACATGCCCCTTGTATGTTGTGACAAAGGGGTCAGATTGTTGAAACACCAGAACGGGTAGGTTTGTCGTGACACAGACAAAGCTATGCTGAGACATAGGGGGCAGACTGCAGGAAGTTAAAGATTGATAGGTTTGTCGCAACATACGGAGAGCTACGTCGCAACAAACATGGTACTGGAAGGTTGGTTTCTTCATACCTAAGTTACATATCGACATCGTCTGCAATTTTTATAAGGTTGACCCGATCCGATTACGCAACCCATCGGCAAAACCCCCATTTCACCCAATTTTTTACCTTTAAAACCCTAAAATTTTAAACCCTTATATATACCCTACTAACTTAAAACATATTACTTAACACTAAACTCTTAGAACACTCTAAACTCCATCGAATCTCTTCTCCATCTTGAAAAACCTAAACCCCATTTTCCTCCAAGGACTATACTCCATCCACCAAGGTTTCAATCAACTTTCATTGGCAAAACGAAAACAACGGTATTGCTTCAACTTTTATTGTTACATTCATCACTGTCCATCTTTGTTCCTATATATCATAATGCCTCTCTGAAAGAGAACAATGGTGCAAGATAGCGACAGCGACTCGAACTTCGACCGGTTCGCGAACACTTAAATAGAGGAATACTTTCTCGCTTCGCAAGGACAACCTCTTATCCAAGAATGGGGGTTTGAAGCATCGATAATCCTCTATAAAGATATTTGGCCACTCGTAAGCTACCATCAATGGGAACAATTTTGCATTTCCCCAATAGGTAACGTTGTCATAGCTGTTGTACATGAATTTTATGCTTCTTTGAAAAAGGATATCATTAAAAATAGGGTTATAAAAAAATTATGCATGCAAGGGATAGATGTCTTGATTCTACCTTATCAGATTTGCAAATTCTAAAATGTTCCCTTTTGTGGAAAAGATTATCTAAATGAGGTTGATTTATATTTGTTTAAAAATATTGATATGGAGGAAATCGTTAAGTTTTTTACTGAAGGTAGGGGTGGTTTGAATTATCACCCCGATACTGGCTCACCTTCAAATTTCAATCAAGCTATCATGTTCCCCAATGCAGAAATGTTGATGTAATTTTTGGCCACAAAGATAGACCTAGCCTTAAATGTCTCTAACATTAACACCTTTCGAGCTATTCTGTAATATGCTATTTTCTAGAAAAAGAGAATTTGTGTAGGCAAGTGGATCTACAAGGAAATGAAAAATTGCATGAAGAGCCAAAAAGCTGGACTCTTCTTTCCACACCTTGAAACGACATTATGCAAAAAGATAGATGTGCCAATGAGCGAAAACGAGACATTCTTAAAGCCAATGCGAGGCATCATTTGTGATTCCATCTATATGTAGTATGTTGAGCTTCAAAGGAAATAAATTAAAGAATTGAATCAGAGAAGGAAAGAAAAAAATGGACGTGCCAGCTTCTTTGAAATCTAAGGACACGGTAAAAGCTCAAAAAGGGTGTGGGGGAAACATTGAAGGAAAAATTCACGGAATGATTTGATGGATGTAAGAAATAACTCCTGTATTGAAGGAGTTTGTAAGGATACATGGGCTACCAACCCTGAACTACCCACTGAACATGTTCAAGGATGACAAAGAAAATGAGGATGAAGCTGAATTGGGAGGGACCAATGTGGAGCAAGATGAGCCTACCACTGAAGATGAGTATAAGGCAAAGTTTCAGCCTCAATACTCGACTCCTAAAGGACCGATGATTTAGAGCCTAGCATGACGACAAGGTAGGAGTTCCTACCAAAAGTACTCCGACAAAGGCAAAGCTCCTATGGATCGTCAATCTAATTCGAAAGGAGAAGATTGAAGTTTAATCTAATTCGAAAGGAGAAGATTGAAGTTTAACTTTTAATAATTTTTGAGACTTTGATTTATTTTAAGACTTATACTTTTTGGGATAATTTTTTATTTTCTATTTAGGACTGATATAATTTGTAGGAGTAAGATTAGAAATTAATTTTGCATATATGCTTTAATTCTTCTTGTAGGAACCCCACATTATGGAGACACAACAACTTAGAGCATTCATGCCAAAAAAAGAAAGACAACCACCATAAGAAGAAAAGGACCTTTATAATCAATCGTTTAACTTCTTTCCTTACTACTTCTTGGGCTACACATTGAGGACAATGTGTTTTCTAAAGTGTGGGGGCTAACATAGGAATTTTGGCATATAGTTTTCCTTTTAGTTTTTTTATGTTTATTTTGATGTGTGCTTGAGCTTGTAGAAATATAAGTGGTTGGTTAGGAGCATGTATAATAGGTTGATTGTGTTTCCTGATAAATTTGGCATGATAATGAGGAATTTTACATTTTTTAGCATGAAATTTTTGAAGTTCTATAGGTTACATTATGTATAGATAGAAACATATTATTGATACCAACTAATGTGCATAATATGAGGAAACGAGCATGCTAATATATATGATAAACGATAATTTTGAGATTAGGCGATTAAATTGATATTGTGCATATTAAGTTGTTTATGGATGATATAAGGCATTGTTTAGACACATCTTGAGCTAAAGAGTTAAACCTTGTTCTGAATTGTCAATTAGTACCCATCTTTGAGCTTTATTACACCTTTTTGATGAGCCACATTATAACCATCTTAAGCCTTAAATGATAATTTGTGTATATCCTTTTCTTTGGTCCTATTTTGCATGAAAATCGATGCATGGTCATATGTATTAAGGGTAGGTAGACAATATTATGGTGGAAGTTGTAAAACAAAAAGAGGGAAATCATTATAATGTATGAATTTTAGTTTAGCCAAAGAAGAGAAAAATAGTGAAAAAGCAAAAAAGAAAATGAGTAGAAACGAAAAAGAAAGAATCTTGAGTAAGAAAATATGTAAGGAGTGACAAAAATCACTAAGTCACCAAAAAGTAGAAAAAAGAGAATCTTACTCGAAAAATAAAGAAAATGACGTACTCATTGGCTAGCTAAAAGTTTTACTTTAGATTGATTTCCTAAAAATGGAGAAATAAGAAAGGTGAGAGAAGGAGAAATAAGGAGGTAAGATGGATTGGGACATAAAGCGGGAGACTAGGGAACAATACAATATGCCAAACTATTTTCGTGTTCTGTAACCTCTTTTGTGCTTAATTGTTATTTGAAAATCATACCTGTCCTAAGCCTTAACACGTTAGAAGCCCAAAATCCCTATGTGAACTAAACGACTCTATGTATGTATGGATGAAGAAATTGCATAATCTCATTATTTTTGTTTGTATTGTACTAGGATAATCAAAGTACTTATGTTAGGAATTCATGGAGTCATATCGATAGGACTTTAATATTTTTATTTCTTGTAACCTACTGAACTTAGATTGTTTTTACTTGGAAATAGTAAAAGTGTTCAATTATCATGCTAAGATTGTCAAAAGATACATAAAACCTAGAATAGATGTTAAGAGCCTAATCTTTGTATGATACAGTTTCAAGCTCACTTATCTTCTATTTGTTTCTTTTCTTCATTATTTTTTTTTTGTTTGCTTGAGGACAAATAAAGACTTAAGTGTGGGGGATTTTGATCTATCGGTTTCGTACCTAGTTAATTGAACTAGTTTCCACATTTAATGAGCTTGAAATCAAGTAAATTTCCTTTTGTTTTATGGAATTTTAGTTTAGTTTTGTCTTTTGGCTAAATTGTGCTAAAAAGTTTATTTTATTGCTTTCAAGGACAAATGAGGCCTAAAGATTAGCTAACCTACTTCGTGAGTGCACAGGAGACTAATAGCAATTGAGCCACAAAGATATTGGCCACTTCGTCACGACATAGAGAGTCCTATGTCGCAACAAAGGGATTAGCAGTGAAGAATCAAGGGCTACCTACTTTGTCATGACATTGGACCTGGTGTGTCGCGACATCGACCCCAGACTTCAAATCTGCATCAAGAGAGGGGCTTTTCGTCTGTACAATGTGACTTAAGCACAAAGGATGATGTTGACCTAGGGTTGATGAAAACAACCGATCAAAGCTATAAACAGGGCCTTTAGCCCTATGGTTTTGGACACCATACATTAGCTTTTAGATTTTAGTTTTATTTTGTATTTTCATTTGAAACGAGATTGTATAACTCGCATAAACGTTCGAGGAATTTTTCCAGACAGATTACCAATACAATTCGAGTTTCTTTTTCATTATCTTATTTAATTATATGTTTTTATATATCATTGTGTTTATAATGATCAAGAAACCCATAAGGAACTAATTCCATTTTGAGGAATTAGGGAGTGGAAGTATGAATATTTAATTGTTGTTTAACTGGGATTTTACCTTTTGAATAAATTGTTTGGGAAAGGAAGAAATCAAACAAACACTAGGCTTGACAACCCTAGAACATCATTTAGGTGGGAATGAACCCAAAATTGGTATTGCCCATCCGTGAACACCTTTTCCCCAAACTGGTTTAGACTGTGACATCTAGCGATAAATAATCTCTATCGACTTGCTATGCCGGCGGAAAATCAAGAGATCCAACTGGGGTAGTGACTAGTTGATTCGAGGAAAATCCCTGAAACCCAATGACTGAAGAACTCATACAGAAACGAGCTAATATCACCAAAGCCGTTTATAAGAATTTTTACATCTCAAGTCTTTCTTTATTTTCTATTTTATTTTATGCTTTTCAAAATAAACTCTTTTATTATTCTTCGTATTATAATCCCTAAAGTAATTACTAATTAATTTTATTCTTTGTAGGGATCTAATTTACTATCGCTTTACGCCTCTTTTGGGTACGATCCATAGAATAATATCAAGTGTTTTGTTGTACACACTATATTTACAACTTGACTCGTATACTTGTGGAAAGCCAAAAATATATGCCGAATGGGAGTACGTTCGGGGGCGATCAAATGTGGTTCATAAAAAAGGGTTAGAAGTCTCAAAGATGGGTACTAATTGGAAATTCAGAACAAGGTTTGGCTTTTTAGCTCTAGATATTTCCAAACAATACCTTATGTTATCCCTAAACAACTCAATATGGTCAAATATCAATTTCTTCACCTAATCTCAAAATTATCATCTATCATATATATACTAGCATGCTTGTTTCCTCATATTATGCATATCATTTGATATCAATAATACTTTTTCTATTTATACCTAATGTAATTTATAGAACTTCGAAACTTTCATGCTCAAAAATGAAAAATTCCTCATCATCATGTCAAATTTATCAATAAACACAATCAACCTATTATACATGCTCCTAACCAATCACTTGTATTTCTACAAGCTCAAGCACAAATCAAAATGATAATTAAAAATTGAAAATAAAAACTATATGCCAAAATTCCTATGTTGCCCCCCACACTATAGAAAACACATTATCCTCAATATGTACCCCTACAAGTATTAAGGAAAGAAGTTACCCGATCGATCGTGAAGACCCTTTTCTTCTCATGGTTGTTGTCCATCTTCCTTTGGTGTAAGTGCTTAAAATTGTTGTGTCTCCATAATGTAGGTTTAGGGTTGTCACTTCATTTTGTGTCAAAAGGGCTAATACATTCTTAAATAAAAATGATTGGGAGTATGTTAGGCTGAGTAACCGGGATGTAGTGCTTAGGTTGTCATTTCATTTCGCGTCAAAAAGTCCAATATATTCTTAAGAAAAGAAGTTGAAAAAAAAAAGAAAATCGATAAAATAAAAGGAAGAGAACTAAATTTGGAGACTAAGGGTGAACAAATAGGTGTCTTGGTAAGTTTAGTAGTCTTGGTAAGTTTAGTAAATTACCTAACTTTCATGAAATAATTCAAGATGATTTAATTTTTTTATGTTTAAATTGGGTTACTTCTTCGATTTTACTTCAAGCAAGCTAAAGGTTCTCTTTATTTTCATATGCATTATGCTTAATTGCTTGTAAAAGTTTGGAGTTATTTCTTTCCTTGGTAAAATTTAAATTACTTGGTGGATTACGAATCATACTTGAGGGCAAGCATGAGCTAAGTAAGGGGAATATAATAATGCTTAAAAGTGACATACTTTTGGATATTAATTATATATATATATATTGTGAGTATGGTCATACTAATTTGGGCAATTTATGATTCTTTTATCTTGTAGGGACTAAATTGAAATAAAGGACAAATTGGGGCAAAAAGCATGATTTTGGAAGAGAAAGTGTGAAAGTGTGGAAGACTTAAGAAGAGTTTTTGTTGGACACAGAGACTTTATTTTATTTTAATTTAAACTCTATTTTTATAGGATTAATATTTAGGATTATTATTAGGATATTGTTTATATTTAATTTTTATTTATCTTTTAAGCTTTATCATATTTAAGTTTAAATTGGATGCAACTACGAAATTATTGTTTAGATTTAATTCTAATTATCTTTTAGATTTTAGATTGATTCAACTAGGAATTTCTATGTACTATAAATAGGGGATAGAGTGATATGAATTTCTCACTTCCAATTCTCTGAAAAATCGTCCATCTCCCGAAAACCCTAGTCACTTTATTTCAATAAAAAGTTCTATTTCCATGACTTGTGTTTTTCATAAAAAAACATGAACAACTAAAACCCTTCTAGCTGAAGGTTATCAACATTACTCCAAAAAGTTCATGAGGTTTAGAATTCGCGCTTAACCCTTCTCGACCGAGTATTCATCAATTCTCTGTATTACGGGATCGACGCTTTCATCCAAAATCCCTTCAAAAGTAATCTTTTTATCTCGTGTAATGACGGACGCTTTGTGTGTTTTGAGAAGATTGCATAGTCAATTCACTAACTTATTGCATCAGAGGTTGTCAAGCCAAAGAGACAAAATGGCGTGACATTTGTCATTGAGAAGAGATAATCTAGTGTAAGACGGTCCCATTGGAGCGACGGTTGGCTATAGTCAGGTTCTCTTTAAAATCAAAGTTATAATTGGTGCTAGTGGTCGTAGGCATCCTCTTCCACTATAACTAGCTTATTCGAGCATGAGAAGAACCATCTAAAGTCTATGATTGAACCAAGGAGGAATCAAGATAACCGGAGGCTGAAACTCTCAATAATGATAAAACCTTTCTTTCCTCGACTTTGTTTATTTTAATGCAATTTAAATTATTTCGACACTTCAATCTCTTATTTCTTTTAATTTTCTTTTATTTTCTCCAGGTCCTACACTTTTCCTGGGCACGATTTCGCCCAGGATCTCGACATACAAGATTTTTGTAAACACTCCAGTCCCTGAGAATTTGACCTTACTTCCCTTTACTATTATTTTTTATATTTTTAGGAATAAGTTATTGATGGTATTACAATTGACATAAATTTTCTCCCTAATTTAGTGTTTTAATTGTCTCTTTTGTATTTCATTTAACGTGCATTGTTAGCATTTTTTTACTTAGTTTTCATGTTTTTCAACTCATTGATAGTTAGTTTAAATTCTTATTATTTTTATCTGTTTTTGTACTAATGTCGATGCAAGCAGCCGATATATTGCGTCTTAATACTGTCAATGCAGGAACTCAGTCTAGGTGCCTAATGCTAAATAATTGCAGCCACAAGATCAGCTGAGTATTGCGACCAAGAGATGTCGTTGCATTGAAACTGAACCTCAAAAGAGAATAATCAAGCTGAATTCATAGATGGAAGCACCAACACAAGAATTTCACAGATGTCACTGCAATTACAATTTCAAAATGCATCCAGCGATACAATGACAATCTGTAAATCTCTAAAGAATACAGTAGAACTGCGTGAGTGCACAGCTGTAATTTAACTAATTTTAACAGCTACAAAATCCAGATCTAGATCTGAGAGAGAAGGATGAATCTTGCAACATTTTAGAGGCTGTAAATAGATAAACAAAGAAGGAAAGAGGGCATCGAGAGAAAAGGGATTAAATTTTGAAAATTTTGTGTGAATTGGAGATTTGAGTTGCAACTGCTTCTGACGAGAGGTACTTGATGCTGAACAAGAGGAATAATTAGGGAGTAGGCCTAGTAGTCTAGAGATAGTAAGCTTTGTTATACCCTTTAATTCTTTTTAAATGATGATGGATTTTGTTGATATTAAATGAATATGAGAGTATCTTTTGATGTTAGATCATTTTGATTCTTACTTTACACTGCTTATCTGTTTATTTTTGGATCTAACAGCTCTAAGCACGAGAGTGAAGTTACAGTATGCAAACATCGAGAGATGCAGTGACTAGTTAGGTTAACAACTAGGTTAGGTGAGAGCTGCTTGGGACTGGGATAAAAACCAGTTACCTATTCTTGAATACACATCGTTGCTCGCACTGAGAGGTGCAGTGATTGTATTTGAGTCAAGATTAAGTAGGGAGCTATTGTTGGTAAGAATTCAAAGGTACTTCATTGCAACAACAATTCATCTATATTCTACCTTGTTGACACATCCAACATTGCGATTTAGAAGAATCAGTGAACCGTGTCTACCCTTTACACTTGGTCACATTTACATTTCATGCATTTAAATATTCAGCATTCAACACTTAGCACAATTGGATTTATTTTTAGTACACTGAAATTTAACCTTTGAAGTTTAACTCTAATTGCGTTGACATTAATTGGCTCTCTTAGTGTGTAGATCTGACATATTGCACTGGCATCAGTACTCACATTACACTTAATTTCAGTATTGATTGCTTTGACATTTAGACATCAAGAATTCATTCCTCGTGGGATTGATATCTGATAGATTTGTATATCAACTATACTTGTATCGACGTGTGTATGCTTGCGCAATCGTTGTGTTGTAAAAACATCGATCAAGTTTTGGCGTTGTTGTCGGGGAATTGACGTTTGTTTGATGTTTACTTTTGTTGTTACAATCAGCTGTAACTTTTAACATTTACTAATTTGTTTATTTTTTCTGTTATTTCTCTTTTCTAATTTTGAAGGTGTTGTATGTCCACGAGGAGAAATCCTAACAACATTGTTAGTTTTGATCTCGAACTTGAAAGGACATTAAAGAGGAGAAGGCAAGAGCAAAGAAGAATGGCTGGAAACAACAATAATTTACCACCAATGCTACCATAAAATGACATTTCTCTAATGCTGCCACAAGTAGTCAATGATTTTCCACCACCACGTCTACAAGAATAACAAATACAAAATAGGACAAAAAGAGATTTTGTTATTCCTATACCGATCTACAACCAGGGGTTGTGAGACAAGCTATCCAGACTGGTAATTTTGAATTAAAATAGGTGATGTTTTAGATACTCAACTCAAATGGGCAGTATTCGGGTTTTCCACATGAAGACGCACAAGAACATTTGAAATCATTTTTGCTTACTTGTGCATCTTTTAGTCAACACGATGTTCCTGATGATGCCTTGAAAATGCAACTATTTCCTTATTCGTTGTAAGGAAAAACATGAGCATGGTTTTTAGGATTATCGGCAGGATATATTACATTGTGGAATGCATTAGCAACGTAATTTGTTTTACGGTTTAATCCACCGACAATGAATGCAAGGTTGCAGAATGACATCTCGACATATCATAGCTATGAAGACTACCCACAACATGCAAAAAACACATATTACGTCAATAACATCCGAGGAGGATCATTTGGTAACTCATACCACAATCGTTCTCAACAACCTTGGGGGAATCAAAATACTTCCACATACAGATATGAAAATTCCTTAAATCAAGGGTGTTCTAGGCTAGAGAGTTACAACAATAGCCAAATGCAGAATTTTCATCAGAATTCACAAGTAAATTCTTGTTCTGACCATGCGCAGTTACATAATCCAATGCAACCATAATTACGATTACAACCACAATAGTATGTACTGCCACAAATGCAAGGACAAAATCATCAACATCAACAGTAGCAGTTTGCTCAACCAAAGGCAGATCTTATGGCTGCTCTTGAAGCAATGATGCACAAGCATATCACATGAATCGAATCAATAGTGCAAGGAAACTCTTCTTCCATACGAGTATTCGAAGCTCAGCTCGATCAGTTAGGTTCTAGTCTCAGTAATAGATCACCAGGTACTCTGCCTAGTGATACTGAAAACCCAACGCAAAGGGGGAAAGAGCATTGCAAAGTAATCATGCTAAGAAGCGAAAAACAAATAGTAGGGTTAAGCAATTCTAATCAAAACCATGTCGAAGCATCCACTTCATAACAACAATAAGAAGATATAGCTGAAGGAAGTTAAGTAGATATCAATTCTGAAGAACCAACTATAGTACCATCTTTGCCTACAGTTTGCCCAAATAAGTTGTCGACAGAACCATCAATGTCAATACCACCGAGTTATTCACAACAACCCACTACCACAATACCATTGTCATTTCCACAATGATTCCAAGAAAAAGTCCATGACAAAGATTACCAAAAGTTTGTTTCTACTCTGAAACAATTGCATATTAATATACCTCTAATAAATGCTCTTGTGCAGATACACAGTTATGGGAAATACATGAAGGAGCTGTTATCAAAGAAAAATAAATTGTTCGACATCAAAACAATTGCGCTCATAGAGGGGTGCAGCGCTGTGCTCACAAAAAAGTTACCAACCAAGATGAAAGATCTTAGCAGCTTTAGAATCCCATGCTCCATAAGGAATCATTACTTAGGTAATGCTTTATGTGATGTAGGAGCCAGTATTAACCTAATGCCGTTGTCTACTTTTAAGAAATTAGGAATAAGTTCGATGAAGCCTATTGCGGTGACATTACAATTGGTGGACAGATCTCTAGCACAACCAGAGGGACAAATCAAAGATGTTCTTGTTCAAGTTGATAATATGGTGTTTCCTGCTGATTTTATCATCCTAGACTGCGAAGCAAATAAGGAGGTACCCATTATCTTGGGACGGCCATTTCTAGCAATGGGATGAACCCTTATTGACGTGTTCAAGGGAGCACTAGTGATGCGTTATAATGATGACCATGTAACCTTCAGTGTGTTTGAAGCATCACCGTCCAGACCTAAAGAACAATGTCACCACATTGACGTGTTGGATGAGATTATCTTGGATGAATTTAATGCAAGAAGTTCAACATTGTCTGATGATAATGTGGCAACATCTACTGATGAGATTCTAGATGACTATGTTGACAAAGAGGAAGTAAACAATTGTGAGCTGCGTAAAAATTCGCAAATGGAGTGGTTGGATTTGTCTAATAAGACGATCCTAGTGTTTAAACCATCTATTAAGCAAGCTCATACCTTGGAGTTCAAACCATTACCGACACATTTGAAATATGTCTTCCTTGGTAACAACGAGACACTGTCTGTCATTATCAACGCATCCCTCAATGCAATATAAGAAGAGAAGCTCATCACAATCCTAAAAGACCACAAGAAAGCTATAGCCAGAGCATCGCAAATATCAAAGGCATTAGTCCCTCTTTTTGCATGCATAAGATAAGGTTAGAAGATGAGAGGAAGCAATCTATTGAGCAAAAAAGACGACTCAATGAGAAAATGAAAGAAGTGGTAAAGAAGGAAATCATTAAATGGTTGGATGCGAGCATTATATATCCTGTTTCTGATAGCAATTCGGTAATCCACGTTTAATGTGTGTCTAAAAAGAGTGGGTTCACAGTTGTGACTAATGATAAGAATAAGTTAATCCCTACTCGCATTGTAACTGGATGGCATGTACGCATGGATTATCAACGACTGAATGCGGCCACAAAGAAAGACCATTTTTCACTACCTTTCATAGATCAAGTGTTAGATAGGTTAACTAGTAAAGCTTATTATTGCTTCCTGGATGGATACTCTGGATACAACCACCAGATAGCTATTGCACCGGAAGATCAAGCAAAGACCACATTTACATGCCCTTTTCGAACCTTTGCTTTTCGACGGATACTGTTTGGGTTGTGTAATGCGCCAGCAACATTCCAGAGGTGTATGATGGCAATATTCTCAGATATGATTGAGGACTCACTTGAGGTATTCATGGATGATTTCTCAGTCTATAGACAAAGTTTTGATTAATGCGCTGACAACTTGGCAAGAGTTTTGAAAAGATGCGAGGAAACAAATCTAGTACTGAATTAGGAGAAATGCCATTTCATGGAAACTGAAGGAATTATACTTGGCCATCGCATATCTTGTCAGGGCATTGACGTTGATAAAGAAAAGGTCGAAATCATCAAAAATTTACCACCACCTACCACTATCAAAACAAAAAGAAGCTTTCTTAGACATGCTGATTTTTATAGACAATTAATTAGAGATTTTTCCAAGATATTAGACCCTTATGCTCGTTACTAGAGCTAAATAAAAAGTTTGTATTCGATGGTGCTTGTCTGGATGCATTCACAACAATAAATAAGCAGCTGGTACAAGCTCCAATTATCATCGCACCAAGATTGGACGCAACCATTTGAACTAATGTGTGACGCCAATGACTTTGCTGTAGGAGCTGTCCTAGGCCAACGAAAAGATAATGTATTTCATTCTATTTACTATGCTAGTAAAACCCTAACTGAAACGCAAGTTAAATACACCATGACTAAGAAGGAGTTGCTAGCAGTAGTCTTCGCATTTGATAAGTTCTGTTCTTATCTTATTGGCATAAAGACTACAGTTTACACGGATCATTCAACATTGAGATACCTTTTTAACAAAAAATGCCAAACCTAGACATATCAGATGGATCCTACTACTTCAAGAATTTGATGTGGAAATCAGAAACAGGAAAGGATCTAAAAATTAAATAGCTGACCATTTTTCTCGGCTAGAATCTCGGAGTTAAAATGGGTAAACAACTCAGATTGTTGAAGCATTTCTTGATGAGCAATTAATTGTTGTTGATACATCACCATGGTATGCTGATATCGTCAACTACCCTGTGTGTGGAAAGCTACCCATAAATGCAACTGGTCACAAGAAAAGTAAGTTCATATGCATTGCTACTAAATACCATTGGAACAAGCCATACCTATTTAAGTTATACGTCGACAATATAATTCGCCGCTGTGTACTTGAAGAAGAAATGATGTCAATCCTATGACACTACCATGACGCCCCTTATGGAGGCCATTTTGGTGGCACAAGGACTACTGCAAAGGTCTCCAGTCAGGATTTTATTAGCTTAATTTATTTTGAGACACTAACAACTTTGTACAACAATGTGATCGTTGTCAACGCACTTGTTCCATATCTAGACGCAACGAGATGCTCTAGCAACCTATTATGGAGGTTTAATTTTTTGACGTATAAGGTATTGACTTTATGGGACCATTTCCAAACTCTTTTGGAAATATGTATATCTTAGTGGCTATTGACTACGTCTCGAAATGGATTGAAGCTATTGCGGTGCCAAGAGATGACACTCGAACAGTGTTGAAGTTCCTTCACACATACATCCTTACAAGGTTTGGAACACCGAGAGTGTTGATAAACGACCAAGGAACTCATTTCTATAATAACCAAGTGGCGACTACATTAAAATGATATAGTGTGAAGCATCGTATGGCTACCACGTATCACCCACAAACTAATGGTCAAGACGAAGTATCCAATCATCAAATTAAAAGCATACTTGAGAAGGTGGTTAACTCATCAAGGAAGGATTGGTCTATGCAGCTACATGATACATTGTGGGCACTTCACACCACTTACAAAACCCCGTTGGGGATGTCACAATATCAACTAGTGTTTCGGAAGTCTTGCCACTTGCTTGTCGAACTTGAATATAAGGCTCTATGGGCAATTAAGCAAGTAAATTTGGACTATGATGCTGCTGGAAAGAAAAGATTGTTGGACATCATGGAATTAGAAGAAATCCGACGCCATGCTTATGAGAATGCTGCGATATACAAGGAAAAGACAAAGACATAGCATGATAGCATCATCTTGCATCGACAATTTCATCCTGATCAGCTGGTACTTTTATTTAATTCATGTCTAAAATTGCATCCAGGGAAATTTCGATCAAGGTGGTTAGGTTCATTCAAGGTTGTTGAAGCATTTCAAAGCGGTGTGGTGGCAATCGAAAACTTAAAGGATGGGCAACAATTTAAGGTAAATGGCCAACGTATTAAACACTATGTGAGCCCAAATGTTCGAGAACCAGATGAAACTGTCAGCCTGGTGACATTTAAATAATGTCGATGTATTTCTTTATTTACTTTTAGTTGTTTCACTTTTCGTTGTGCTGTTTCAAATTCTTAGCAGAAATAAAAATCATCTTTTTGTCGATGCATTAAAGCATAGATTGTCTGCGCATCCTACGATGAGTCAGCATTACTTTTTCAGTAAGAATCGCGCAGATTGATTCTTTTGTCTCCCAGCCGTTGGATCAAAATAAATTAGTACGATCTGCAGCCTAATAATTAATGGTTGTAGACGCAACGTTTCCCCATGTTTTTCCGCTCATTACGCCTAGGTTATAAAATCCCCTATGGCAGTTATCTTTTCTCTTCAAATTCGCCATTGCTACTGCAACTTATTTCCTTCATTGTCCTTATATTTATTTTTCCTATTTCAAAGCAATATTTCTTTACTTTTGCATATATATGCCTTAATTCTTTTTGTAGGAACCTCACAATTTGGAGACACAAAAATTTTGAGCATTCACGCCAAAAGGGAAAGGGCAACCACCATGAGAAGAAAATGCCCTTCACGATCAATCGGATAACTTCTTTCCTTACTATTTAAGGGGTTACACATTGAGGACAATGTGTTTTCTAAAGTGCAAGGGGTAACATGGGAATTTTTGCATATAGTTTTCTTTTTAAGTTTTTTATGTGTTCTTGAGCTTGTAGAAATACAAGTTATTGGTTAGGAGCATATATAATAGGTTGATTTTATTTGTTGATAAATTTGGCATGATGATGACAGATTTTTAAATTTTTTAGCATTAATTTTTTTAAGTTCTATAGGTTACATTAAGTATAGATAGAAAGGTATTATTGATACCAAATGATGTGTATAATATGAGAAAACAAGCATGCTAGTATATATGATAGATAGTAATTCTACGATTGTATGATTAAATTGATATTTATGCATATTAAGATGTTTAGGGATGACCTAAGGCATTGTTTGGTTACATCTAGAGCTAAAAAGCCAAACCCTTTTTTGAATTTTCAATTAGTACCAATCTTTGAGCCTTATGACCTTTCTTAATGAACCACACTTGAAACCTCTAAAACCTAAAACGATGATTTATGTGTATTCTTTTCTTTGGTCCTATTGTGCATGGAAATAGACGTATGACCATATGTATGGAGGGTAAGTAGACACATTACGGTGGAGGTTAGAGAACAAAGAGGGAAATAGGAAAATTAATTTAATGTATGAACTTTAGTTTAGCCAAAAAGAGATTAATAATGAAAAATCAAAAAGAAAAAAAATGAGTAGAAAAAAAAAGAATCATGAGTAAGAAAACATATGAAGAGTGACAAAATCATAAATTCACCAAAAAGAAGAAAAAGAGAATCTTACTTAAGAAACAAAAATACTCATAGGATGGCTAAAAGGATTGTTTTATATTGAGATTTCCTAAATTGGAGAAAAAAAGAAGGTGAAAGAAGGAGAAATAAAGGGGTGAGATGGAATGGGACATTAAGGAGAAGAATAGGGAACAATACAATGTGTCAAACTATTTTTGTGTTTGTAACATTTTATGCTTAACAGTTCATTGAATTTCATACCTATGCTAAACCTCAACACGTTACAAGCTGAAAAGTCCTATGTGACCTAAACAACTCTATGCATGAATAGATATGAAAATTGCATGATCTCATTATAACTATCTGTATTGTACTAGGATAATCAAAGTACTTGTATTTAGCATTGATGGATTTATATCGATGAAACTTTGATATATGTATTTCTTGTAACCTACTAAACTTGTATTATTTCTAACAAAAAATGGTAAAATTACTCACACATCATGTTAGAATTATTGAGAAATACATAATGCTTAGAGTAGATGTTGCAAACCTAATCTTTGTATGATATAGATTCAAGCTCTCTTTGTTTTCTTTCTTATTTTATTTATTTCATTTTTTTTGTCTAAGGACAAGGAAAGACTTAAGTGTGGGGGAGTTTGATATGCCGGTTTAATACCTAGCAAATTGAACTACTTTTCACACTTGAAGAGATTGAAATTAAGTATTTTCTTTTCGTTTATATAGGATTTAATCTCATTTTATCTTTTGAATAAATTATGTAAACCAAGTGTTAAAAGGTTATTTTATTGTCTTTCAGGTGAATTGAGGCCTAAAGGTTAGTTAACATACTTCGTGAGTGCACAGCAGGCCATTAGAAGCTGAACAACAGTGAAACTGATCACTTCGTCATGACAAAGGATGCTCTGTGTCGTAACAAAGGGACCAGAAGTGAAGATGAAGGAGACTACCTACTTCGTCGTGACACAAGACTTGGTGTGTCACGACATTGACCCCTGAATACGATTTCTACAATGTGTGAAGGGCATTTCGATCTTTACAATGTCACTTAAACACGAAGGATGGCAGCTAACGTAGGGTTGATGAAAACGACCAGCCAAGGCTACAAATAGGGCCTTTAGCACTAGGTTTAAACACACTATTTCCTTAGTTTTTAGTTTTTACTTTGTATTTTCATTTTAGAAACAAGATTGTAAAACTTGTATAAACGGTTCGAGGAATTTTTCCGATAGATTGTCAATCCAATTAAAGTTTCTTTTTCATTTAATTTATTCAATTCTGTGTTTTAATATATTATTGTCTTGATTATGATTAAGAAAACCATGAGGAGTTAATTCCATTTTTGGGAATTAGGGAGTGGAAGTATGAATATTTAATTGTTGTTTAACAGAGATTTTGCATTCGGATCAGCTGTTTGGGAAAGGAAGAACTTTAAACAAACAATAGGCCTGACAACCTTAGAACATCATTTAGGTGGGAATGAGCCCACAATTGGTATTGCCTATCCGTGAAAACCTTTTCCCCAAATCAATTTAAACTGTGATATCTAGCAATAAGTAGTCTCTATCGACTTGCTATGCTGGCGGAAGATTGAAAGGTTGAACTAGGGTAATGGCTAGTTGATTAAAGGAAAATCCCCAAAACCAAACAATTTAAAAACTCATACTGAAGCAGCCTAATATCCCCAAAGTCGTTTATCAAACTTCTATATCTCAATTTTTACTTCTTTTATTTTCTTTTTATGATCTTCACAATAGATATTTTATTTTATTTTCGTACTATAATCCTTAAAGTGATTACTAATTAATTCTATTCTTTGTAGGGATTTACATTACTATTGTCTCATGCCTTCTTTGGGTACGATCCTTGGAATACTAGTTACGTTGTAACACACTATATTTACAATCTGACCCGTATACTTGCAAAAGCCGAAAAACTACACCGAATTGGAGTACGTTCAAAGGCGGTCAGTCACAACAAGCCAAAAAGAAAAAAATTGTTCAAGAATATAAAGTACTTGTAGGCTAACTAAAAGGATTAGACCATATTGAGATTTCCTAAAATGGAGAGATAAGGAATGTGAGAGGAGAAATAAAGTGGTGAGGGGAATTATATACTAAAAAGGAAAGAATATGGAACAATACAATGTGTCAAACTATTTTCGTGTTTGTAACCTTTTGTGCTTACTATTATTTTGAACTTCTTACCTATCATAAGCCTCAGAATGTTACAAGCCGAAAAGACCTATGTGACCTAAACATTCTCATGCATGAATGAATATGGCATTACACAGTTTCATTATAGCTATTTGTATTGTACTAGGATGATTAAATTACTTGTATTAGTCACTGATGGAATTATGCCAATAAAACCTTTATATTTGTATGTTTTGTAGCTTATTGAACTTAGATATTTTAAATAAAAAATGGTTAGATTACTTGCTCATCAAATAATCACCCCAAAACGTATTATGAATGAAGTTAACATGTTACTTTTAGCACTTATCATTCATAAATGGTCAAAATTTCTACAACTTGAATGTTATAATAAAATTTTCTTATAGAATGTGGTTGTTATAAAGAGAGTTGACTGTATTTAAACATGTAATAAATTTTTAAATGCTTAAAAAATAATTTTATTGTTGTCACTAACTTATTAATATATTTTATTTATGTTTTTTTAATGGTTTTTTTTTTTGTGATAGTTATTTTTTTTAAAAAAATTCATTTTATTATAATTTAATTTATTAAGTTAAATCTATAATTGACTTAAAAGGAATTATGTTGTGGTATTAATTTATATTTTTAAATATCAATATAAATTATCATAAAAAGAAGTTCTTATTAAAATAAAATTTTAAAAAGGATGTGTTTGGTTAACGGGGAAGGGCGGGGGCAAGCAAACTCCTTTTTCTCAAAATTAAAAAAATCTTGGTTTAGACCCTTTAAATGTTATAAATTTATAAGTTAATGTATTTTTAAATAATAAAATATTAATTTAATTCTCTAAAAATTAAAAAAATATAAATTAAGATAAAAATAAAATATATTTTTAACTTCCATCAAAATATTTAACATAATCTCAATCTTCCTAAAAATAAAAGAAAATTGTTTTAGAAAATGGAAGAGAGGAAAGAAAAGTTCAAGCCATGTCATTTTAAACCCAAAAATACAAAAATGCCTTTATTTAAATAAAAAGCTTTCAACACCAACTGTCCAAATACAATGGAAGATGGGAAAGAAAAGTTTTAAGTCATGTCATTTTAAACACAAAAATATAAAATGTCTCTATTTAAATAAAATATTTCATTTCTATTATTTAAAATTTATAATTTTATGAATGCGTTTTTGAAAAGTAATCAACAAATTATCTCATCTCCTATATTTTCAAATAGAGTGTGCATTACTAAATTTCAAAGTTTGAGCAAATTATTTTTTGAAAATTCAGGAGTTTTTATATTTTGTAAAATATTCGATATAAGTATTTTTTATATGCATGGATTTGAAAAATACTAAAACAATATATTTTTAGATATTTTAAATTGATATAATTGACTTAAAAATAAATCCCTTGCTGCCATTAATTTTTAAGCAAATTTATTATGTTATTTATTTTTCATTTTTAAAAGATTTGTTCCACTACATATATTGAATCTATAAAGAACGTAAAAGGATTTATTATCTCTTTAAAAAAAAGGATTTATTATGTTGTATAAACTCTTTAATGTCATCAATTCAAAAGAATTGCTCGGATTTGTAATGTAGTAAAATTTTTAATATTTTAAATATTAAAATAATTTATTGCAAAAAAATCTTATTAAAAATAAAATCATGATAAGATTGTGATTGGTTCATCATAAAACAAAAAAATTGGATGGAGGGAAGAAAAATGATTTAAGAGGTGCTTGGTAAAGAAATACAACTAAGGAAATCGTTAAGTTTTTTACTGAAGGTAGGGGTGGTTTGAATTATCGCCCCGATACTGGCTCACCTTCAAATTTCAATCAAGCTATCATGTTCCCCATTGCAGAAATGTGGATGCAATTTTTGGCCACAAAGATAGACCTAGCCTTAAATGTCTCTAACATTGACACCTTTCGAGCTATTCTGTAATATGCTATTTTCTAGAAAAAGAGAATTTGTGTAGGCAAGTAGATCTACAAGGAAATGAAAAATTGCATGAAGAGCCAAAAAGCTGGACTCTTCTTTCCACACCTTGAATTGACATTATGCAAAAAGATAGATGTGCCAATGAGCGAAAACAAGCCATTCTTAAAGCCAACGCGAGGCATCATTGGTTATTCCATCTATATGTAGTATGTTGAGCTTCAAAGGAAATAGATTAAAGAATTGAATCAGAGAAGGAAAGAAAAAAATGGACGTGCCAGCTTTTTTGAAATCTAAGGACACGGTAAAAGCTCAAAAAGGGTGTAGGGGAAACATTGAAGGAAAAATTCGCGGAATGATTCGATGGATGTAAGAAATAACTCCTGTATTGAAGGATTTTGTAAGGATACATGGGCTACCAACCCTGAACTACCCACTGAAATAACTCTTGTATTGAAGGAGTTTGTAAGGATACATGGGCTACCAACCCTGAACTACCCACTGAACATGTTCAAGGATGACAAAAAAAATGAGGATGAAGCTGAATTGGAAGGGACTAATGTGGAGCAAGACGAGCCTACCACTGAAGATGAGTATAAGGCAAAGTTTCAACCTCAATAATCGACTCCTAAAGGACCGATGATTTAGAGCCTAGCATGACGACAAGGTAGGAGTTCCTACCAAAAGTACTCTGGCAAAGGCAAAGGTCCTATGGATCGTCAATCTTATTCGAAAGGAGAAGATTGAAGTTTAACTTTTAATAATTTTTGAAACTTTGATTTATTTTAAGACTTATACTTTTTGGGATAATTTTTTATTTTCTATTTAGAACTGATATAATTTGTAGGAGTAAGATTAGGAATTATTTTTGCATATATGCTTTAATTATTCTTGTAGGAACCCCACATTATGGAGACACAACAACTTAGAGCATTCACGCCAAAAGAAGAAAGACAACCACCATAAGAAGAAAAGGACCTTTATAATCAATCGTTTAACTTCTTTCCTTACTACTTCTTGGGCTACACATTGAGGACAATGTGTTTTCTAAAGTGTGGGGGCTAACATAGGAATTTTGGCATATAGTTTTCCTTTTAGTTTTTTTTATGTTTATTTTGATGTGTGCTTGAGCTTGTAGAAATATAAGTGATTGGTTAGGAGCATGTATAATAGGTTGATTGTGTTTCTTGATAAATTTGATATGATAATGAGGAATTTTACATTTTTTAGCATGAAATTTTTGAAGTTCTATAGGTTACATTATGTATAGATAGAAACATATTATTGATACCAAATGATGTGCATAATATGAGGAAATGAGCATGCTAATATATATGATAAACGATAATTTTGAGATTAGGTGATTAAATTGATATTGTGCATATTGAGTTGTTTATGGATGATTTAAGGCATTGTCTGGACACATCTAGAGCTAAAGAGCTAAACCTTGTTCTGAATTGTCAATTAGTACCCATCTTTGAGCTTTATTACACCTTTTTGATGAGCCACATTATAACCATCTTAAGCCTTAAATGATAATTTGTGTATATCCTTTTCTTTGGTCCTATTTTGCATGAAAATCGATGCATGGTCATATGTATTAAGGGTAGGTAGACAATATTATGGTGGATGTTGTAAAACAAAAAGAGGGAAATCATTATAATGTATGAATTTTAGTTTAGCCAAAGAAGAGAAAAATAGTGAAAAAGCAAAAAAGAAAATGGGTAGAAATGAAAAAAGAAAGAATCTTAAGTAAGAAAATATGTAAGGAGTGACAAAAATCACTAAGTCACCAAAAAGTAGAAAAAAGAGAATCTTACTCGAAAAATAAAGAAAATGACGTACTCATTGGCTAGCTAAAAGTTTTACTTTAGATTGATTTCCTAAAAATGGAGAAATAAGAAAGGTGAGAGAAGGAGAAATAAGGAGGAAAGATGGAGTGGGACATAAAGCGAGAGAATAGGGAACAATACAATATGCCAAACTATTTTTCGTGTTCTGTAACCTCTTTTGTGCTTAATTGTTCTTTCAAAATCATACCTGTCCTAAGCCTTAACACGTTACAAGCCCAAAATCCCTATGTGACCTAAACGACTCTATGTATGTATGGATGAAGAAATTGCATAATCTCATTATTAGTGTTTGTATTGTACTAGGATAATCAAAGTACTTATGTTAGGAATTCATGGAGTCATATCGATAGAACTTTAATATTTTTATTTCTTGTGACCTACTGAGCTTAGATTGTTTTTACTTGGAAATAGTAAATGTAATCAATTATCATGCTAAGATTGTCAAAAGTTACATAAAACCTAGAATAGATGTTAAGAGCCTAATCTTTGTATGATACAGTTTCAAGCTCACTTATCTTCTATTTGTTTCTTTTCTTCATTATTTGTTTTTTTTTGTTTGCTTGAGGACGTACAAAGACTTAAGTGTCGGGGATTTTGATCTATTAGTTTCGTACCTAGTAAATTGAACTAGTTTTCATATTTAATGAGCTTGAAATCAAGTCATTTTCCTTTTGTTTTATGGAATTTTAGTTTAGTTTTGTCTTTTGGCTAAATTGTGCTAAAAAGTTTATTTTATTGCTTTCAAGGACAAATGAGGCCTAAAGATTAGCTAACCTACTTCGTGAGTGCGTAGGAGACTAATAGCAATTGAGCCACAAAGATATTGGCCACTTCTTCACGACATAGAGAGTCCTATGTCGCAACAAAGGGATTAGCAGTGAAGAATCAAGGGCTACCTGCTTTGTCATGACATTGGACCTGGTGTGTCGCGACATCGACCCCAGACTTCAAATCTGCATCAAGAGAGGGGCTTTTCGTCTGTACAATGTGACTTAAGCACAAAGGATGATAGTTAAACTATAAATAGGGCCTTTAGCCCAATGGTTTTGGACACCATACATTAGCTTTTAGATTTTAGTTTTATTTTGTATTTTCATTTGAAACGAGATTGTATAACTCGCATAAACGTTCGAGGAATTTTTCTAGACAGATTGCCAATACAATTCGAGTTTCTTTTTCATTATCTTATTTAATTATATGTTTTTATATATCATTGTGTTTATAATGATCAAGAAACCCATAAGGAACTAATTCCATTTTGAGGAATTAGGGAGTGGAAGTATGAATCTTTAATTGTTGTTTAACTGGGATTTTACCTTTTGGATCAATTGTTTGGGAAAGGAAGAAATCAAACAAACACTAGGCTTGACAACCCTAGAACATCATTTAGGTGGGAATGAACCCAAAATTGGTATTGCCCATCCGTGAACACCTTTTCCCCAAACTGGTTTAGACTGTGACATCTAGCGATAAATAGTCTCTATCGACTTGCTATGCCGGCGAAAAATCAAGAGATCCAACTGGGGTAGTAACTAGTTGATTCGAGGAAAATCCCTGAAACCTAACAATTGAAGAACTCATACAGAAACGAGCTAATATCAACAAAGCCGTTTATAAGAATTTTTAATATCAAGTATTTCTTTATTTTCTATTTTATTTTATGCTTTTCAAAATAAACTCTTTTATTATTCTTCGTATTATAATCCGTAAAGTAATTACTAATTAATTTTATTCTTTGTAGGGATCTAATTTACTATCGTTTTACGCCTCTTTTGGGTACGATCCATAGAATAATACCAAGTGTTTTGTTGTACACACTATATTTACAACTTGACCCGTATACTTGCGGAAAGCCAAAAATCTATGCCGAACGGGAGTACGTTCGGGGGCGATCAAATGTGGTTCATAAAAAAGGGTTAGAAGTCTCAAAGATGGGTACTAATTGGAAATTCAGAACAAGGTTTGGCTTTTTAGCTCTAGATATTTCCAAACAATACCTTAGGTTATCCCTAAACAACTCAATATGGTCAAATATCAATTTCTTCACCTAATCTCAAAATTATCATCTATCATATATATACTAGCATGCTTGTTTCCTCATATTATGCATATCATTTGATATCAATAATACTTTTTCTATTTACACCTAATGTAATTTATAGAACTTCAAAACTTTCATGCTCAAAAATGAAAAATTCCTCATCATGTCAAATTTATCAATAAACACAATCAACCTATTATACATGCTCCTAACCAATCACTTTTATTTCTACAAGCTCAAGCACAAATCAAAGAGATAATTAAAAATTGAAAATAAAAACTATATGCCAAAATTCCTATGTTGCCCCCCACACTATAGAAAACACATTATCCTCAATATGTACCCCTACAAGTATTAAGGAAAGAAGTTACCCGATCGATCGTGAAGGCCCATTTCTTCTCATGGTTGTTGTTCTTCTTCCTTTGGTGTAAGTGCTCAAAATTGTTGTGTCTCCATAATGTAGGTTTAGGGTTGTCACTTCATTTCGTGTCAAAAGGGCTAATACATTCTTAAATAAAAATGATTGGGAGTATGTTAGGCTGAGTAACCGTGATGTAGTGCTTAGGTTGTCATTTCATTTCGCGTCAAAAATTCCAATATATTCTTAAGAAAAGAAGTTGAAAAAAAAAGAAAATCGATAAAATAAAAGGAAGAGAACTAAATTTGGAGACTAAGGGTGAACAAATAGGTGTCTTGGTAAGTTTAGTAAATTACCTAACTTTCATGAAATAATTCAAGACGATTTAATTTTTTTATGTTTAAATTGGGTTACTTCTTCGATTTTACTTCAAGCAAGCTAAAGGTTCTCTTTATTTTCATATGCATTATGCTTAATTGTTTGTAAAAGTTTGGAGTTATTTCTTTCCATGGTAAAATTTAAATTACTTGGTGGATTAGGAATCATACTTGAGGGCAAGCATGAGATAAATAAAGGGAATATAATAATGCTTAAAAGTGACATACTTTTGGATATTAATTATATATATATATATTGTGAGTATGGTCATACTAATTTGGCCTATTTATGATTCTTTTATCTTGTAGGGACTAACTTGAAAATAAAGGACAAATTGGGGCAAAAAGCATGATTTTGGAAGAGAAAGTGTGAAAGTGTGGAAGACTTAAGAAGAGTTTTTGTTGGACACAAAGACTTTATTTTATTTTAATTTAAACTCTATTTTTATAGGATTAATATTTAGGATTATTATTAGGATATTGTTTATATTTAATTTTTATTTATCTTTTAAGCTTTATCATATTTAAGTTTAAATTGGATGCAACTACGAAATTATTGTTTAGATTTAATTTTAATTATCTTTTAGATTTTAGATTGATTCAACTAGGGATTTTTATGTATTATAAATAGGGGATAGAGTGATATGAATTTCTCACTTCCAATTCTCTGAAAAATCCTCCATCTCCCGAAAACCCTAATCACTTTATTTCAATAAAAAGTTCTATTTCCATGACTTGTGTTTTTCCTAAAAAAGCATTTGCAACTAAAACCCTTCTAGCTGAAGGTATTAACATTGCTCCAAAAAGTTCATGAGGTTTAGAATTCGCGCTTAACCCTTCTCGACCGAGTATTCATCAATTCTTTGTATTACGGGATCGACGCTTTCATCCAAAATCCCTTCAAAAGTAATCTTTTTATCTCGTGTAAAGACAGACGCTTTGTGTGTTTTGAGAAGATTGCACAGTCAGTTCACTAACTTATTGCATGAGAGGAGACAAAATGGCGTGACATTTGTCATTGAGAAGAGATGATCTAGTGTAAGACGGTCCCATTGGAGCGACGGTTGGCTATAGTCAGGTTCTTTTTAAAATCAAAGTTATAATTGGTGCTAGTGGTCGTAGGCATCCTCTTCCACTATAACTAGCTTATTCGAGCATGAGAAGAACCATCTAAAGTCTATGATTGAACCAAGGAGGAATCAAGATAACCGGAGGCTGAAACTCTCAATAATGATAAAACCTTTCTTTCCTCGACTTTGTTTATTTTAATGCAATTTAAATTATTTCGGCACTTCAATCTCTTATTTCTTTTAATTTTCTTTTATTTTCTCCAGGTCCTACACTTTTCCTGGGCACGATTTCGCCCAGGATCTCGACATACAATATTTTTGTAAACACTCCAGTCCTTGAGGATTTGACCTTACTTCCCTTTACTATTATTTTTTATATTTTTAGGAATAAGTTATTGATGGAATTACAATTGACATAAATTTTCTCCCTAATTTAGTGTTTTAATTGTCTCTTTTGTATTTCATTTAACGTGCATTGTTAGCATTTTTTACTTAGTTTTCATGTTTTTCAACTCATTGATAGTTAGTTTAAATTCTTATTATTTTTATCTGTTTTTGTACTAATGTCGACGCAAGCAGCCGATATATTACGTCTTAATACTGTCAATGCAAGAACTCAGTCTAGGTGCCTAATGCTAAATAATTGCAGCCACAAGATCAGCTGAATATTACGACCAAGAGATGTCGTTGCATTGAAACTGAACCTCAAAAGAGAATAATCAAGCTAAATTCATAGATGGAAGCACCAACACAAGAATTTCACAGATGTCGCTGTAATTACAATTTCAAAATGCGTCTAGCGATACAATGACAATCTGTAAATCTCTAAAAAATACAGTAGAACTGCGTGAGTGCACAGCTGTAATTTAACTAATTTTAATAGTTACAAAATCCAGATCTAGATCTGAGAGAGAAGGATGAATCTTGCAACATTTTAGAGGCTGTAAATAGATAAACAAAGAAGGAAAGAGGGCATCGAGAGAAAAGGGATTAAATTTTGAAAATTTTGTGTGAATTGGAGATTTGAGTTGCAACTGCTTCTGACGAGAGGTACTTGATGCTGAACAAGAGGAATAATTAGCGAGTAGGCCTAGTAGTCTAGAGATAGTAAGCTTTGTTGTACTCTTTAATTCTTTTTAAATGATGATCGATTTTGTTGATATTAAATGAATACGAGAGTATCTTTTGATGTTAGATCATTTTGATTCTTACTTTACACTGCTTATCTGTTTATTTTTGGATCTAACAGCTCTAAGCACGAGAGTGAAATTACAGTACGCCGACATCGAGAGATGCAGTGACTGGTTAGGTTAACAAGTGGGTTAGGTGAGAGCTGCTTGGGACTGGGATAAAAACCAGTGACTTATTCTTGAATACACATCGTTGCTCGCACGGAGAGGTGCAGTGATTGTATTTGAGTCAAGATTAAGTAGGGAGCTATTGTTGGTAAGAATTCAAAGGTACTTCATTGCATCGACAATTCATCTATATTCTACCTTGTTGACGCATCCAACATTGCGATTTAGAAGAATCAGTGAACCGTGTCTACCCCTTACACTTGGTCACATTTACATTTCATGCATTTAAATATTCAGCATTCAACACTTAGCACAATTGGATTTATTTTCAGTACACTAAAATTTAACCTTTGAAGTTTAACTCTAATTGCGTTGAAATTAATTGGCTATCTTAGTGTGTAGATCTGACATATTGCATTGGCATCAGTACTCACATTACACTTAATTTCAGTATTTATTGCTCTGACATTTAGACATCAAGAATTCATTCCTCGTGGGATCGATATCCGATAGATTTGTATATCAACTATACTTGTATCGACGTGTGTATGCTTGCGCAATCGTTGTGTTGTAAAAACATCGATCAAGTTTTGGCGTCGTTGTCGGGGAATTGACGTTTGTTTGATGTTTACTTTTGTTGTTACAATCAGCTGTAACTTTTAACATTTACTGATTTGTTTATTTTTTCTGTTATTTCTCTTTTCTAGTTTTGAAGGTGTTATATGTCCACGAGGAGAAATCCTAACAACATTGTTAGTTTTGATCTCGAACTTGAAAGGACATTAAGGAGGAGAAGGCAAGAGCAAAGAAGAATGGCTGGAAACAACAATAATTTACCACCAATGCTACCATAAAATGACATTTCTCTAATGCTGTCACAAGTAGTCAATGATTTTCCACCACCACGTCTACAAGAATAACAAATTCAAAATAGGACAAAAGAAATTTTGTTGTTCCTATACCGATCTACAACCAGGGGTTGTGAGACAAGCTATCCAGGCTGGTAATTTTGAATTGAAATAGGTGATGTTTTAGATGCTCAACTCAAATGGGCAGTATTCGGGTTTTCCACATGAAGACGCACAAGAACATTTGAAATCATTTTTGCTTACTTGTGCATCTTTTAGTCAACACGATGTTCCTGATGATGCCTTGAAAATGCAACTATTTCCTTATTCGTTGTAGGGAAAAACATGAGCATGGTTTTTAGGATTATCGGCAGGATATATTACATTGTGGAATGCATTAGCAACGTAATTTGTTTTGCGGTTTAATCCACCGACAATGAATGCAAGGTTGCATAATGACATCTCGACATATCATAGCTATGAAGACTACCCACAACATGCAGAAAACACATATTATGTCAATAACATCCGAGGAGGATCATTTGGTAACTCATACCACAATCGTTCTCAACAACCTTGGGGGAATCAAAATACTTCCACATACAGATATGAAAATTCCTCAAATCAAGGGTGTTATAGGCAATAGAGTTACAACAATAGCCAAATGCAGAATTTTCATTAGAATTCACAAGTAAATTCTTGTTCTGACCAGACACAGTTACATAATCCAATGCAACCATAATTACGATTACAACCACAATAGTATGTACTGCCACAAATGCAAGGACAACATCATCAACATCAACAGTAGCAGTTTGCTCAACCAAAGGCAGATCTTATGGCTGCTCTTGAAGCAATGATGCACAAGCATATCACATGAATAGAATCAATAGTGCAAGGAAACTCTTCTTCCATACGAGTATTCGAAGCTCAGCTCGATCGGTTAGGTTCTAGTCTCAGTAATAGATCACCAGTTATCTGCCTAGTGATAATGAAAACCCAACGTAAAGGGGGAAAGAGCATTGCAAAGCAATCATGCTAAGAAGCGAAAAATAGACAGTAGGGTTAAGCAATTCTTATCAAAACCATGTCGAAGCATCCACTTCACAACAACAATAAGAAGATATAGCTAAAGGAAGTTAAGCAGATATCAATTCTGAAGAACCAACTATAGTACCATCTTTGCCTATAGTTTGCCCAAATAAGTTGTCGACAGAACCATCAATGTCAATACCACCGAATTATTTACAACAACCCACTACCACAATACCTTTTTCGTTTCCACAATGATTCCAAGAAAAAGTCCATGACAAAGATTACCAAAAGTTTGTATCTACTCTAAAACAATTGCATATTAATATACCTCTAATAAATGCTCTTGTGTAGATACCCAGTTATGGGAAATACATGAAGGAGCTGTTATCAAAGAAAAATAAATTGTCCGACATCAAAACAATTGCGCTCACAGAGGGGTGCAGCGCTGTGCTCACAAAAAATTTACCAACCAAGATGAAAGATCTTAGCAGCTTTAGAATCTCATGCTCCATAAGGAATCATTACTTAGGTAATGCTTTATGTGATCTAGGAGCCAGTATTAACCTAATGCTTTGTCTACTTTTAAGAAATTAGGAATAAGTTGTGATTGAGCCTACTGCGGTGACATTAGAACTGGTGGACAGATCTCTAGCACAACCAAAGGGACAAATCAAAGATGTTCTTGTTCAAGTTGATAAGCTGGTGTTTCTTGCTGATTTTATCATCCTAGACTGCGAAGCAAATAAGGAGGTACCCATTATCTTAGGACGGCCATTTCTAGCAATGGGACGAACCCTTATTGACGTGTTCAAGGGAGCATAAGTGATGCGTTATAATGATGACCATGTAACCTTCAGTGTGTTTGAAGCATCACCGTCCAGACCTAAAGAACAATGTCACCACATTGACGTGTTGGACGAGATTATCTTGGATGAATTTAATGCAAGAAGTTCAACATTGTCTGATGATAATGTGGCAACATCTACTAATGAGATTCTAGATGACTGTGTTGACAAAGAGGAAGTAAACAATTCTGAATGGAGTTGTTGGATTTGTCTAATAGGAAAATCCCAGTGTTTAAACCATCTATTGAGCAAGCTCTTACCTTGGAGTTAAAACCATTACCGACACATTTGAAATATGTCTTCCTTGGTAACAACGACACACTGTCTGTCATTATGAACGCATCCCTTAATGCAATATAAGAAGAGAAGCTCATCACAATCCTAAAAGACCACAAGAAAGCTATAGCCGGAGCATCGCAAATATCAAAGGCATCAGTCCCTATTTTTGCATGCATAAGATAAGGTTAGAAGATGAGAGGAAGCAGTCTATTAAGCAACAAAGATGACTCAATTAGAAAATGAAAGAAGTGGTAAAGAAGGAAATCATTAAATGGTTGGATGCGAGCATTATATATCCTGTTTCTGATAGCAATTCGGTAAGCCACGTTCAATGTGTGTCTAAAAAGAGTGGGTTCACAGTTATGACTAACGACAAGAACAAGTTAATCCCTACTCGCATTGTAACTGGATGGCGTGTACGCATGGATTATCAACGACTGAATGCGGCCACAAAGAAAGACAATTTTTCACTACCTTTCATAGATCAAGTGTTAGATAGGTTAACTAGTAAAGCTTATTATTGCTTCCCGGATGGATACTCTAGATACAACCAGATAGCTATTGCACCGAAAGATCAAGCAAAGACCACATTTACATGCCCTTTTCGAACCTTTGCTTTTCGACGGATGCTGTTTGGGTTGTGTAATTGGCCAGCAACATTCCAGATGTGTATGATAGTAATATTCTCAAATATGATTAAGGACTCACTTGAGGTATTCATGGATGATTTCTCAGTCTATGGACAAAGTTTTGATTAATGCGCTGACAACTTGGTAAGAGTTTTGAAAAGATGCGAGGAAACAAATCTAGTGCTGAATTAGGAGAAATACCATTTCATGGAAACTGAAGGAATTATACTTGGCCATCGTATATCTTGTCAGGGCATTGATGTTGATAAAGCAAAGGTCAAAATCATCAAAAATTTACCACCACCTACCACTATCAAAGCAATAAGAAGCTTTCTTAGACATGCTGGTTTTTATAGACAATTAATTCGAGATTTTTCCAAGATATCTAAACCCTTATGCTCGTTACTAGAGCTAAATAAAAAGTTTGTATTCGATGATGCTTTTCTGGATGCATTCACAACAATAAATAAACAGCTGGTACAAGGTCCAATAATCATCGCACCAAGATTGGACGCAACCATTTGAACTAATGTGTGACGCCAGTGACTTTGCTGTAGGAGCTATCCTCGGCCAACGAAAAGATAATGTATTTCATTCTATTTACTATGCTAGTAAAACCTAACTGAAACGCAAGTTAAATACACAATGACTAAGAAGGAGTTGCTAGCAGTAGTCTTCGCATTTGATAAGTTCTGTTCTTATCTTATTGGCATAAATACTACAATTTACACGGATCATTCAACATTGAGATACCTTTTTAACAAAAAATGCCAAACCTAGACACATCAGATGGATCCTACTACTTCAAGAATTTGATGTGAAAATCAGAAACAGGAAAGGATCTAAAAATAAAGTAGCTGACCATTTTTCTCGGCTAGAATCTGGGAGTGAAAATGGGTAAACAACTCAAATTGTTGAAGCATTTCTTGATGAGCAATTATTTGTTATTGATACATCACCATGGTATGCTGATATCGTCAACTACCCTGTGTGTGGAAAGCTACCCATAAATGCAACTGGTCACAAGAAAAGTAGGTTCATACGCATTGCTGCTAAATACCATTGGAACGAGCCATACCTATTTAAGTTATACGTCGACAATATAATTCGCCGCTGTGTACTTGAAGAAGAAATGATGTCAATCCTGTGACACTACCATGACGCCCCTTATGGAGGCCATTTTGGTGGCACAAGGACTGCTGCAAAGGTCTCCAGTCAAGATTTTATTAGCTTAATTTATTTTGAGACGCTAACAACTTTGTACAATAATATAATCGTTGTCAACGCACTTGTTCCATGTCTAGACGCAACGAGATGCTCTAGCAACCTATTATGGAGGTTTAACTTTTTGACGTATAGGGTATTGACTTTATGGGACCATTTCCAAACTCTTTTGGAAATATGTATATCTTAGTGGCTATTGACAATGTCTCGAAATGGATTGAAGCTATTGCGGTGCCAAGAGATGACACTCGGACAGTGTTGAAGTTCCTTCACACATACATCCTTACAAGGTTTGGAATACCGAGAGCGTTGATAAACGACCAAGGCATTCATTTCTATAATAACCAAGTGGCGACTACATTAAAATGATATAGTGTGAAGCATCGTATGGCTACCACGTATCACCCACAAACTAATGGTCAAGCCGAAGTATCCAATCATCAAATTAAAAGCATACTTGAGAAGGTGGTTAACCCATCAAGGAAGGATTGGTCTGTGCAGCTACATGATACATTGTGGGCGCTTCACACCACTTACAAAACCCCTTTGGGGATGTCACAATATCAACTAGTGTTTGGGAAGTCTTGCCACTTTCTTGTCGATCTTGAATATAAGGCTCTATGGGCAATTAAGCAAGTAAATTTGGACTATGATGCAGTTGGAAAGAAAAGATTGTTGGACATCATGGAATTAGAAGAAATCCGACGCCATGCTTATGAGAATGCTGTGATATACAAGGAAAAAACAAAGATATGGCATGATTGCATCATCTTGCATCGATAATTTCATCCTGATCAGTTGGTACTTTTATTTAATTCATGTCTAAAATTGCATCTAGGGAAATTTCGATCAAGGTGGTTAGGTTCATTCAAGGTTGTTGAAGCATTTCAAAGCGGTGTGGTGGCAATCGAAAACTTAAAGGATGGGCAACAATTTAAGGTAAATGGCCAACGTATTAAACACTATTTAAGGGGTAACTTCTTTCCTTACTATTTAAGGGGTTACACATTGAGGACAATGTGTTTTCTAAAGTGCAAGGGGTAACATAGGAATTTTTGTATATAGTTTTTCTTTTTATGTTTTTGATGTGTTCTTGAGCTTGTAGAAATACAAGTGATTGGTTAGGAGCATATATAATAGGTTGATTTTATTTGTTGATAAATTTGACATGATGATGAGAGATTTTTAAATTTTTTAGCATTAATTTTTTTAAGTTCTATAGGTTACATTAAGTATAGATAGAAAGGTATTATTGACACCAAATGATGTGTATAATATGAGGAAACAAGCATGCTAGTATATATGATAGATAGTAATTTTACGATTGTATGATTAAATTGATATTTATGCATATTGAGATGTTTAGGGATGACCTAAGGCATTGTTTGGTTACATCTAGAGCTAAAAAGCCAAACCCTTTTTTGAATTTTCAATTAGTACCCAACTTTGAGCCTTATGACCTTTCTTAATGAACCACACTAGAAACCTCTAAAACCTAAAACGGTGATTTATGTGTATTCTTCTCTTTGGTCCTATTGTGCATGAAAATAGATGTATGACCATATGTATGGAGGGTAAGTAGACACATTACGGTGGAGGTTAGAGAACAAAGAGGGAAATAGGAAAATTAATTTAATGTATGAACTTTAGTTTAGCCAAAAAGAGATTAATAATGAAAAATCAAAAAGGAAAAAAATGAATAGAAAAAAAAGAATCATGAGTAAGAAAACATATGAAGAGTGACAAAATCATAAATTCACCAAAAAGAAGAAAAAGAGAATCTTACTTAAGAAACAAAAATACTCATAGGATGGCTAAAAAGATTGTTTTATATTGAGATTTCCTAAATTGGAAAAAAAAGGAAGGTGAAAGAAGGAGAAATAAAGGGGTGAGATGGAATGGGACATTAAGGAGAAGAATAGGGAACAATACAATGTGCCAAACTATTTTTGTGTTTGGAACCTTTTATGCTTAACTGTTCATTGAATTTCATACCTATGCTAAGCCTCAACACGTTACAAGCTGAAAAGTCCTATGTGACCTAAACAACTCTATGCATGAATTATGAAAATTGCATGATCTCATTATAACTATCTGTATTGTACTAGGATAATCAAAGTACTTGTATTTAGCATTGATGGATTTATATCGATGAAATTTGATATATGTAATTCTTGTAACCTACTAAACTTGTATTATTTCTAACAAAAAATGGTAAAATTACTCACACATCATGTTAGAATTATTAAGAAATACATAATGCTTAGAGTAGATGTTGCAAACCTAATCTTTGTATAATACAGATTCAAGCTCTCTTTGTTTACATTCTTATTTTATTTTTTTCATTTTTTTGTCTAATGACAAGCAAAGACTTAAGTGTGGGGGAGTTTGATATGCCGGTTTTATACCTAGCAAATTGAACTACTTTTCACACTTGAAGAGATTGAAATTAAGTATTTTCTTTTCGTTTATCTAGGATTTAATCTCATTTTATCTTTTGAATAAATTATGTAAACCAAGTGTTAAAAGGTTATTTTATTGTCTTTAAGGTGAATTGAGGCCTAAAGGTTAGTTAACATACTTCGTGAGTGCACAGCAGACCATTAGAAGCTGAACAACAGTGAAACTGATCACTTCGTCATGACATAGGATGCTCTGTGTCGTAACAAAGGGACCAGAAGTGAAGATGAAGGAGACTACCTACTTCGTCGCAACACGAGACTTGGTGTGTCACGACATTGACCCCTGAATGCGATTTCTACAATGAGTGAAGGGCATTTCGATCTTTACAATGTCACTTAAACACGAAGGATGGCAGCTAACGTAGGGTTGATGAAAACGACCAGCCAAGGCTACAAATAGGGCCTTTAGCAATAGGTTTAAACACACTATTTCCTTAGTTTTTAGTTTTTACTTTGTATTTTCATTTAAGAAACGAGATTGTAAAACTTGTATAAACGGTTCGAGGAATTTTTTCCGATAGATTGCCAATCCAATTAAAGTTTATTTTTCATTTAATTTATTCAATTCTGTGTTTTAATATATTATTGTCTTGATTATGATTAAGAAAACCATGAGGAGTTAATTCCATTTTTGGGAATTAGGGAGTGGAAGTATGAATATTTAATTGTTGTTTAACAGAGATTTTTCATTCGGATCAGCTGTTTGGGAAAGGAAGAACTTTAAACAAACAATAGTCCTGACAACCTTAGAACATCATTTAGGTGAGAATGAGCCCACAATTGGTATTGCCTATCCGTGAAAATCTTTTCCCCAAATCAGTTTAAACTATGATATCTAGCAATAAGTAGTCTTTATCGACTTGCTATGCTGGTGGAAGATTGAAAGGTTGAACTAGGGTAATGGCTAGTTGATTGAAGGAAAATCCCCAAAACCAAACAATTTAAAAACTCATACTGAAGCAGCCTAATATCCCCAAAGCCGTTTATCAAACTTCTATATCTCAATTTTTACTTCTTTTATTTTCTTTTTATGATTTTCACAATAGATATTTTATTTTATTTTCGTACTATAATCCTTAAAGTGATTACTAATTAATTCTATTCTTTGTAGAGATTTAAATTACTATTGTCTCATGCCTTCTTTGGGTACGATCCTCGGAATACTAGTTACGTTGTAACACACTATATTTACAATCTGACCCGTATACTTGCAAAAGCCGAAAAACTACACCGAATTGGAGTACGTTCGGAGGCGGTCAGTCACAAAAAGCCAAAAAGAAAAAATTGTTCAAGAATATAAAGTACTTGTAGGCTAACTAAAGGGATTAGACCATATTGAGATTTCCTAAAATGGAGAGATAAGGAATGTGAGAGGAGAAATAAAGTGGTGAGAGGGAATTATATACTAAAAAGGAAAGAATAGGGAACAATACAATGTGTCAAACTATTTTCGTGTTTGTAACCTTTTGTGCTTACTATTATTTTGAACTTCTTACCTATCATAAACCTTAGAATGTTACAAGCTGAAAAGACCTATGTGACCTAAACATTCTCATGCATGAATGAATATCGCATTACACAGTTTCATTATAGCTATTTGTATTGTACTAGGATGATTAAATTACTTGTATTAGTCACTGATGGAATTATGCCAAATCTTTATATTTGTATGTTTTGTAGCTTATTGAACTTAGATATTTTAAATAAAAAATGGTTAGATTACTTGCTCATCAAATAATCACCCCAATACGTATTATGAATGAAGTTAACATGTTACTTTTAGTACTTATCATTCATAAATGGTCAAAATTTCTACAACTTGAATGTTATAATAAAATTTTCTTATAGAATGTGGTTGTTATAAAGAGAGTTGACTGTATTTAAACATGTAGTAAATTTTTAAATGCTTAAAAAAGAATTTTCTTGTTGTCACTAACTTATTAATATATTTTATTTATGTTTTTTTAATGGTTTTTTTTTCGTGATAGTTATTTTTTTAAAAAATATTCATTTTATTATAATTTAATTTATTAAGTTAAATCTATAATTGACTTAAAATGAATTATGTTGTAGTATTAATTTATATTTTTAAATATCAATATAAATTATCATAAAAAGAAGTTCTTATTAAAATAAAATTTTAAAAAGGATGTGTTTGATTAACGGGGAAGGGCGGGGGCAAGCAAACACCTTTTTCTCAAAATTAAAAAAATCTTGGTTTAGACCCTTTAAATGTTATAAATTTATAAGTTAATGTATAAGAAAAATACAGTTACTTTTAAATAATAAAAATTTAATTTAATTCTCTAAAAATTATAAAAATATAAATTAAGAAAAAAATAAAATATATTTTTAACTTCCATAAAAATATTTAACATAATCCCAATCTTCCTAAAAATAAAAATAAAAATTATTTTAGAAAATGGAAGAGAAGAAGGAAAAGTTCAAGCCATGTCATTTTAAACTCAAAAATACAAAAATGCCTCTATTTAAATAAAAAGCTTTCAACACCAACTGTCCAAATACAGTGGAAGATGGGAAAGAAAAGTTTTAAGTCATGTCATTTTAAACACAAAAATATAAAATGTCTCTATTTAAATAAAATATTTCATTTCTATTATTTAAAATCTATAATTTTACGAATGCGTTTTTGAAAAGTAATCAACAAATTATCTCATCTCCTATATTTTTAAATAGAGTGTGCATTACTAAAATTCAAAGTTTGAGCAAATTATTTCTTGAAAATTCAGGAGTTTTTATATTTTGTAAAATATTTGATATAAGTATTTTTTATAGGCATGGATTTGAAAAATACTAAAACAATATATTTTTAGATGTTTTAAATTGATATAATTGACTTAAAAATAAATCCCTTGCTGCCATTAATTTTTAAGCAAATTTATTATGTTATTTATTTTTCATTTTTAAAAGATTTGTTCCACTACATATATTGAATCTATAATGAACGTAAAAGGATTTATTATCTCTTTAAAAAAAAGGATTTATTATGTTGTATAAACTCTTTAATGCCATCAATTCAAAGGAATTGCTCGGATTTGTAATGTAGTAAAATTTTTAATATTTTAAATATTAAAATAATTTATTGCAAAAAAATCTTATTAAAAATAAAACCATGATAAGATTGTGATTGGTTCATCATAAAACAAAAAAATAGGATGGAGGGAAGAAAAATGATTTAAGAGGTGCTTGGTAAAGAAATACAGCTAAGGATGTGACTTTTGTGTCCCATATTACACTAGATGTCCAAACCGGATGAAGGAGAGGAAGAAAAGCTTATGCCATATGATTTTAAAGATAGAAATGCAAATTTGCCTCTAATTAAATTAAAAACTTTCATTTCTATTATTTAAAATCTATAATTTTAAGATCGTGTTTTTGAAAATTAAAATCATTAGAGATATTGCTTTCTCATTAACGGCGCCAATAACTTGATCACCTCCGAACGTATTCTCGTTCAGAGTATATTTTGGGTTTTCGCAAGTGTACGGGTCGAGTTGTAATATAGTGTTACAACGAAGTAACGAGTATTTGAGGATTGTACCCTAGAGAGGCGAAACACTAATAATCCTAACCCTTCACTAAAAAATATCTAATTAGTACTCTTTTTAAGATCATAGTACGAAAGAGAAATAAAAGTTTTGGTTTTTATAATAATAATAAAATTCATAAAAGTAAAATAAAGTAAGGGAAAATGATATAGGAGATCAACTTGCTATGGCGATGGAAGATCGAGAGATCCAACTGGGGTAGTGACTAGTTGATTGGAGGAAATTCCCCAAAACCCAATGATCGAAGAGCTCATACGGAAACAACCTAATATCCCCAAAGTCATTTATAATAATTTCTACATCTCAAATCTTTCTTTATTTTCTATTTTATTTTATGCTTTTCAAAATCAACTCTTTTATTATTCTTTGTACTATAATCCCTAAAGTAAGTACTAATTAATTTTATTCTTTGTAGGGATCTAATTTACTATCGTTTTACACCTCCTTTGGGTATGATTCTCTGAATACTATCAAGTGTTTCGTTATACACACTATATTTACAACCTAACCCGTATACTTGCGAAAGCCTAAAATCTATGCCGAAGAGGAATACGCTCGAGGCGGTCAAGTTGTTGGCGCCGCTGCTGGGGAGGCAACGCTTTAGTAAATTTTATTCTTTTTTTGAACTAAAATAATTAGGGAAATTTTGGTTATAGATATGATTTAACCATACTAACAATTTTTATTTTTTAGATCTACTACTTTCCTTTCATTTCCATTATATTTAGACCATGGATGCCTATGATTATTTTTGTGCAAATTACATTTATGACAATATGTATGACAGTGATATCTAGGAAGACGGGTATTATGAAGATTGAGAGATCTAGGAAAATCAAAGATTATTGATGTTAGAATTAATTCAACTTCTTGGAGAAGCCCAGATCCCCAATCAGCATGATAATCTCTCTTTTAGAGGAGCATATTTCGAATCTGAACAAATAACACGAGAACAAGAGTGAGGGCTAGATGAGGAAATAGAAAGAAAATTCTTTGAGGAATCGGATGAGCGGACTACTGAGCAAATCGAGACTCTCCCTTGGAAGGGGAAATGGATAGTCTTGTAAAAATCGAGATTGAGCCCCGAGCCAATGATTAATCAATCCCCACAGAGGAAGTTGAAAGTTCCCATATGTCAAATTTGGATCTTCAACTAATTATTGTTACAAAACACCGACAAAAGAAATATTAGTTGAAGATATCATAGATCAAAGATTCAATCTCTAATGGAAATAACTACTATGTACAATACTTTCCTGGTACAACAAATCCCCAAAGAAATTACTAATGTGAAATTTTTTTTATTTTTTACAGAAAACATGAAATATTTACGAGCTAGAGTCTCAGTCCTCCAATAGAATAATAATCACATATTTGGAGAAAGAAAATGCACGGGGAGAGGCAATTACTGCAATGGTACCACGATCCAAAGGATATAGAACGCAGTGATGGAAATTATGAAGGGAAACAAATGGCTACCGCAACATCAATACATTCGTTTGTAGTAAATCCACCAATTTTATTGAATGAGGTAATCGAACTGTTATTACTTCACCACACGAAGGAATATAAATTTCGTAAATGGATTAATGATAAAGGCAATCATGCGAAAGGGTGATGGTATAAATTCACAACCGTCGTGAATAAATATGATCGACGAAAAGAGCTGGCGGTGACCTACATAGGAAGAAAAGTAAAATTTCGAGAGAGAGATAACCGTAAGAAAATAGCTTGGCACGATGGCTGCTAGATGAACAGTGATAGAATGAACTGTCCTCGGGTGCCGAAGTGCACACTAACACTCTTGTCAAACAATTCTAACAAATACTAACATGCACTTTAATATATATTTATACTAACCTAACTAACAGTATTATTTTCTTTCTTCTCAGATTTTTTAGAAATTGACATGGGTGTTGCGACACAGGCTTCCGACATCCCAACAAAGCAACCAGATTACCCCAAATTACATCCAAGCATGCCATGATGCGACATGCCCATTGTATGTTGTGACAAAGGGGTCAGATTGTTGAAACACAAGAACGGGTAGGTTTGTCGTGACACAGACAAAGCTATGTTGCGACATAAGGGGCAGACTGCGGGAAGTTAAAGATTGATGTGTTTGTCGCAACATACGGAGAGCTACGTCGTGACATCGTCTATAATTTTTATAAGGTTGACCCGATCCGATTACGCAACCCATCGGCAAAACCCCTATTTTACCCAATTTTTGACCTTTAAAACCCTAAAATTTTAAACCCCTATATATACCCTACTAACTTAAAACATATTACTTAAAACTCCATCGAATCTCTTCTCCATCTTGAAAAACCTAAACCCCATTTTCCTACAAGGACTATACTCCATCCACCAAGGTTTCAATCAACTTTCATTGGCAAAACGAAAACAACGGTATTGCTTCAACTTTTATTGTTACATTCATCACTGTCCATCTTTGTTCCTATATATCAAAATGCCTCCCTGAAAGAGAACAATGGTGCAAGATAGCGACAACGACTCGAACTTCGACCGGTTTGCGAACACTCAAATAGAGAAATACTTTCTCGCTTCGCAAGGACAACCTCTTATCCAAGAATGGGGGTTTGAAGCATCGATAATCCTCTATAAAGATTTTGGCCACTCATAAGCTACCATCAATGGGAACAATTTTGCATTTCCCCAATAGGTAACGTTGTCGTAGTTGTTGTACGTGAATTTTATGCTTCTTTGAAAAAGGATATCATTAAAAATAGGGTTATAAAAAAATTATGCATGCAAGGGATAGATGTCTTGATTCTACCTTATCAGATTTGCAAATTCTATAATGTTCCCTTTTGTGGAAAAGATTATCTAAATGAGCTTGATTTATATTTGTTTAAAAATATTGATATGAAGGAAATCGTTAAGTTTTTTAGTAAAGGTAGGGGTGGTTTGAATTATCGCCCCGATTCTGGCTCACCTTCAAATTCCAATCAAGCTATCATGTTCCCCATTGCAGAAATGTGGATGCAATTTTTGGCCACAAAGATAGACCTAGCCTTAAATGTCTCTAACATTAACACCTTTCGAGCTATTCTGTAATATGATATTTTCTAGAAAAAGAGAATTTGTGTAGGCAAGTGGATCTACAAGGAAATGAAAAATTGCATGAAGAGCCAAAAAGTTGGACTCTTCTTTCCACACCTTGAAACGACATTATGCAAAAAGATAGATGTGCCAGTGAGCGAAAACGAGCCATTCTTAAAGCCAACGCAAGGCATCATTGGTGATTCCATCTATATGTAGTATGTTGAACTTCAAAGGAAATAAATTAAAGAATTGAATCAAAGAGGGAAAGAAAAAAATGGACGTGCCAGCTTCTTTGAAATCTAAGGACACAGTAAAAGCTCAAAAAGGGTGTGGGGGAAACATTGAAGGAAATATTCACGGAATGATTCGATGGATGTAAGAAATAACTCCTGTATTGAAGGAGTTTGTAAGGATACATGGGCTACCAACCCTGAACTACCCACTGAACATGTTCAAGGATGACAAAGAAAATGAGGATGAAGCTGAATTGGGAGGGACCAATGTGGAGCAAGATGAGCCTACCACTGAAGATGAGTATAAGGCAAAGTTTCAGCCTCCATACTCGACTCCTAAAGGACCGATGATTTAGAGCCTAGCATGACGACGAGGTAGGAGTTCCTACCAAAAGTACTCCGGCAAAGGCAAAGTTCCTATAGATCGTCAATCTGATTCGAAAGGAGAAGATTGAAGTTTAACTTTTAATAATTTTTGAGACTTTGATTTATTTTAAGACTTATACTTTTTGGGATAATTTTTTATTTTCTATTTAGGACTGATATAATTTGTAGGAGTAAGATTAGGAATTATTTTTGCTTATATGCTTTAATTCTTCTTGTAGAAACCCCACATTATGGAGACACAACAACTTAGAGCATTCACGCCAAAAGAAGAAAGACAACCACCATAAGAAGAAAAGGACCTTTATAATCAATCGTTTAACTTCTTTCCTTACTACTTCTTGGGCTACACATTGAGGACAATGTGTTTTCTAAAGTATGGGGGCTAACATAGGAATTTTGGCATATAGTTTTCCTTTTAGTTTTTTTATGTTTATTTTGATGTGTGCTTGAGCTTGTAGAAATATAAGTGATTGGTTAGGAGCATGTATAACAGGTTGATCGTGTTTCTTGATAAATTTGGCATGATAATGAGGAATTTTACATTTTTTAGCATGAAATTTTTGAAGTTCTATAGGTTACATTATGTATAGATAGAAACATATTATTGATACCAAATAATGTGCATAATATGAGGAAACGAGCATGCTAATATATATGATAAACGATAATTTTGAGATTAGGTGATTAAATTGATATTGTGCATATTGAGTTGTTTATGGATTATTTAAGGCATTGTTTGGATAGATCTAGAGCTAAAGAGCTAAACCTTGTTCTGAATTGTCAATTAGTACCTATCTTTGAGCTTTATTACACCTTTTTGATGAGCCACATTATAACCATCTTAAGCCTTAAATGATAATTTGTGTATATCCTTTTCTTTGGTCCTATTTTGCATGAAAATCGATGCATGATCATATGTATTAAGGGTAGGTAGACAATATTATGGTGGATGTTGTAAAACAAAAAGAGGGAAATCATTATAATGTATGAATTTTAGTTTAGCCAAAGAAGAGGAAAATAGTGAAAAAGCAAAAAAGAAAATGAGTAGAAACGAAAAAGAAAGAATCTTGAGTAAGAAAATATGTAAGGAGTGACAAAAATCACTAAGTCACCAAAAAGTAGAAAAAAGAGAATCTTACTCGAAAAATAAAGAAAATGATGTACTCATTGGCTAGCTAAAAGTTTTACTTTAGATTGATTTCCTAAAAATGGAGAAATAAGAAAAGTAAGAGAAGGAGAAATAAGGAGGTGAGATGGAGTGGGACATAAAGCAGGAGAATAGGGAACAATACAATATGCCAAACTATTTTCATGTTTTGTAACCTCTTTTGTGCTTAATTGTTCTTTCAAAATCATACCTATCCTAAGCCTTAACACGTTACAAGCCTAATATCCCTATGTGACCTAAACGACTCTATGTATGTATGGATGAAGAAATTGCATAATCTCATTATTATTGTTTGTATTGTACTAGGATAATCAAAGTACTTATGTTAGGAATTCATGGAGTCATATCGATAGAACTTTAATATTTTTATTTCTTGTAACTTATTGAACTTAGATTGTTTTTACTTGGAAATAGTAAAAGGGTTTAATTATCATGCTAAGATTGTCAAAATATACATAAAACCTAGAATAGATGTTAAGAGCCTAATCTTTGTATGGAACAGTTTCAAGCTCACTTATCTTCTATTTGTTTATTTTCTTCATTATTTGTTTTTTTTTTGTTTGCTTGAGGACAAAAAAAGACTTAAGTGTGGGGGATTTTGATCTATCGGTTTCGTACCTAGTAAATTGAACTAGTTTTCACATTTAATGAGCTTGAAATTAAGTAATTTTCCTTTTGTTTTATGGAATTTTAGTTTAGTTTTGTCTTTTGGCTAAATTGTGCTAAAAAGTTTATTTTATTTCTTTCAAGGACAAATGAGGCCTAAAGATTAGCTAACCTACTTCGTGAGTGCGCAGGGGACTAATAGCAATTGAGCCACAAAGATATTGGCCACTTCGTCACGACATAAAGAGTCCTATGTCGCAACAAAGGGATTAGCAGTGAAGAATCAAAGGCTACCTGCTTTGTCATGACATTGGACCTGATGTGTCGCGACATCGACCCCAGACTTCAAATCTGCATCAAGAGAGGGGCTTTTCGTCTGTACAATGTGACTTAAGCACAAAGGATGATAGTTGACTTGGGGTTGATGAAAACAACCAATCGAAGCTATAAATAAGGCCTTTAGCCCTATGGTTTTGGACACCATACATTAGCTTTTAGATTTTAGTTTTATTCTGTATTTTCATTTGAAACGAGATTGTATAACTTGCATAAACGTTCGAGGAATTTTTCCTGACAGATTGCCAATACAATTTGAGTTTCTTTTTCATTATCTTATTTAATTATATGTTTTTATATATCATTGTGTTTATAATGATCAAGAAACCCATAAGGAACTAATTCCATTTTGAGGAATTAGGGAGTGGAAGTATGAATATTTAATTGTTGTTTAACTGGGATTTTACCTTTTGGATCAATTGTTTGGGAAAGGAAGAAATCAAACAAACAATAGGCTTGACAACCCTAGAACATCATTTAGGTGGGAATGAACCCAAAATTGGTATTGCCCATCCGTGAACACCTTTTCCCCAAACTGGTTTAAACTGTGACATCTAGCGATAAATAGTCTCTATCGACTTGCTATGCCGACGAAAAATCAAGGGATCCAACTGGGTAATGACTAGTTGATTCGAGGAAAATCCCTGAAACCCAACGATTGAATAACTCATACAGAAACGAGCTAATATCACCAAAGCCGTTTATAAGAATTTTTACATCTCAAGTCTTTCTTTATTTTCTATTTTATTTTATGCTTTTCAAAATAAACTTTTTTATTATTCTTCGTATTATAATCCCTAAAGTAATTACTAATTAATTTTATTCTTTGTAGGGATCTAATTTTCTATCGCTTTACGCCTCTTTTGGGTATGATCCATAGAATAATACCAAGTGTTTTGTTGTACACACTATATTTACAACTTGACCCGTATACTTGTGGAAAGCCAAAAATCTATGCCGAACAGGAGTACGTTCGGGGGCGATCAAATATGGTTCATAAAAAAGGGTTAGAAGTCTCAAAGATGGGTACTAATTGGAAATTCAGAACAAGGTTTGGCTTTTTAGCTCTAGATATTTCCAAACAATACCTTAGGTTATTCCTAAACAACTCAATATGGTCAAATATCAATTTCTTCACCTAATATCAAAATTATCATCTATCATATATATACTAGCATGCTTGTTTCCTCATATTATGCATATCATTTGATATCAATAATACTTTTTCTATTTATACCTAATGTAATTTATAGAACTTCGAAACTTTCATGCTCAAAAATGAAAAATTTCTCATCATCATGTCTAATTTATCAATAAACACAATCAACCTATTATACATGCTCCTAACCAATCACTTGTATTTCTACAAGCTCAAGCACAAATCAAAAAGATAATTAAAAATTGAAAATAAAAACTATATGCCAAAATTCCTATGTTGCCCCCCACATATAGAAAACACATTATCCTCAATATGTACCCCTACAAGTATTAAGGAAAGAAGTTACCCGATCGATCATGAAGACCCTTTTCTTCTCATGGTTGTTGTCCTTCTTCCTTTGGTGTAAGTGCTCAAAATTGTTGTGTCTCCATAATGTAGGTTTAGGGTTGTCACTTCATTTCGTGTCAAAAGGGCTAATACATTCTTAAATAAAAATGATTGGGAGTATGTTAGGCTGAGTAACCGGGATGTAGTGCTTAGGTTGTCATTTCATTTCGCGTCAAAAATTCCAATATATTCTTAAGAAAAGAAGTTGAAAAAAAAAGAAAATCGATAAAATAAAAGGAAGAGAACTAAATTTGGAGACTAAGGGTGAACAAATAGGTGTCTTGGTAAGTTTAGTAAATTACCTAATTTTCATGAAATAATTCAAGACGATTTAATTTTTTTATGTTTAAATTGGGTTACTTCTTCGATTTTACTTCAAGCAAGCTAAAGGTTCTCTTTATTTTCATATGCATTATGCTTAATTGTTTGTAAAAGTTTGGAGTTATTTCTTTCCATGGTAAAATTTAAATTACTTGGTGGATTAGGAATCATACTTGAGGGAAAGCATGAGCTAAGTAAGGGGAATATAATAATGCTTAAAAGTGACATACTTTTGAATATTAATTATATATATTGTGAGTATGGTCATCCTAATTTGGGCTATTTATGATTTTTTTATCTTGTAGGGACTAAATTGAAAATAAAGGACAAATTGGGGCAAAAAGCATGATTTTGGAAGAGAAAGTGTGAAAGTGTGAAAGACTTAAGAAGAGTTTTTGTTGGACACAATGACTTTATTTTATTTTAATTTAAACTCTATTTTTATAGGATTAATATTTAGGATTATTATTAAGATATTGTTTATATTTAATTTTTATATATCAATTATTGTTTAGATTTAATTCTAATTATCTTTTAGATTTTAGATTGATTCAACTAGGGATTTCTATGTACTATAAATAGGGGATAGAGTGATATGAATTTCTCACTTCCAATTCTCTGAAAAATCCTCCATCTCCCGAAAACCCTAGTCACTTTATTTCAATAAAAAGTTCTATTTCCATGACTTGTGTTTTTCCTAAAAAAGCATGAGCAACTAAAACCCTTCTAGTTGAAGGTTATCAACATTGCTCCAAAAAGTTCATGAGGTTTAGAATTCGCGCTTAACCCTTCTCGACCGAGTATTCATCAATTCTTTGTATTACGGGATCGACGCTTTCATCCAAAATCCCTTCAAAAGTAATCTTTTTATCTCGTGTAAAGACGGACGCTTTGTGTACTTTGAGAAGATTGCATAATTAGTTCACTAACTTATTGCATCAGAGGTTGTCAAGCCAAAGAGACAAAATGGCGTGACATTCATCATTGAGAAGAGATGATCTAGTGTAAGACGGTCCCATTGGAGCGACGGTTGGCTATAGTCAGGTTCTCTCTAAAATCAAAGTTATAATTGGTGCTAGTGGTCCTAGGCATCCTCTTCCACTATAACTAGCTTATTCGAGCATGAGAAGAAACATCTAAAGTCTATGATTGAACCAAGGAGGAATCAAGATAACCGGAGGCTGAAACTCTCAAAAATGATAAAACCTTTCTTTCCTCGACTTTGTTTATTTTAATGCAATTTAAATTATTTCGACACTTCAATCTCTTATTTCTTTTAATTTTCTTTTATTTTCTCCAGGTCCTACACTTTTCCTGGGCACGATTTCGCCCAGGATCTCGACATACAAGATTTTTGTAAACACTCCAGTCCCTGAGGATTTGACCTTACTTCCCTTTACTATTATTTTTTATATTTTTAGGAATATGTTATTGATGGTATTACAATTGACATAAATTTTCTCCCTAATTTAGTGTTTTAATTGTCTCTTTTTTATTTCATTTAACGTGCATTGTTAGCATTTTTTTTACTTAGTTTTCATGTTTTGCAAGTCATTGATAGTTAGTTTAAATTCTTATTATTTTTATCTGTTTTTGTACTAATGTTGACGCAAGCAGCCGATATATTGCATCTTAATACTGTCAATGCAGGAACTCAATCTAGGTGCCTAATGCTAAATAATTGCAGCCACAAGATCAGCTGAATATTGCGACCAAGAGATGTCGTTGCATTGAAACTGAACCTCAAAAGAGAATAATCAAGCTGAATTCATAGATGGAAGCACCAACACAAGAATTTCACAGATGTCGCTGCAATTACAATTTCAAAATGCGTCCAGCGATACAATGACAATCTGTAAATCTCTAAAGAATACAGTAGAACTGCGTGAGTGCACAGCTGTAATTTAACTAATTTTAACAGCTACAAAATCCAGATCTAGATCTGAGAAAGAAGGATGAATCTTGCAACATTTTAGAGGCTGTAAATAGATAAACAAAGAAGGAAAGAGGGCATAGAGAGAAAAGGGATTAAATTTTGAAAATTTTGTGTGAATTGGAGATTTGAGTTGCAACTACTTCTGACGAGAGGTACTTGATGCTGAACAAGAGGAATAATTAAGGAGTAGGCCTAGTAGTCTAGAGATAGTAAGCTTTGCTGTACTCTTTAATTCTTCTTAAATGATGATGGATTTTGTTGATATTAAATGAATATGAGAGTATCTTTTGATGTTAGATCATTTTGATTCTTACTTTACACTACTTATCTGTTTATTTTTGGATCTAACAGCTCTAAGCACGAGAGTGAAATTACAGTACGCCGACATCGAGAGATGCAGTGACTGGTTAGGTTAACAAGTGGGTTAGGTGAGAGCTGCTTGGGACTGGGATAAAAATCAGTTACTTATTCTTGAATACACATCGTTGCTCGTACCGAGAGGTGCAGTGAATGTATTTGAGTCAAGATTAAGTAGGGAGCTATTGTTGGTAAGAATTCAAAGGTACTTCATTGCAGCGACAATTCATCTATGTTCTACCTTGTTGACGCATCCAACATTGCGATTTAGAAGAATTAGTGAACCGTGTCTACCCTTTACACTTGGTCACATTTACATTTCATGCATTTAAATATTCAGTATTCAACACTTAGAACAATTGGATTTATTTTCAGTACATTAAAATTTAACCTTTGAAGTTTAACTCTAATTGCGTTGACATTAATTGGCTCTCTTAGTGTGTAGATCTGATATATTGTACTAGCATCAGTAGTCACATTACACTTAATTTTAGTATTGATTGCTCTGACATTTAGACATAAAGAATCCATTCCTCGTGGGATCGATATCCGATAGATTTGTTTATCAACTATACTTGTATCGACGTGTGTACGCTTGCGCAATCGTTGTGTTGTAAAAACATCGATCAAGTCTTGGCGTCGTTGTCGAGGAATTGACGTTTGTTTGATGTTTACTTTTGTTGTTACAATCAACTGTAACTTTTAACATTTACTGATTTGTTTATTTTTTCTGTTATTTCTCTTTTGTAGTTTTGAAGTTGTTGTATGTCCACGAGGAGAAATCCTAACAACATTGTTAGTTTTAATCTCGAACTTGAGAGGACATTAAGGAGGAGAAGGCAAGAGCAAAGAAGAATGGCTAGAAACAACAATAATTTACCACCAATGCTACCATAAAATGACATTTCTCTAATGCTGCCACAAGTAGTCAATGATTTTCCACCACCACGTCTATAAGAATAACAAATACAAAATAGGGAAAACAGAGATTTTGTTGTTCTTATACCGATCTACAACCAGGGGTTGTGAGACAAGCTATCCAGGCTGGTAATTTTGAATTGAAATAGGTGATGTTTTAGATGCTCAACTCAAATGGGCAGTATTCGGGTTTTCCACTTGAAGACGCACAAGAACATTTGAAATCATTTTTGCTTACTTGTGCATCTTTTAGTCAACACGGTGTTCCTGATGATGCCTTGAAAATGCAACTATTTCCTTATTCGTTGTAGGGAAAAACATGAGCATGGTTTTAGGATTATCGGCAGGATATATTACATTGTGGAATGCATTAGCAACGTAATTTGTTTTGCGGTTTAATCCATCGACAATGAATGCAAGGTTGCAGAATGACATCTCGTCATATCATAGCTATGAAGACTACCCACAACATGCAGAAAACACATATTACGTCAATAACATCCGAGGAGGATCATTTGGTAACTCATACCACAATCGTTCTCAACAACCTTGGGGGAATCAAAATACTTCCACATACAGATATGAAAATTCCTCAAATCAAGGGTGTTATAGGCAAGAGAGTTACAACAATAGCCAAATGCAGAATTTTCATCAGAATTCACAAGTAAATTCTTGTTCTGACCAGACGCAGTTACATAATCAAATGCAACCATAATTACGATTACAACCACAATAGTATGTACTGCCACAAATGCAAGGACAACATCATCAACTTCAACAGCAGCAGTTTGCTCAACCAAAGGCAGATCTTATGGCTGCTCTTGAAGCAATGATGCACAAGCATATCACATGAATCGAATTAATAGTGCAAGGAAACTCTTCTTCCATACGAGTATTCGAAGCTCAGCTCGATCAGTTAGGTTCTAGTCTCAGTAATAGATCACCAGGTACTCTACCTAGTGATACTGAAAACCCAACGCAAAGGGGGAAAGAGCATTGCAAAGCAATCATGCTAAGAAGCGAAAAATAGACAGTAGGGTTAAGCAATTCTAATCAAAACCATGTCGAAGCATCCACTTCACAACAACAATAAGAAGATATAGCTGAAGGAAGTTAAGCAAATATCAATTTTGAAGAACCAACTATAGTACCATCTTTGCCTACAGTTTGCCCAAATAAGTTGTCGACAGAACCATCAATGTCAATACCGCCGAGTTATTAACAACAACCCACTACCACAATACCTTTATCGTTTCCACAATGATTCCAAGAAAAAGTCCATGACAAAGATTGCCAAAAGTTTGTTTCTACTCTAAAACAATTGCATATTAATATACCTCTAATAAATGCTCTTGTGCAGATACCTAGTTTTGGGAAATACATGAAGGAGCTGTTATCAAAGAAAAATAAATTGTTCGACATCAAAACAATTTCGCTCACTGAGAGGTGCAACGTTGTGCTAACAAAAAAGTTACCAACCAAGATGAAAGATCTTAGCAGCTTTAGAATCCCATGCTCCATAAGGAATCATTACTTAGGTAATGCTTTGTGTGATCTAGGAGCCAGTATTAACCTAATGCCTTTGTCTACTTTTAAGAAATTAGGAATAAGTTCGATGAACCCTACTGCAGTGACATTACAACTGGTGGACAGATCTCTAGCACAACCAGAGGGACAAATCAAAGATGTTCTTGTTCAAGTTGATAAGCTGGTGTTTCCTGCTGATTTTATCATCCTAGAGTGCGAAGCAAATAAGGAGGTACCCATTATCTTGGGACGGCCATTTCTATCAATGGGACGAACCCTTACTGACGTGTTCAAGGGAGCACTAGTGATGCGTTATAATGATGACCATGTAACCTTTAGTGTGTTTGAAGCATCACCATCCAGACCTAAAGAACAAGGTCACCACATTGACGTGTTGGACGAGATTATCTAGGATGAAATTAATGCAAGAAGTTCAACATTGTCTGATGATAATGTGGCAACATCTACTGATGAGATTCTAGATGACTATGTTGACAAAGAGGAAGTAAACAATTCTGAGCTGCGTAAAAATTCGCAAATGGAGTCGTTGGATTTGTCTAATAGGACGAACCCAGTGTTTAAACCATCTATTGAGCAAGCTCTTACCTTGGAGTTAAAACCATTACCGACACATTTGAAATATGTCTTCCTTGGTAACAACGAGACACTGTCTGTCATTATCAACGCATCCCTCAATGCAATATAAGAAGAGAAGCTCATCACAATCCTAAAAGACCACAAGAAAGCTATAGTCGGAGCATCGCAAATATCAAAGGCATCAGTCCCTCTTTTTGCATGCATAAGATAAGGTTAGAAGATGAGAGGAAGCAATCTATTGAGCAACAAAGACGACTCAATGAGAAAATGAAAGAAGTGGTAAAGAAGGAAATCATTAAATGGTTGGATGCGAGCATTATATATCCTGTTTCTAATAGCAATTCGGTAAGCCACGTTCAATGTGTGTCTAAAAAGAGTGGGTTCACAGTTGTGACTAACGACAAAACAAGTTAATCCCTACTCACATTGTAACTAGATGGCGTGTACGCATGGATTATCAACGACTGAATGCGGCCACAAAGAAAGACAAATTTTCACTACCTTTCATAGATCAAGTGTTAGATAGGCTAACTAGTAAAGCTTATTATTACTTCCTGGATGGATACTCTGGATACAACCAGATAGCTATTGCATCGGAAGATCAAGCAAAGACCACATTTACATGCCCTTTTCGAACCTTTGCTTTTCGACGGATGCTGTTTGGGTTGTGTAATGCGCCAGCAACATTCCAGAGGTGTATGATGGCAATATTCTCAGATATGATTGAGGACTCACTTGAGGTATTCATGGATGATTTCTCAGTCTATGGACAAAGTTTTGATTAATGCACTGACAACTTGGCAAGAGTTTTGAAAAGATGCGAGGAAACAAATCTAGTGCTGAATTAGGAGAAATGCCATTTCATGGAAACTGAAGGAATTATACTTGGCCATCGCATATCTTGTCAGGGCATTGACGTTGATAAAGCAAAGGTCGAAATCATCAAAAATTTACCACCACCTACCACTATCAAAGTAATAAGAAGCTTTCTTAGACATGCTGGTTTTTATAGACAATTAATTCGAGATTTTTCCAAGATATCTAAACCCTTATGCTCGTTACTAGAGCTAAATAAAAAGTTTGTATTCGATGATGCTTGTCTGGATGCATTCACAACAATAAATAAGCAACTGGTACAAGCTCCAATTATCATCGCACCAAGATTAGACGCAACCATTTGAACTAATGTGTGATGCCAGTGACTTTACTGTAGGAGCTGTCCTAGGCCAACGAAAAGATAATTTATTTCATTCTATTTACTATGCTAGTAAAACCCTAACTAAAACGCAAGTTAAATACACCATGACTAAGAAGGAGTTGCTAGCAGTAGTCTTCGCATTTGATAAGTTCTGTTCTTATCTTATTGGCATAAAGACTACAGTTTACACGGATCATTCAACATTGAGATACCTTTTTAACAAAAAATGCCAAACCTAGACACATCAGATGGATCCTACTACTTCAAGAATTTGATGTGGAAATCAGAAACAGGAAAGGATCTAAAAATTAAGTAGCTGACCATTTTTCTCGGCTAGAATCTGGGAGTGAAAATGGGTAAACAACTCAGATTGTTGAAGCATTTCTTGATGAGCAATTATTTGTTGATGATACATCACCATGGTATGCTGATATCGTCAACTACCCTGTGTGTGGAAAGCTACCCATAAATGCAACTGGTCACAAGAAAAGTAGGTTCATACGCATTGCTGCTAAATACCATTGGAACCAGCCATACCTATTTAAGTTATACGTCGACAAAATAATTCGCCGCTGTGTACTTGAAGAAGAAATGATGTCAATCCTGTGACACTACCATGACGCCCCTTATAGAGGCCATTTTGGTGGCACAAGGACTGCTGCAAAGGTCTCCAGTCAGGATTTTATTAGCTTAATTTATTTTGAGACGCTAACAACTTTGTACAATAATGTAATCGTTGTCAACGCACTTGTTCCATATCTAGACGCAACGAGATGCTCTAGCAACCTATTATGGAGGTTTAACTTTTTAACGTATGGGGTATTGACTTTATGGGACCATTTCCAAACTCTTTCGGAAATATATATATCTTAGTGGCTATTGACTACGTCTCGAAATGGATTGAAGCTATTGCGGTGCCAAGAGATGACACTCAGACAGTGTTGAAGTTCCTTCACACATACATCTTTACAAGGTTTGGAACACCGAGAGCGTTGATAAATGACCAAGGCACTCATTTCTATAATAACCAAGCGGCGACTACATTAAAATGATATAGTGTGAAGCATCGTATGGCTACCACGTATCACCCACAAACTAATGGTCAAGCCGAAGTATCCAATCATAAAATTAAAAGCATACTTGAGAAGGTGGTTAACCCATCAAGGAAGGATTGGTCTGTGCAGCTACATGATACATTGTGGGCGCTTCACACCACTTACAAAACCCCTTTGGGGATGTCACAGTATCAACTAGTGTTTGGGAAGTCTTGCCACTTGCTTGTCGATCTTGAATATAAGGCTCTATGGGCAATTAAGCAAGTAAATTTGGACTATGATGCTGCTGGAAAGAAAAGATTGTTGAACATCATGGAATTAGAAGAAATCCGACGCCATGCTTATGAGAATGCTGTGATATACAAGGAAAAGACAAAGACATGGCATGATAGCATCATCTTGCATCGACAATTTCATCCTGATCAGTTGGTACTTTTATTTAATTCATGTCTAAAATTGCATCCAGGGAAATTTCGATCAAGGTGGTTAGGTTCATTCAAGGTTGTTGAAGCATTTCGAAGCGGTGTGGTGGCAATCGAAAACTTAAAGGTTGGGCAACAATTTAAGGTAAATGGCCAACTTATTAAACACTATATGAGCCCAAATGATCGGGAACCAGATGAAATTGTCAACCTGGTGACATTTAAATAATGTCGATGTATTTCTTTATTTACTTTTAGTTGTTTCACTTTTCATTGTGCTGTTTCAATTCTTAGCAGAAATAATAATCATCTTTTTGTCGATGCATTAAAGCATAGATTGTCTGCACATCCTACGATGAGTCAGCAATACTTTTTCAGCAAGAATCGCGCCGATTGATTCTTTTCTCTCCCAGCCGTTGGATCAAAATAAATTAGTACGATCTGTAGCCTGATAATTAATGGTTGTAGACGCAACGTTTCCCCATGTTTTTCCGCTCATTACGCCTTGGTTATAAAATCCCTTATGGCAGTTATCTTTTCTCTTCAAATTCGCCATTGCTACTGCAACTTATTTCCTTCATTGTCCTCATATTTCTTTTTCCTATTTCAAAGCAATATTTCTTTACTTTTGCATATATATGCCTTAATTCTTTTTGTAGGAACCCCACACTTTGGAGACACAAAAATTTTGAGCATTCACGCCAAAAGGGAAAGGGCAACCACCATGAGAAGAAAATGCCCTTCACGATCAATCGGGTAACTTCTTTCCTTACTATTTAAGGGGTTACACATTGAGGACAATGTGTTTTCTAAAGTGCAAGGGGTAACATAGAAAATTTTGCATATAGTTTTTCTTTTTATGTTTTTGATGTGTTCTTGAGCTTGTAGAAATACAAGTGATTGGTTAGGAGCATATATAATAGGTTGATTTTATTTGTTGATAAATTTGGCATGATGATGAGAGATTTTTAAATTTTTTAGCATTAATTTTTTTAAGTTCTATAGGTTACATTAAGTATAGATAGAAAGGTATTATTGATACCAAATGATGTGTATAATATGAGGAAACAAGCATGCTAGTATATATGATAGATAGTAATTTTACGATTGTATGATTAAATTGATATTTATGCATATTGAGATGTTTAGGGATGACCTAAGGCATTGTTTGGTTACATCTAGAACTAAAAAGCCAAACCCTTTTTTGAATTTTCAATTAGTACCCATCTTTGAGCCTTATGACCTTTCTTAATGAACCACACTAGAAACCTCTAAAACCTAAAACGGTTATTTATGTGTATTCTTTTCTTTGGTCCTATTGTGCATGGAAATAGACGTATGACCATATGTATGGAGGGTAAGTAGACACATTACGGTGGAGGTTAGAGAACAAAAAGGGAAATAGAAAAATTAATTTAATGTATGAACTTTAGTTTAGCCAAAAAGAGATTAATAATGAAAAATCAAAAAGAAAAAAAATGAGTAAAAAAAAAAGAATCATGAGTAAGAAAACATATGAAGAGTGACAAAATCATAAATTCACCAAAAAGAAGAAAAAGAGAATCTTACTTAAGAAACAAAAATACTCATAGGATGGCTAGAAGGATTGTTTTATATTGAGATTTCCTAAATTGGAGAAAAAAGGAAGGTGAAAGAAGGAGAAATAAAGGGGTGAGATGGAATGGGACATTAAGGAGAAGAATAGGGAACAATACAATGTGCCAAACTATTTTTGTGTTTGTAACCTTTTATGCTTAACTGTTCATTGAATTTCATACCTATGCTAAGCCTCAACGCGTTACAAGCTGAAAAGTCTCATGTGACCTAAACAACTCTATGCATGAATAGATATGAAAATTGCATGATCTCATTATAACTATCTGTATTGTACTAGGATAATCAAAGTACTTGTATTTAGCATTGATGGATTTATATCGATGAAACTTTGATATATGTATTTCTTGTAACCTAGTAAACTTGTATTATTTCTAACAAAAAATGGTAAAATTACTCACACATCATGTTAGAATTATTGAGAAATACATAATGCTTAGAGTAGATGTTGCAAACCTAATCTTTGTATAATACAGATTCAAGCTCTCTTTGTTTTCTTTCTTATTTTATTTATTTCATTTTTTTTGTATAAGGACAAGCAAAAACTTAAGTGTCGGGGAGTTTGATATCCCGGTTTTGTACCTAGCAAATTGAACTACTTTTTACACTTGAAGAGATTGAAATTAAGTATTTTCTTTTCGTTTATCTAGGATTTAATCTCATTTTATGTTTTGAATAAATTATGTAAACCAAGTGTTAAAAGGTTATTTTATTGTCTTTAAGGTGAATTGAGGCCTAAAGGTTAGTTAACATACTTCGTGAGTGCATAGCAGACCATTAGAAGCTGAACAATAGTGAAATTGATCACTTCGTCATGACATAGGATGCTCTGTGTCGTAACAAAGGGACCAGAAGTGAAGATGAAGGAGACTACCTACTTCGTCACGACACAAGACTTGGTGTGTCACGACATTGACCCCTGAATGCGATTTCTACAATAAGTGAAGGGCATTTCGATCTTTACAATGTCACTTAAACACGAAGGATGACAGCTAACGTAGGGTTGATGAAAACGACCAGCCAAGGCTACAAATAGGGCCTTTAGAACTAGGTTTAAACACACTATTTCCTTAGTTTTTAGTTTTTACTTTGTATTTTCATTTTAGAAACGAGATTGTAAAACTTGTATAAACGGTTCGAGGAATTTTTTTCGATAGATTGCCAATCCAATTAAAGTTTCTTTTTCATTTAATTTATTCAATTCTGTGTTTTAATATATTATTGTCTTGATTATGATTAAGAAAACCATGAGGAGTTAATTCCATTTTTGGGAATTAGGGAGTGGAAGTATGAATATTTAATTGTTGTTTAACAGAGATTTTTCATTCGGATCAGCTGTTTGGGAAAGGAAGAACTTTAAACAAACAATAGGCCTGACAACCTTAGAACATCATTTAGGTGGGAATGAGCCCACAATTGGTATTGCCTATCCGTGAAAACCTTTTCCCCAAATCAGTTTAAACTGTGATATCTAGCAATAAGTAGTGTCTATCGACTTGCTATGCTGGCGGAAGATTGAAAGGTTGAACTAGGGTAATGGCTAGTTGATTGAAGGAAAATCCCCAAAACCAAACAATTTAAAAACTCATACTGAAGCAGCCTAATATCCCCAAAGCCGTTTATCAAACTTCTATATCTCAATTTTTACTTCTTTTATTTTCTTTTTATGATTTTCACAATAGATATTTTATTTTATTTTCGTACTATAATCCTTAAAGTGATTACTAATTAATTCTATTCTTTGTAAGGATTTAAATTACTATTGTCTCATGCCTTCTTTGGGTACGATCCTCGGAATACTAGTTACGTTGTAACACACTATATTTGCAATCTGACCCGTATACTTGCAAAAGCCGAAAAACTACACCGAATTGGAGTACGTTCGGAGGCGGTCAGTCACAAAAAGCCAAAAAGAAAAAAATTGTTCAAGAATATAAAGTACTTGTAGGCTAACTAAAGGGATTAGACCATATTAAGATTTCCTAAAATGGAGAGATAAGGAATGTGAGAGGAGAAATAAAGTGGTGAGAGGGAATTATATACTAAAAAGGAAAGAATAGGGAACAATACAATGTGTCAAACTATTTTCATTTTTGTAACCTTTTGTGCTTACTATTATTTTGAACTTCTTACCTATCATAAGCCTCAGAATGTTACAAGCTGAAAATACCTATGTGACCTAAACATTCTCTTGCATGAATGAATATGGCATTACACAGTTTCATTATAGCTATTTGTATTGTACTAGGATGATTAAATTACTTGTATTAGTCACTGATGGAATTATGCCAATAAAATCTTTATATTTGTATGTTTTGTAGCTTATTGAACTTAGATATTTTAAATAAAAAATGGTTAGATTACTTGCTCATCAAATAATCACCCCAATACGTATTATGAATGAAGTTAACATGTTACTTTTAGCACTTATCATTCATAAATGGTCAAAATTTCTACAACTTGAATGTTATAATAAAATTTTCTTATAGAATGTGGTTGTTATAAAGAGAGTTGACTGTATTTAAACATGTAGTAAATTTTTAAATGCTTAAAAAATAATTTTCTTGTTGTCACTAACTTATTAATATATTTTATTTATGTTTTTTTAATGGTTTTTTTTTCGTGATAGTTATTTTTTTAAAAAATATTCATTTTATTATAATTTAATTTATTAAGTTAAATCTATAATTGACTTAAAAGGAATTATGTTGTGGTATTAATTTATATTTTTAAATATCAATATAAATTATCATAAAACGAAGTTCTTATTAAAATAAAATTTTAAAAAGGATGTGTTTGGTTAACGGGAAAGGGCGGGGGCAAGAAAACACCTTTTTCTCGAAATTAAAAAAATCTTGGTTTAGACCCTTTAAATGTTATAAATTTATAAGTTAATGTATAAGAAAAATACAGTTACTTTTAAATAATAAAATTTTAATTTAATTCTCTAAAAATTATAAAAATATAAATTAAGATAAAAATAAAATATATTTTTAACTTCCTTAAAAATATTTAACATAATCCCAATCTTCTTAAAAATAAAACAAAATTATTTTAGAAAATGGAAGAGAGGAAAGAAAAGTTCAAGCCATGTCATTTTAAACCCAAAAATACAAAAATGTCTCTATTTAAATAAAAAGCTTTCAACACCAACTGTCCAAATACAATGGAAGATGGGAAAGAAAAGTTTTAAGTCATGTCATTTTAAACACAAAAATATAAAATGTCTCTATTTAAATAAAATATTTCATTTCTATATTTAAAATCTATAATTTTACGAATGCGTTTTTGAAAAGTAATCAACAAATTATATCATCTCCTATATTTTCAAATAGAGTGTGCATTATTAAAATTCAAAGTTTGAGCAAATTATTTCTTGAAAATTCAGGAGTTTTTATATTTTGTAAAATATTCGATATAAGTATTTTTTATATGCATGAATTTGAAAAATACTAAAACAATATATTTTTAGATGTTTTAAATTGATATAATTGACTTAAAAATAAATCCCTTGCTGCCATTAATTTTTAAGCAAATTTATTATGTTATTTATTTTTCATTTTTAAAAGATTTGTTCCACTACATATATTGAATCTATAATGAACGTAAAAGGATTTATTATCTCTTTAAAAAAAAGGATTTATTATGTTGTATAAACTCTTTAATGCCATCAATTCAAAGGAATTGCTCGGATTTGTAATGTAGTAAAATTTTTAATATTTTAAATATTAAAATAATTTATCGTAAAAAAATCCTATTAAAAATAAAATCAAGATAAGATTGTGATTGGTTCATCATAAAACAAAAAAATAGGATGGAGGGAAGAAAAATGATTTAAGAGGTGCTTGGAAAAGAAATACAGCTAAGGATGTGACTTTTGTTTCCCATATTACACTAGATGTCAAAACCGGATGAAGGAGAGGAAGAAAAGCTTATGCCATATGATTTTAAAGATAGAAATGCAAATTTGCCTCTAATTAAATTAAAAATTTTCATTTCTATTATTTAAAATCTATAATTTTAAGATCGTGTTTTTGAAAAATTAAAATCATTAGAGATATTGCTTTCTCATTAACGGCTCCAATAACTTGATCACCTCCGAACGTATTCCCATTCAGAGTATATTTTGGGTTTTCGCAAGTGTACGGGTCAAGTTGTAATATAGTGTTACAACGAAGTAATGAGTATTTGAGGATTGTACCAAAGAGAGGCGAAACACTAATAATCCTAACCCTTCACTAAAAAATATCTAATTAGTACTCTTTTTAAGATCATAGTACAAAAGAGAAACAAAAGTTTTGGTTTTTACAATAATAATAAAAATCATAAAAGTAAAATAAAGTAAGGGAAAATGATATAGGAGATCGACTTGCTATGGCGATGGAAGATCGAGAGATCCAACTGGGGTAGTGACTAGTTGATTGGAGGAAAATCCCCAAAACCCAATGATTGAAGAACTCATACGGAAACGACCTAATATCCCCAAAGTCATTTATAATAATTTCTACATCTCAAATCTTTCTTTATTTTCTATTTTATTTTATGCTTTTCAAAATCAACTCTTTTATTATTCTTTGTACTATAATCCCTAAAGTAAGTACTAATTAATTTTATTCTTTGCAGGGATCTAATTTACTATCGCTTTACACCTCCTTTGGGTATGATTCTCGGAATACTATCAAGTGTTTCGTTATACACACTATATTTACAACCTAACCCGTATACTTGCGAAAGCCTAAAATCTATGCCGAAGAGGAATACGTTCGAGGCGGTCAAGTTGTTGGCACCGTTGCTGGGGAGGCAATGCTTTAGTAAATTTTATTCTTTTTTTGAACTAAAATAATTAGGAAAATTTTTTGTTATAGATATGATTTAACCATACTAACAATTTTTATTTTTTAGATCTACTACTTTCCTTTCATTTCCATTATATTTAGACCATGGATGCCTATGATTATTTTTGTGCAAATGACATTTATGACAATATGTATGACAGTGATATCTAGGAAGACTGGTGTTATGAAGATTGAGAGATCTAGGAAAATCAAAGATTATTGATGTTAGAATTAATTCAACTTCTTGGAGAAGCCCAGATCCCCAATCAGCATGATAATCTCTCTTTTAGAGGAGCATATTTTGAATCTGAACAAATAACACGAGAACAAGAGTGAGGGCTAGATGAGGAAATAGAAAGAAAATTCTTTGAGGAATCGGATGAGCGGACTACCGAGCAAATCGAGACTCTCCCTTGGAAGGGGAAATGGATTGTCTTGTAAAAATCGATATTGAGCCCCGAGCCAATGATTAATCAATCCCCACAGAGGAAGTTGAAAGTTCCCATATGTCAAATTTGGATCTTCAACTAATTATTGTTACAAAACATCGACAAAAGAAATATTAGTTTAAGATATCATAGATCAAAGATTCAATCTCTAATGGAAATAACTACTATGTACAATACTTTCCTGGTACAACAAATCCCCAAAGAAATTACTAATGTGAATTTTTTTTTATTTTTTACAGAAAACATGAAATATTTACGAGCTAGAGTCTCAGTCCTCCAATAGAATAATAATCACATATTTGGAGAAAGAAAATGCACGGAGAGAGGCAATTACTGCAATGGTACCAAGATCCAAAGGATATAGAACGCAGTGATGAAAATTATAAAGGGAAACAAATGGCTACCGCAACATCAATACATTTGTTTGTAATAAATCCACCATTTTTATTGAATGAGATAATCGAGCTGTTATTACTTCACCACACGAAGGAATATAAATTTCGTAAATTGATTAATGATAAAGGCAATCATGCGAAAGGGTGATGGTATAAATTCACAACCGTCGTGAATAAATATGATCGACGAAAAGAGCTGGCGGTGACGTACACAGGAAGAAAAGGAAAATTTCGAGAGAGAGATTACCGTAAGAAAATAGCTTGGCACGATGGCTACTAGATGAACAGTGATAGAATGAACTGTCCTCGGGTGTCGAAGTGCACACTAACACTCTTGTCAAACAATTCTAACAAATACTAACATGCACTTTAATATATATTTATACTAACCTAACTAACAGTATTATTTTCTTTCTTCTCAGATTTTTTTAGAAATTGACATGGGTGTTGCGACATAGGCTTCCGACATCGCAACAAAGCAACCAGATTACCCCAACTTACATCCAAGCATGCTATGATGCGACATGCCCCTTGTATGTTGTGACAAAGGGGTCAGATTGTTGAAACACCAGAACGGGTAGGTTTGTCGTGACACAGACAAAGCTATGTTGCGACATAGGGGGCAGATTGCGGGAAGTTAAAGATTGATGGGTTTGTCGTAACGTACGGAGAGCTACGTCGCAACAAACATGGTATTGGAAGGTTGGTTCCGACATACCTAAGTTACATATCGACATCATCTTTAATTTTTATAAGGTTGACCCGATCCAATTACGTAACCATCGGCAAAACCCCTATTTTACCCAACTTTTGACCTTTAAAACCCTAAAATTTTAAACCCCTATATATACCCTACAAACTTAAAACATATTACTTAACACTAAACATATTACTTAGGACTGATATAATTTGTAGGAGTAAGATTAGGAATTATTTTTGCATATATACTTTAATTCTTCTTGTAGGAACCTCACATTATGGAGACATAACAACTTAGAGCATTCACGCCAAAAGAAGAAAGACAACCACCATAAGAAGAAAAGGACCTTTATAATCAATGGTTTAACTTCTTTCCTTACTACTTCTTGGGCTACACATTGAGGACAATGTGTTTTCTAAAGTGTGGGGGCTAACATAGGAATTTTGGCATATAGTTTTCCTTTTAGTTTTTTTATGTTTATTTTGATGTGTGCTTGAGCTTGTAGAAATATAAGTGATTGGTTAGGAGCATGTATAATAGGTTGATTGTGTTTTTGATAAATTTGGCATGATAATGAGGAATTTTACATTTTTTAGCATGAAATTTTTGAAGTTCTATAGGTTACATTATGTATAGATAGAAAATATTATTGATACCAAATGATGTGCATAATATGAGGAAACGAGCATGCTAATATATATAATAAACGATAATTTCGAGATTAGGTGATTAAATTGACATTGTGCATATTGAGTTGTTTATGGATGATTTAAGGCATTGTTTGGACACATCTAGAGCTAAAGAGCTAAACCTTGTTCTGAATTGTCAATTAGTACCCATCTTTGAGCTTTATTACACCTTTTTGATGAGCCACATTATAACCATCTTAAGCCTTAAATGATAATTTGTGTATATCCTTTTCTTTGGTCCTATTTTGCATGAAAATCGATGCATGGTCATATGTATTAAGGGTAGGTAGACAATATTATGGTGGATGTTGTAAAACAAAAAGAGGGAAATCATTATAATGTATGAATTTTAGTTTAGCCAAAGAAGAGAAAAATAGTGAAAAAGCAAAAAAGAAAATGAGTAGAAACGAAAAAGAAAGAATCTTGAGTAAGAAAATATGTAAGGAGTGACAAAAATCACTAAGTCACCAAAAAGTAGAAAAAAGAGAATCTTACTCGAAAATTAAAGAAAATGACGTACTCATTGGCTAGCTAAAAGTTTTACTTTAGATTGATTTCCTAAAAATGGAGAAATAAGAAAGGTGAGAGAAGGAGAAATAAGGAGGTGAGATGGAGTGGGACATAAAGCGGGAGAATAGGGAACAATACAATATGCCAAACTATTTTCGTGTTCTGTAACCTCTTTTGTGCTTAATTGTTCTTCGAAAATCATACCTGTCCTAAGCCTTAACACGTTACAAGCCTAATATCCCTATGTGACCTAAACGACTCTATGTATGTATGGATGAAGAAATTGCATAATCTCATTATTATTGTTTGTATTGTACTAGGATAATCAAAGTACTTATGTTAGGAATTCATGGAGTCATATCGATAGAACTTTAATATTTTTATTTCTTGTAACCTACTAAACTTAGATTGTTTTTACTTGGAAATAGTAAAAGTGTTTAATTATCATGCTAAGATTGTCAAAAGATACATAAAACCTAGAATAGATGTTAAGAGCCTAATCATTGTATGATACAGTTTCAAGCTCACTTATCTTCTATTTGTTTCTTTTCTTCATTATTTGTTTTTTTGTTTGCTTGAGGACAAAAAAAGACTTAAGTGTGGGGGATTTTGATCTATCGGTTTCGTACCTAGTAAATTGAACTAGTTTTCACATTTAATGAGCTTGAAATCAAGTCATTTTCCTTTTGTTTTATGGAATTTTAGTTTAGTTTTGTCTTTTGGCTAAATTGTGCTAAAAAGTGTATTTTATTGCTTTCAAGGACAAATGAGGCCTAAAGATTAGCTAACCTACTTCGTGAGTGCGCAGGAGACTAATAGCAATTGAGCCACAAAGATATTGGCCACTTTGTCACGACATAGAGAGTCCTATGTCGCAACAAAGGGATTAGCAATGAAGAATCAAGGGCTACCTGCTTTGTCATGACATTGGACCTGGTGTGTCGCGACATCGACCCCAGACTTCAAATCTGCATCAAGAGAGGGGCTTTTCATCTGTACAATGTGACTTAAGCACAAAGGATGATAGTTGACTTAGGGTTGATGAAAACAACCGATCGAAGCTATAAATAGGGCCTTTAGCCTTATGGTTTTGGACACCATACATTAGCTTTTAGATTTTAGTTTTATTTTGTATTTTCATTTGAAACGAGATTGTATAACTCGCATAAATGTTCGATGAATTTTTCCAGACAGATTGCCAATACAATTCGAGTTTCTTTTTCATTATCTTATTTAATTATATGTTTTTATATATCATTGTCTTAATAATGATCAAGAAACCCATAAGGAACTAATTCCATTTTGAGGAATTAGGGAGTGGAAGTATGAATATTTAATTGTTGTTTACCTGAGGTTTTACCTTTTGGATCAATTGTTTGGGAAATGAAGAAATCAAACAAACACTAGGCTTGACAACCCTAAAACATCATTTAGTTGCGAATGAACCCAAAATTGGTATTGCCCATCCGTGAATACATTTTCCCCAAACTGGTTTAGACTGTGACATCTAGCGATAAATAGTCTCTATCGACTTGCTATGCCGGCGGAAAATCAAGAGATCCAACTGGGGTAGTGACTAGTTGATTCGAGGAAAATCCCTGAAACCCAACGATTGAAGAACTCATACAGAAATGAGCTAATATCACCAAAGCTGTTTATAAGAATTTTTACATCTCAAGTCTTTCTTTATTTTCTATTTTATTTTATGCTTTTCAAAATAAACTCTTTTATTATTCTTCGTATTATAATCCCTAAAGTAATTACTAATTAATTTTATTCTTTGTAGGGATCTAATTTACTATCTCTTTACGCCTCTTTTGGGTACGATCCATAGAATAATACCAAGTGTTTTGTTGTACACACTATATTTACAACTAGACCCGTATACTTGTGGAAAGCCAAAAATCTATGCCGAACGGGAGTACGTTCGGGGGCGATCAAATGTGGTTCATAAAAAGGGTTAGAAGTCTCAAAGATGGGTACTAATTGGAAATTCAGAACAAAGTTTGTCTTTTTAGCTCTAGATATTTCCAAACAATACCTTAGGTTATCCCTAAACAACTCAATATGGTCAAATATCAATTTCTTCACCTAATCTCAAAATTATCATCTATCATATATATACTAGCATGCTTGTTTCCTCATATTATGCATATCATTTGATATCAGTAATACTTTTTCTATTTATACCTAATGTAATTTATAGAACTTCGAAACTTTCATGCTAAAAAATGAAAAATTCCTCATCATCATGTCAAATTTATCAATAAACACAATCAACCTATTATACATGCTCCTAATCAATCACTTGTATTTCTACAAGCTCAAGCACAAATCAAAAAGATAATTAAAAATTGAAAATAAAAACTATATGCCAAAATTCCTATGTTGCCTCCCACACTATAGAAAACACATTATTCTCAATATGTACCCTTACAAGTATTAAGGAAAGAAGTTACCCGATCGATCGTGAAGACCCTTTTCTTCTCATGATTGTTGTCCTTCTTCCTTTGGTGTAAGTGCTCAAAATTGTTGTGTCTCCATAATGTAGGTTTAGGTTTGTCACTTCATTTCGTGTCAAAATGGCTAATACATTCTTAAATAAAAATGATTGGGAGTATGTTAGGCTGAGTAACCGGGATGTAGTGCTTAGGTTATCATTTCATTTCGTGTCAAAAAGTCCGATATATTCTTAAGAAAAGAAGTTGAAAAAAAAAGAAAATCGATAAAATAAAAGGAAGAGAACTAAATTTGGATACTAAGGGTGAACAAATAGGTGTCTTGGTAAGTTTAGTAAATTACCTAACTTTCATGAAATAATTCAAGACGATTTAATTTTTTTATGTTTAAATTGGGTTACTTCTTCGATTTTACTTCAAGCAAGCTAAAGGTTCTCTTTATTTTCATATGCATTATGCTTAATTGTTTGTAAAAGTTTGGAGTTATTTCTTTCCATGGTAAAATTTAAATTACTTGGTGGATTAGGAATCATACTTGAGGGCAAGCATGAGCTAAGTAAGGGAAATATAATAATGCTTAAAAGTGACATACTTTTGGATATTAATTATATATATATATATATATATTGTGAGTATGGTCATACTAATTTGGGCTATTTATGATTCTTTTATCTTGTAGGGACTAAATTGGAAATAAAGGACAAATTGGGGCAAAAAGCATGATTTTGGAAGAGAAAGTGTGAAAGTGTGGAAGACTTAAGAAGAGTTTTTGTTGGACACAAAGACTTTATTTTATTTTAATTTAAACTCTATTTTTATAGGATTAATATTTAGGATTATTATTAGGATATTGTTTATATTTAATTTTTATTTATCTTTTAAGATTTATCATATTTAAGTTTAAATTGGATGCAACTACGAAATTATTGTTTAGATTTAATTCTAATTATCTTTTAGATTTTAGATTGATTCAACTAGGGATTTCTATGTACTATAAATAGGGGATAGAGTGATATGAATTTCTCACTTCCAATTCTCTGAAAAATCGTCCATCTCCTGAAAACCCTAGTCACTTTGTTTCAATAAAAAGTTCTATTTCCATGACTTGTGTTTTTCCTAAAAAAGCATGAGCAACTAAAACCCTTCTAGCTGAAGGTTATCAACATTGCTCCAAAAAGTTCATGAGGTTTAGAATTCGCGCTTAACCCTTCTCGACCGAGTATTCATCAATTCTTTGTATTACGGGATCGACGCTTTCATACAAAATCCCTTCAAAAGTAATCTTTTTATCTCGTGTAAAGACGAACGCTTTGTGTGTTTTGAGAAGATTGCACAGTCAGTTCACTAACTTATTGCATCAGAGGTTGTCAAGCCAAAGAGACAAAATGGCGTGACATTCGTCATTGACAAGAGATGATCTAGTGTAAGACGGTCCCATTGGAGCGACGGTTGGCTATAGTCAGGTTCTCTTTAAAATCAAAGTTATAATTGGTGCTAGTGGTCGTAGGCATCCTCTTCCACTATAACTAGCTTATTCGAGTATGAGAAGAACCATCTAAAGTCTATGATTGAACCAAGGAGGAATCAAGATAACTGGAGGCTGAAATCTCAATAATGATAAAACCTTTCTTTCCTAGATTTTGTTTATTTTAATGCAATTTAAATTATTTCGACACTTCAATCTCTTATTTCTTTTAATTTTCTTTTATTTTCTCCAGGTCCTACACTTTTCCTGGGCACGATTTCGCCCAGGATCTCGACATACAAGATTTTTGTAAACACTCCAGTCCCTGAGGATTTGACCTTACTTCCCTTTACTATTATTTTTTATATTTTTAGGAATATGTTATTGATGGTATTACAATTGACATAAATTTTCTCCCTAATTTAGTGTTTTAATTGTCTCTTTTTTATTTCATTTAACGTGCATTGTTAGCATTTTTTTTACTTAGTTTTCATGTTTTTCAAGTCATTGATAGTTAGTTTAAATTCTTATTATTTTTATCTGTTTTTGTACTAATGTTGACGCAAGCAGCCGATATATTGCATCTTAATACTGTCAATGCAGGAACTCAATCTAGGTGCCTAATGCTAAATAATTGCAGCCACAAGATCAGCTGAATATTGCGACCAAGAGATGTCGTTGCATTGAAACTGAACCTCAAAAGAGAATAATCAAGCTGAATTCATAGATGGAAGCACCAACACAAGAATTTCACAGATGTCGCTGCAATTACAATTTCAAAATGCGTCCAGCGATACAATGACAATCTGTAAATCTCTAAAGAATACAGTAGAACTGCGTGAGTGCACAGCTGTAATTTAACTAATTTTAACAGCTACAAAATCCAGATCTAGATCTGAGAAAGAAGGATGAATCTTGCAACATTTTAGAGGCTGTAAATAGATAAACAAAGAAGGAAAGAGGGCATAGAGAGAAAAGGGATTAAATTTTGAAAATTTTGTGTGAATTGGAGATTTGAGTTGCAACTACTTCTGACGAGAGGTACTTGATGCTGAACAAGAGGAATAATTAAGGAGTAGGCCTAGTAGTCTAGAGATAGTAAGCTTTGCTGTACTCTTTAATTCTTCTTAAATGATGATGGATTTTGTTGATATTAAATGAATATGAGAGTATCTTTTGATGTTAGATCATTTTGATTCTTACTTTACACTACTTATCTGTTTATTTTTGGATCTAACAACTCTAAGCACGAGAGTGAAATTATAGTACGCCGACATCGAGAGATGCAGTGACTAGTTAGGTTAACAAGTGGGTTAGGTGAGAGCTGCTTGGGACTGGGATAAAAACCAGTTACTTATTCTTGAATACACATCGTTGCTCGCACCGAGAGGTGCAGTGATTGTATTTGAGTCAAGATTAAGTAGGGAGCTATTGTTGGTAAGAATTCAAAGGTACTTCATTGCAGCGACAATTCATCTATATTCTACCTTGTTGACGCATCCAACATTGTGATTTAGAAGAATCAGTGAACCGTGTCTACCCTTTACACTTGGTCACATTTACATTTCATGCATGTAAATATTAAGCATTCAACACTTAGCACAATTGGATTTATTTTCAGTACACTGAAATTTAACCTTTGAAGTTTAACTCTAATTGCGTTGACATTAATTGGCTCTCTTAGTGTGTAGATCTGACATATTGCACTGGCATCAGTACTCACATTACACTTAATTTCAGTATTGATTGCTCTGACATTTAGACAACAAGAATTCATTCCTCGTGGGATCGATATCCGATAGATTTGTATATCAACTATACTTGTATCGACGTGTGTACGCTTGCGCAATCGTTGTGTTGTAAAAACATCGATCAAGTTTTGGTATCGTTGTCGGGGAATTGACGTTTGTTTGATGTTTACTTTTGTTGTTACAATCAGCTGTAACTTTTAACATTTACTGATTTGTTTATTTTTTCTGTTATTTCTCTTTTCTAGTTTTGAAGGTGTTATATGTCCACGAGGAGAAATCCTAACAACATTGTTAGTTTTGATCTCAAACTTGAAAGGACATTAAGGAGGAGAAGGCAAGAGCAAAGAAGAATGGCTGGAAACAACAATAATTTACCACCAATGCTACCATAAAATGACATTTCCCTAATGCTGCCACAAGTAGCCAATGATTTTCCACCACCACGTCTACAAGAATAACAAATACAAAATAGGACAAAAACAAGCTATCCAGGCTGGTAATTTTGAATTAAAATAGGTGATGTTTTAGATGCTCAACTCAAATGGGTAGTAATCGGGTTTTCCACATGAAGACGCAAAAGAACATTTGAAATCATTTTTGCTTACTTGTGCATCTTTTAGTAAACACGATGTTCCTGATGATGCCTTGAAAATGCAACTATTTCCTTATTCGTTGTAGGGAAAACATGAGCATGGTTTTTAGGATTATCGGCAGGATATATTACATTGTGGAATGCATTAGCAACGTAATTTGTTTTGCGGTTTAATCCACCGATAATGAATGCAAGATTGCGGAATGACATCTCGACATATCATAGCTATGAAGATTACCCACAACATGAAGAAAACACATATTACGTCAATAACATCCGAGGAGGATCATTTGGTAACTCATACCACAATCGTTCTCAACAACCTTGGGGGAATCAAAATACTTCCACATACAGATGTAGAAATTCCTCAAATCAAGGGTGTTATAGGCAAGAGAGTTACAACAATAGCCAAATGCATAATTTTCATCAGAATTCACAAGTAAATTCTTGTTCTGACCAGACGCAGTTACATAATCCAATGCAACCATAATTACTATTACAACCACAATATTATGTACTACCACAAATGCAAGGACAACATCATCAACATCAACAGCAGCAGTTTGCTTAACCAAAGGCAGATCTTATGACTGCTCTTGAAGCAATGATGCACAAGAATATCACATGAATCGAATCAATAGTGCAAGGAAACTCTTCTTCCATACAAGTATTCAAAGCTCAGCTCTATCAGTTAGGTTCTAGTCTCAGTAATAGATCACTAGGTACTTTGCCTAGTGATACTGAAAACCCAACGCAAAGGGGGAAAGAGCATTGTAAAGCAATCATGCTAAGAAGCGAAAAACAGACAGTAGGGTTAAGCAATTCTAATCAAAACCATGTCAAAGCATCCACTTCACAACAACAATAAGAAGATATAGCTGAAGGAAGTTAAGCAGATATCAATTCTGAAGAACCAACTATAGTACCATCTTTGCCTACAGTTTGCCCAAATAAGTTGTCGACAGAACCATCAATGTCAATACCACCGAGTTATTCACAACAACCCATTACCACAATACCTTTGTCGTTTCCACAATGATTCCAAGAAAAGTCCATGACAAAGATTACCAAAAGTTTGTTTCTACTCTAAAACAATTGCATATTAATATACCTCTACTAAATGCTCTTGTGCAGATTCCCACTTATGGGAAATACATGAAGTAGCTATTATCAAAGAAAAATAAATTGTTCGACATCAAAACAATTACGCTCACAGAGGGATACAGCGCTGTGCTAGCAAAAAAGTTACCAACCAAGATGAAAGATCTTAGCAGCTTTAGAATCCCATGCTCCATAAGGAATCATTACTTAGGTAATGCTTTATGTGATCTAGGAGCCAATATTAACCTAATGCCTTTGTGTACTTTTAAGAAATTAGGAATAAGTTCGATGAAGCCTACTGCGGTGACATTACAACTGGTGGACAGATCTCTAGCACAACCAGAGGGACAAATCAAAGATGTTCTTGTTCAAGTTGATAAGCTGGTGTTTCCTGCTGATTCTATCATCCTAGAGTGCGAAGCAAATAAGGAGGTACCCATTATCTTGGGACGGCCATTTCTAGCAATGGGACGAACCCTTATTGACGTGTTCAAGGGAGCACTAGTGATGCGTTATAATGATGACCATGTAACCTTCAGTGTGTTTGAAGCATCACCGTCCAGACCTAAAGAACAATGTCACCATATTGACGTGTTGGACGAGATTATCTTGGATGAATTTAATGCAAGAAGTTCAACATTGTCTGATGATAATGTGGCAACATCTACTGATGAGATTCTAGATGACTGTGTTGACAAAGAGGAAGAAAACAATTCTGAGTTGCGTAAAAATTCGCAAATAGAGTCGTTAGATTTGTCTGATAGGACGATCCCAGTGTTTAAACCATCTATTGAGCAAGCTCTTACCTTGGAGTTAAAACCATTACCGACACATTTGAAATATGTCTTCCTTGGTAACAACGAGACACTATCTGTCATTATCAACGCATCCCTCAATGCAATATAAGAAGAGAAGCTCATCACAATCCTAAAAGACCACAAGAAAGCTATAGCCGGAGCATCGCAAATATCAAAGGCATCAGTCCCTCTTTTTGCATGCATAAGATAAGGTTAGAAGATGAGAGGAAGCAATCTATTGAGCAACAAAGACGACTCAATGAGAAAATGAAAGAAGTGGTAAAGAAGGAAATCATTAAATGGTTGGATGCGAGCATTATATATCCTGTTTCTGATAGCAATTCGGTAAGCCACGTTCAATGTGTGTCTAAAAAGAGTGGGTTCATAGTTGTGACTAACGAAAAGAACAAGTTAATCCCTACTCGCATTGTAACTGGATGGCGTGTACGCATGAATTATCAACGACTGAATGCGGCCACAAAGAAAGACCGTTTTTCACTACCTTTCATAGATCAAGTGTTAGATAGGTTAACTAGTAAAGCTTATTATTGCTTCTTGGATGGATACTCTGGATACAACCAGATAGCTATTGCACCGGAAGATCAAGCAAAGACCACATTTACATGCCCTTTTCGAACCTTTGCTTTTCGACGGATGCTGTTTGGGTTGTGTAATACGCCAGTAACATTCCAGAGGTGTATGATGGCAATATTCTCAGATATGATTGAGGACTCACTTGAGGTATTCATGGATGATTTCTCAGTCTATGGACAAAGTTTTGATTAATGCGCTGACAACTTGGCAAGAGTTTTGAAAAGATGCGAGGAAACAAATCTAGTGTTGAATTAGGAGAAATGCCATTTCATGGAAACTGAAGGAATTATACTTGGCCATCGCATATCTTGTCAGGGCATTGACGTTGATAAAGCAAAGGTCAAAATCATCAAAAATTTACCACCATCTACCACTATCAACGCAATAAGAAGCTTTCTAGTAACGAGCTAAATAAAAAGTTTGTATTCGATGATGCTTGTCTGGATGCATTCACAACAATAAATATGCAGCTGCTACAAGGTCCAATTATCATCGCTCCAAGATTGGACGCAACCATTTGAACTAATGTGTGACGCAGTGACTTTGCTGTAGGAGCTGTCCTAGGCCAACGAAAAGATAATGTATTTCATTCTATTTACTATGGTAGTAAAACCCTAACTGAAACGCAAGTTAAATACACCATGACTAAGAAGGAGTTGCTAGCAGTAGTCTTTGCATTTGATAAGTTCTGTTCTTATCTTATTCGCATAAAGACTACAGTTTACACGGATCATTCAACATTGAGATACCTTTTTAATAAAAAATGTCAAACCTAGACACATCAAATGGATCCTACTACTTCAAGAATTTGATGTGGAAATCAGAAACAGGAAAGGATCTAAAAATTAAGTAGCTGACCATTTTTCTCGGCTAGAATCTGGGAGTGAAAATGGGTAAACAACTCAGATTGTTGAAGCATTTCTTCATGAGCAATTATTTGTTGTCGATACATCACCATGGTATGCTGATATCGTCAACTACCCTGTGTGTGGAAAGCTACCCATAAATGAAACTGGTCACAAGAAAAGTAGGTTCATACGCATTGCTGCTAAATACCATTGGAACGAGCCATACCTATTTAAGTTATACGTAGACAATATAATTCGCCGCTGTGTACTTGAAGAAGAAATGATGTCAATCCTGTGACACTACCATGACGCCCCTTATGGAGGCCATTTTGGTGGCACAAGGACTGCTACAAAGGTCTCCAGTCAGGATTTTATTAGCTTAATTGATTTTGAGACGCTAACAACTTTGTACAACAATGTGATCGTTTTCAACGCACTTGTTCCATATCTAGACGCAACGAGATGCTCTAGCAACCTATTATGGAGGTTTAACTTTTTGACGTATTGGGTATTGACTTTATGGGACCATTTCCAAACTCTTTTGGAAATATGTATATCTTAGTGGCTATTGACTACGTATCGAAATGGATTGAAGCTATTGCGGTGCCAAGAGATGACACTCGGACAGTGTTGAAGTTCCTTCACACATACATCCTTACAAGGTTTGAAACACCGAGAGCGTTGATAAACGACCAAGGCACTCATTTCTATAATAACCAAGTGACGACTACATTAAAATGATATAGTGTGAAGCATCGTATGGCTACCACGTATCACCCACAAACTAATGGTCAAGCCGAAGTATCCAATCATCAAATTAAAAGCATACTTGAGAAGGTGGTTAACCCATCAAGGAAGGATTGGTCTGTGCAGCTACATGATACATTGTGGCCGCTTCACACCACTTACAAAACCCTTTTGGGGATGTCACAATATCAACTAGTGTTTGGGAAGTCTTGCCACTTGCTTGTCGAACTTGAATATAAGGCTCTATGGGCAATTAAGCAAGTAAATTTGGACTATGATGCTGCTGGAAAGAAAAGATTGTTGGACATCATGGAATTAGAAGAAATCCGACGCCATGCTTATGAGAATGCTGTGATATACAAGGAAAAGTCAAAGACATGGCATGATAGCATCGTCTTGCATCGACAATTTCATCCTGATCAGTTGGTACTTTTATTTAATTCATGTCTAAAATTACATCCAGGGAAATTTCGATTAAGGTGGTTAGGTTCATTCAAGGTTGTTGAAGCATTTCAAAGCGATGTGGTGGCAATCGAAAACTTAAAGGATGGGCAACAATTTAAGGTAAATGGCCAACGTATTAAACACTATGTGAGCCCAAATGTTCGAGAACCAGATGAAACTATCAACCTGGTGACCTTTAAATAATGTCGATGTATTTCTTTATTTACTTTTAGTTGTTTCTCTTTTTGTTGTGCTGTTTCAAATTCTTAGCAGAAATAGAAATCATCTTTTTGTCGATGCATTAAAGCATAGATTGTCTGCGCATCCTACGATGAGTCAGCATTACTTTTTTAGCAAGAATCATGCCGATTGATTCTTTTCTCTCCTAGCCATTGGATCAAAATAAATTAGTACGATCTGTAGCCTGATAATTAATGGTTGTAGACGCAACATTTCCCCATGTTTTTCCACTCATTACGCCTAGGTTATATAATCCCTTATGGCAGTTATCTTTTCTCTTCAAATTTGCCATTGCTACTGCAACTTATTTCCTTCATTGTACTCATATTTCTTTTTCTTATTTCAAAGCAATATTTCTTTACTTTTGCATATATATGCCTTAATTCTTTTTGTAGGAACCTCACACTTTGGAGACACAAAAATTTTGAGCATTCACGCCAAAAGGGAAAGGGCAACCACCATGAGAAGAAAATGCCCTTCACGATCAATCGGGTAACTTTTTTCCTTACTATTTAAGGGGTTACACATTGAGGACAATGTGTTTTCTAAAGTGCAAGGGGTAACATAGGAATTTTTGCATATAGTTTTTCTTTTTAAGTTTTTGATGTGTTCTTGAGCTTGTAGAAATACAAGTGATTGGTTAGGAGCATATATAATAGGTTGATTTTATTTGTTGATAAATTTGGCATGATGATGAGAGATTTTTAAATTTTTTAGCATTAATTTTTTTAAGTTCTATAGGTTACATTAAGTATAGATAGAAAGGTATTATTGATACCAAATGATGTGTATAATATGAGGAAACAAGCATGCTAGTATATATGATAGATAGTAATTTAACGATTATATGATTAAATTGATATTTATGCATATTGAGATGTTTAGGGATGACTTAAGGCATTGTTTGGTTACATCTAGAGCTAAAAAGCCAAACCCTTTTTTGAATTTTCAATTAGTACCCATCTTTGAGCCTTATGACCTTTCTTAATGAACCACACTAGAAACCTCTAAAACCTAAAACGATGATTTATGTGTATTCTTTTCTTTGGTCCTATTGTGCATGGAAATAGACGTATGACCATATGTATGGAGGGTAAGTAGACACATTACGGTGGAGGTTAGAGAACAAAGAGGGAAATAGGAAAATTAATTTAATGTATGAACTTTAGTTTAGCCAAAAAGAGATTAATAATGAAAAATCAAAAAGAAAAAAAATGAGTAGAAAAAAAAAGAATCATGAGTAAGGAAACATATGAAGAGTGACAAAATCATAAATTCACCAAAAAGAAGAAAAAGAAAATCTTACTTAAGAAACAAAAATACTCATAGGATGGCTAAAAGGATTGTTTTATATTGAGATTTCCTAAATTGGAGAAAAAAGGAAGGTGAAAGAAGGAGAAATAAAGGGGTGAGATGGAATGGGACATTAAGGAGAAGAATAGGGAACAATACAATGTGCCAAACTATTTTTGTGTTTGTAACCTTTTATGCTTAACTGTTCATTGAATTTCATACCTATGCTAAGCCTCAACACGTTACAAGCTGAAAAGTCCCATGTGACCTAAACAACTCTATGCATGAATAGATATGAAAATTGCATGATCTCATTATAACTATCTGTAATGTACTAGGATAATCAAAGTACTTGTATTTAGCATTGATGGATTTATATCGATGAAACTTTGATATATGTATTTCTTGTAACCTACTAAACTTGTATTATTTCTAACAAAAAATGGTAAAATTACTCACACATCATGTTAGAATTATTGAGAAATACATAATGCTTAGAGTAGATGTTGCGAACCTAATCTTTGTATAATACAGATTCAAGCTCTCTTTGTTTTCTTTCTTATTTTATTTATTTCATTTTTTTTGTCTAAGGACAAGCAAAGACTTAAGTGTGGGGGAGTTTGATATCCCGGTTTTGTACCTAGCAAATTGAACTACTTTTCACACTTGAAGAGATTGAAATTAAGTATTTTCTTTTCGTTTATCTAGGATTTAATCTCATTTTATGTTTTGAATAAATTATGTAAACCAAGTGTTAAAAGGTTATTTTATTGTCTTTAAGGTGAATTGAGGCCTAAAGGTTAGTTAACATACTTCGTGAGTGCACAGCAGACCATTAGAAGCTGAACAACAGTGAAACTGATCACTTCGTCATGACATAGGATGCTCTGTGTAGAAACAAAGGGACCAGAAGTGAAGATGAAGGAGACTACCTACTTTGTCACGACACAAGACTTGGTGTGTCACGATATTGACCCCTGAATGCGATTTCTACAATAAGTGAAGGGCATTTCGATCTTTACAATGTCACTTAAACACGAAGGATGGCAGCTAACGTAGGGTTGATGAAAATGACCAGCCAAGGCTACAAATAGTGCCTTTAGAACTAGGTTTAAACACACTATTTCCTTAGTTTTTAGTTTTTACTTTGTATTTTCATTTTAGAAACGAGATTGTAAAACTTGTATAAACGGTTCGAGGAATTTTTTTCGATAGATTGCCAATCCAATTAAAGTTTCTTTTTCATTTAATTTATTCAATTCTGTGTTTTAATATATTATTGTCTTGATTATGATTAAGAAAACTATGAGGAGTTAATTCCATTTTTGGGAATTAGGGAGTGGAAGTATGAATATTTAATTGTTGTTTAACAGAGATTTTTCATTCGGATCAGCTGTTTGGGAAAGGAAGAACTTTAAACAAACAATAGGACTGACAACCTTAGAACATCATTTAGGTGGGAATGAGCCCACAATTGGTATTGCCTATCCGTGAAAACCTTTTCCCCAAATCAGTTTAAACTGTGATATCTAGCAATAAGTAGTGTCTATCGACTTGCTATCCTGGCGGAAGATTGAAAGGTTGAACTCGGGTAATGGCTAGTTGATTGAAGGAAAATCCCCAAAACCAAACAATTTAAAAACTCATACTGAAGCAGCCTAATATCCCCAAAGCCATTTATCAAACTTCTATATCTCAATTTTTACTTCTTTTATTTTCTTTTTATGATTTTTACAATAGATATTTTATTTTATTTTCGTACTATAATCCTTAAAGTGATTACTAATTAATTATATTCTTTGTAGGGATTTAAATTACTATTGTCTCATGCCTTCTTTGGGTATGATCCTCGGAATACTAGTTACGTTGTAACACACTATATTTACAATCTGACCCATATACTTGCAAAAGCCGAAAAACTACACCGAATTGGAGTACGTTCGGAAGCGATCAGTCACAAAAAGCCAAAAAGAAAAAAAATTGTTCAAGAATATAAAGTACTTGTAGGCTAACTAAAGGGATTAGACCATATTGAGATTTCCTAAAATGGAGAGATAAGGAATGTGAGAGGAGAAATAAAGTGGTGAGAGGGAATTATATACTAAAAAGGAAAGAATAGGGAACAATACAATGTGTCAAACTATTTTCGTGTTTGTAACCTTTTGTGCTTACTATTATTTTGAACTTCTTACCTATCATAAACCTCAGAATGTTACAAGTCGAAAAGACCTATGTGACCTAAACATTCTCATGCATGAATGAATATGGCATTACACAGTTTCATTATAGCTATTTGTATTGTACTAGGATGATTAAATTACTTGTATTAGTCATTGATGGAATTATGCCAATAAAATCTTTATATTTGTATGTTTTGTAGCTTATTGAACTTAAATATTTTAAATAAAAAATGGTTAGATTACTTGCTCATCAAATAATCACCCCAATACGTATTATGAACGAAGTTAACATGTTACTTTTAGCACTTATCATTCATAAATGGTCAAAATTTCTACAACTTGAATGTTATAATAAAATTTTCTTATAGAATGTGGTTGTTATAAAGAGAGTTGACTGTATTTCAACATGTAGTAAATTTTTAAATGCTTAAAAAATAATTTTCTTGTTGTCACTAACTTATTAATATATTTTATTTATGTTTTTTTAATGGGTTTTTTTTCGTGATAGTTATTTTTTAAAAAAATATTCATTTTATTATAATTTAATTTATTAAGTTAAATCTATAATTGACTTAAAAGGAATTATGTTGTGGTATTAATTTATATTTTTAAATATCAATATAAATTATCATAAAAAGAAGTTCTTATTAAAATAAAATTTTAAAAAGGATGTGTTTGGTTAACGGGGAAGGGCGGGGGCAAGCAAACACCTTTTTCTCAAAATTAAAAAAATCTTGGTTTAGACCCTTTAAATGTTATAAATTTATAAGTTAATGTATAAGAAAAATACAGTTACTTTTAAATAATAAAATTTTAATTTAATTCTCTAAAAATTATAAAAATTTAAATTAAGATAAAAATAAAATATATTTTTAACTTCCATAAAAATATTTAACATAATCCCAATCTTCCTAAAAATAAAAGAAAATTATTTTAGAAAATGGAAGAGAGGAAAGAAAAGTTCAAGCCATGTCATTTTAAACCCAAAAATACAAAAATGTCTCTATTTAAATAAAAAGCTTTCAACACCAACTGTCCAAATACAATGTAAGATGGGAAAGAAAAGTTTTAAGTCATGTCATTTTAAATACAAAAATATAAAATGTCTCTATTTAAATAAAATATTTCATTTCTATTATTTAAAATCTATAATTTTACGAATGCGTTTTTGAAAAGTAATCAACAAATTATATCATCTCCTATATTTTCAAATAGAGTGTGCATTATTAAAATTCAAAGTTTGAGCAAATTATTTCTTGAAAATTCAGGAGTTTTTATATTTTGTAAAATATTCGATATAAGTATTTTTTATATGCATGAATTTGAAAAATACTAAAACAATATATTTTTAGATGTTTTAAATTGATATAATTGACTTAAAAATAAATCCCTTGCTGCCATTAATTTTTAAGCAAATTTATTATGTTATTTATTTTTCATTTTTAAAAGATTTGTTCCACTACATATATTGAATCTATAATGAACGTAAAAGGATTTATTATCTCTTTAAAAAAAAGGATTTATTATGTTGTATAAATTCTTTAATGCCATCAATTCAAAGGAATTGCTCGGATTTGTAATGTAGTAAAATTTTTAATATTTTAAATATTAATATAAATTATTGCAAAAAATTCTTATTAAAAATAAAATCATGATAAGATTGTGATTGGTTCATCATAAAACAAAAAAATAGGATGGAGGGAAGAAAAATGATTTAAGAGGTGCTTGGTAAAGAAATACAGCTAAGGATGTGGCTTTTGTTTCCCATATTACACTAGATGTCCAAACCGGATGAAGGAGAGGAAGAAAAGCTTATGCCATATGATTTTAAAGATAGAAATGCTTGCCTCTAATTAAATTAAAAACTTTCATTTCTATTATTTAAAATCTATAATTTTAAGATCGTGTTTTTGAAAAATTAAAATCATTAGAGATATTGCTTTCTCATTAACGGTGCCAATAACTTGATCACCTCCGAACGTTTTCCCGTTCAGAGTATATTTTGGGTTTTCGCAAGTGTACGGGTCGAGTTGTAATATAGTGTTACAACGAAGTAATGAGTATTTGAGGATTGTACCCAAGAGAGGCGAAACACTAATAATCCTAACCCTTAACTAAAAAATATCTAATTAGTATTTTTTTAAGATCATAGTACGAAAGAGAAATAAAAGTTTTGGTTTTAATAATAATAATAAAAATCATAAAAGTAAAATAAAGTAAGGGAAAATGATATAGGAGATCGACTTGCTATGGCGATGGAAGATCAAGAGATCCAACTGTGGTAGTGACTAGTTGATTGAAGGAAAATCCCCAAAACCCAATGATTGAAGAACTCATACGGAAACGACCTAATATCCCCAAAGTCATTTATAATAATTTCTACATCTCAAATCTTTCTTTATTTTTTATTTTATTTAATGCTTTTCAAAATCAACTCTTTTATTATTCTTTGTACTATAATCCCTAAAGTATGTACTAATTAATTTTATTCTTTGCAGGGATCTAATTTACTATCGCTTTACACCTCCTTTGGGTATGATTCTCGGAATACTATCAAGTGTTTCGTTATACACACTATATTTACAACCTAACCCATATACTTGTGAAAGCCTAAAATCTATGCCGAAGAGGAATACGTTCAAGGCGGTCAAGTTGTTGGCACCGTTGCTGGGGAGGCAATGCTTAAGTAAATTTTATTCTTTTTTTGAACTAAAATAATTAGAAAATTTTTTTGTTATAGATATGATTTAACCATACTAACAATTTTTATTTTTTAGATTTACTACTTTCCTTTCATTTCCATTATATTTAGACCATGGATGCCTATGATTATTTTTGTGCAAATGACATTTATGACAATATGTATGACACTGATATCTAGGAAGACTAGGAAAATCAATGATTATTGATGTTAGAATTAATTCAACTTCTTGGAGAAGCCTAGATCCCCAATCAGCATGATAATCTCTCTTTTAGAGGAGCATATTTCGAATCTGAACAAATAACATGAGAACAAGAGTGAGCGCTAGATGAGGAAATAGAAAGAAAATTCTTAGAGGAATCGGATGAGCGGACTACCGAGCAAATCAAGACTCTCCCTTGGAAGGGGAATGGATAGTCTTGTAAAAATCGAGATTGAGCCTCGAGCCAATGATTAATCAATCCCCACAGAGGAAGTTGAAAGTTCCCATATGTCAAATTTGGATCTTCAACTAATTATTGTTACAAAACACCGACAAAAGAAATATTAGTTGAAGATATCATAGATCAAAGATTCAATCTCTAATGGAAATAACTACTATGTACAATACTTTCCTGGTACAACAAATCCGCAAAGAAATTACTAATGTGAAATTTTTTTTATTTTTTACAGAAAACATGAAATATTTACGAGCTAGAGTCTCAGTCCTCCAATAGAATAATAATCACATATTTGGAGAAAGAAAATGCACGGGGAAAGGCAATTACTGCAATGGTACCACGATGCAAAGGATATAGAACGCAGTGATGGAAATTATAAAGGGAAACAAATGGCTACCGCAACATCAATACATTCATTTGTAGTAAATCCACCATGTTTATTGAATGAGGTAATCGAGTTGTTATTACTTCACCACACGAAGGAATATAAATTTCGTAAATGGATTAATGATAAAGGCAATCATGCGAAAGGGTGATGGTATAAATTCACAACCGTCGTGAATAAATATGATCGACGAAAAGAGCTGGCGGTGACCTACACAGGAAGAAAAGGAAAATTTCGAGAGAGAGATAACCGTAAGAAAATATCTTGGCACGATGGCTGCTAGATGAACAGTGATAGAATGAACTGTCCTCGGGTGTCGAAGTGCACACTAACACTCTTGTCAAACAATTCTAACAAATACTAACATGCACTAGAAAATATATTTATACTAACCTAACTAACAGTATTATTTTCTTTCTTCTCAGATTTTTTTAGAAATTGACATGGGTGTTGCGACACAGGCTTCCGACATCGCAACAAAGCAACCAAATTACCCAAAATTACATCCAAGCATGCTATGATGCGACATGCCCCTTGTATGTTGTGACAAATGGGTCAGATTGTTGAAACACCAGAACGGATAGGTTTGTCGTGACACAGACAAAGCTATGTTGCGACATAGGGGGCAAATTGTGGGAAGTTAAAGATTGATGGGTTTGTCGCAACATACGGAGAGCTACGTCGCAACAAACATGGTATTGGAAGGTTGGTTCCGACATACCTAAGTTACATATCGACATCGTCTGTAATTTTTATAAGGTTGACCCGATCCGATTACGCAACCCATTGGCAAAACCCCTATTTTACCCAAATTTTGACCTTTAAAACCCTAAAATTTTAAAACCTTATATATACCCTACTAACTTAAAACATATTACTCAACACTAAACTCTTAGAACACTCTAAACTCCATCGAATCTCTTCTCCATCTTGAAAAACCTAAACCCCAGTTTCCTCCAAGGACTATACTCCATCCACCAAGGTTTCGATCAACTTTCATTGGCAAAATGAAAACAACGGTATTGCTTCAACTTTTATTGTTACATTCATCAGTGTCCATCTTTGTTCCTATATATCATAATGCCTCCCTGAAAGAGAACAATGGTGCAAGATAGTGACAGCGACTCGGACTTCGACCGGTTCGCGAACACTCAAATAGAGAAATACTTTCTTGCTTCGTAAGGACAACCTCTTATCCAAGAATGGGGGTTTGAAGCATCGATAATCCTCTATAAAGATATTTGGCCACTCGTAATCTACCATCAATGAGAACAATTTTGCATTTCCCCAATAGGTAACGTTGTCGTAGCTGTTGTACATGAATTTTATGCTTCTTTGAAAAAGGATATCATTACAAATAGGGTTATAAAAAAATTATGCATGCAAGGGATAGATGTCTTGAGTCTACCTTATTCGATTTGCAAATTCTATAATGTTCCCTTTTGTGGAAAAGATTATCTAAATGAGGTTGATTTATATTTTTTTAAAAATATTGATATGGAGGAAATCGTTAAGTTTTTTACTGAAGGTAGGGGTGGTTTGAATTATCGCCCCGATACTGGCTCACCTTCAAATTTCAATCAAGCTATCATGTTCCCCATTGCAGAAATGTGGATGCAATTTTTGGCCACAAAGATAGACCTAGCCTTAAATGTCTCTAACATTAACACCTTTCAAGCTATTCTGTAATATGCTATTTTCTAGAAAAAGAGAATTTGTGTAGGCAAGTGGATCTACAAGGAAATGAAAAATTGCATGAAGAGCCAAAAAGCTGGACTCTTCTTTCCACACATTGAAACGACATTATGCAAAAAGATAGATGTGCCAATGAACGAAAACGAACCATTCTTAAAGCCAACGCGAGGAAACGAGCATGCTAATATATATGATAAAAGATAATTTTGAGATTAGGTGATTAAATTGATATTGTGCATATTGAGTTGTTTATGGATGATTTAAGGCATTGTTTGGACACATCTACAGCTAAAGAGCTAAACCTTGTTCTGAATTGTCAATTAGTACCCATCTTTGAGCTTTATTACACCTTTTTGATGAGCCACATTATAACCATCTTAAGGCTTAAATGATAATTTGTGTATATCCTTTTCTTTGGTCCTATTTTGCATGAAAATCGATGCATGGTCATATGTATTAAGGGTAGGTAGACAATATTATGGTGGATGTTGTAAAACAAAAAGAGGGAAATCATTATAATGTATGAATTTTAGTTTAGCCAAAGAAGAGAAAAATAGTGAAAAAGCAAAAAAGAAAATGAGTAGAAACGAAAAAGAAAGAATCTTGAGTAAGAAAATATGTAAGGAGTGACAAAAATCACTAAGTCACCAAAAAGTAGAAAAAAGAGAATCTTACTCGAAAAATAAAGAAAATGACGTACTCATTGGCTAGCTAAAAGTTTTACTTTAGATTGATTTCCTAAAAATGGAGAAATAAGAAAGGTGAGAGAAGGAGAAATAAGGAGGTGAGATGGAGTGGGACATAAAGTGGGAGAATAGGGAACAATACAATATGTCAAACTATTTTCGTGTTCTGTAACCTCTTTTGTGCTTAATTGTTCTTTGAAAATCATACCTGTCCTAAGCCTTAACACGTTACAAGCCCAAAATCCCTATGTGACCTAAACGACTCTATGTATGTATGGATGAAGAAATTGCATAATCTCATTATTATTGTTTGTATTGTACTAGGATAATCAAAGTACTTATGTTAGGAGTTCATGGAGTCATATCGATAGAACTTTAATATTTTTATTTCTTGTAACCTGCTGAACTTAGATTGTTTTTACTTGGAAATAGTAAAAGTGTTCAATTATCATGCTAAGATTTTCAAAACATACATAAAACCTAGAATAGATGTTAAGAGCCTAATCTTTGTATGATACAGTTTCAAGCTCACTTATCTTCTATTTGTTTCTTTTCTTCATTATTTGTTTTTTTTTTGCTTGAGGACAAAAAAGACTTAAGTGTGGGGGATTTTGATCTATCGGTTTCGTACCTAGTAAATTGAACTACTTTTCTCATTTAATGAGCTTGAAATCAAGTAATTTTCCTTTTGTTTTATGGAATTTTAGTTTAGTTTTGTCTTTTGGCTGAATTGTGCTAAAAAGTTTATTTTATTGCTTTCAAGGACAAATGAGGCCTAAAGATTAGCTAACCTACTTCGTGAGTGCGCAGGAGACTAATAGCAATTGAGCCACAAAGATATTGGCCGCTTCGTCACGACATAGAGAGTCCTTTGTCGCAACAAAGGGATTAGCAGTGAAGAATCAAGGGCTACCTGCTTTGTCATGACATTGGACCTGGTGTGTCGCGACATCGACCCCAGACTTCAAATCTGCATCAAGAGAGGGGCTTTTCATCTGTACAATGTGACTTAAGCACAAAGGATGATAGTTGACCTAGGGTTGATGAAAACAACCCATCGAAGCTATAAATAGGGCCTTTAGCCCTATGGTTTTGGACACCATACATTAGCTTTTAGATTTTAGTTTTATTTTGTATTTTCATTCGAAACGAGATTGTATAACTCGCATAAACGTTCGAGGAATTTTTTCAGACAGATTATCAATACAATTCGAGTTTCTTTTTCATTATCTTATTTAATTATATGTTTTTATATATCATTGTGTTTATAATGATCAAGAAACCCATAAGGAACTAATTCTATTTTGAGAAATTAGGGAGTGGAAGTATGAATATTTAATTGTTGTTTAACTGGGATTTTACCTTTTGGATCAATTGTTTGGGAAAGGAAGAAATCAAACAAACACTAGGTTTGACAACCCTAGAACATCATTTAGGTGGGAATGAACCCAAAATTGGTATTGCCCATTCGTGAACACCTTTTCCCCAAACTGGTTTAGACTGTGACATCTAGCGATAAATAGTCTCTATCGACTTACTATGCCGGCGAAAAATCAAGAGATGCAACTGGGGTAGTGACTGGTTGATTCGAGGAAAATCCCTGAAACCCAACGATTGAAGAACTCATACAGAAACGAGCTAATATCGCCGAAGCCGTTTATAAGAATTTTTACATCTCAAGTATTTCTTTATTTTCTATTTTATTTTATGCTTTTCAAAATAAACTCTTTTATTATTCTTCGTATTATAATCCCTAAAGTAATTACTAATTAATTTTATTCTTTGTAGGGATCTAATTTACTATTGCTTTACGCCTCTTTTGGGTACGATCCATAGAATAATACCAAGTGTTTTGTTGTACACACTATATTTACAACTTGACCCGTAAACTTGTGGAAGGCCAAAAATCTATGCCGAACGGAGTATGTTCAGGGGCGATAAAATGTGGTTCATAAAAAAGGGTTAAAAGTCTCAAAGATGGGTACTAATTGTAAATTCAGAACAAGGTTTGGCTTTTTAGCTCTAGATATTTCCAAACTATACCTTAGGTTATTCCTAAACAACTCAATATGGTCAAATATCAATTTCTTCACCTAATCTCAAAATTATCATCTATCATATATATACTAGCATGCTTGTTTCCTCATATTATGCATATCATTTGATATCAATAATACTTTTTCTATTTATACCTAATGTAATTTATAGAACTTCGAAACTTTCATGCTCAAAAATGAAAAATTCCTCATCATCATGTCAAATTTATCAATAAACACAATCAACCTATTATACATGCTCCTAACCAATCACTTGTATTTCTACAAGCTCAAGCACAAATCAAAAAGATAATTAAAAATTGAAAATAAAAACTATATGCCAAAATTCCTATGTTGCCCCCCACACTATAGAAAACACATTATCCTCAATATGTACCCCTACAAGTATTAAGGAAAGAAGTTACCCGATCGATCGTGAAGACCCTTTTCTTCTCATGGTTGTTGTCCTTCTTCCTTTGGTGTAAGTGCTCAAAATTGTTGTGTCTCCATAATGTAGGTTTAGGGTTGTCACTTCATTTCGTGTCAAAAGGGCTAATACATTCTTAAATAAAAATGATTGGGAGTATGTTAGGCTGAGTAACCGGGATGTAGTGCTTAGGTTGTCATTTCATTTCGCGTCAAAAAGTCCAATATATTCTTAAGAAAAGAAGTTGAAAAAAAAAGAAAATCGATAAAATAAAAGGAAGAGAACTAAATTTGGACACTAAGGGTGAACAAATAGGTGTCTTGGTAAGTTTAGTAAATTACCTAACTTTCATGAAATAATTCAAGACGATTTAATTTTTTTATGTTTAAATTGGGTTACTTCTTCTATTTTACTTCAAGCAAGCTAAAGTTTCTCTTTATTTTCATATGCATTATGCTTAATTGTTTGTAAAAGTTTGGAGTTATTTCTTTCCATGGTAAAATTTTAAATTACTTGGTGGATTAGGAATCATACTTGAGGGCAAGCATGAGCTAAGTAAGGGGAATACAATAATGCTTAAAAGTGACATACTTTTGGATATTAATTATATATATATATATTGTGAGTATGGTCATACTAATTTGGGCTATTTATGATTCTTTTATCTTGTAGGGACTAAATTGAAAATAAAGGACAAATTGGGGCAAAAAGCATGATTTTGGAAGAGAAAGTGTGAAAGTGTGGAAGACTTAAGAAGAGTTTTTGTTGGACACAAAGATTTTATTTTATTTTAATTTAAACTCTATTTTTATAGGATTAATATTTAGGATTATTATTAGGATATTGTTTATATTTAATTTTATTTATCTTTTAAGCTTTATCATATTTAAGTTTAAATTGGATGCAACTACGAAATTATTGTTTAGATTTAATTCTAATTATCTTTTAGATTTTAGATTGATTCAACTATGGATTTCTATGTACTATAAATAGGGGATAGTGTGATATGAATTTCTCACTTCCAATTCTCTGAAAAATCCTCCATCTCCCGAAAACCCTAGTCACATTATTTCAATAAAAAGTTCTATTTCCATGACTTGTGTTTTTCCTAAAAAAGCATTAGCAACTAAAACCCTTCTAACTAAAGGTTATCAACATTGCTCCAAAAAGTTCATGAGGTTTAGAATTCGCGCTTAACCCTTCTCGACCGAGTATTCCTCAATTCTTTGTATTACGGGATCGACGCTTTTATCCAAAATCCCTTCAAAAGTAATCTTTTTATCTCGTGTAAAGACGGACGCTTTGTGTGTTTTGAGAAGATTGCACAGTCAGTTCACTAACTTATTGCATCAGAGGTTGTCAAGCCAAAGAGACAAAATGGCGTGACATTCGTCATTGAGAAGAGATGATCTAGTGTAAGACGGTGTCATTGGAGTGACGGTTGGCTATAGTCAGGTTCTCTTTAAAATCAAAGTTATAATTGGTGCTAGTGGTCGTAGGCATCCTCTTCCACTATAACTAGCTTATTCGAGCATGAGAAGAACCATCTAAAGTCTATGATTGAACCAAGGAGGAATCAAGATAACCGGAGGCTGAAACTCTCAATAATGATAAAACCTTTCTTTCCTCGACTTTGTTTATTTTAATGCAATTTAAATTATTTCGACACTTCAATCTCTTATTTCTTTAAATTTTCTTTTATTTTCTCCAGGTCCTACACTTTTACTGGGCACGATTTCGCCGAGGATCTCGACATACAAGAGTTTTGTAAACACTCCAGTCCCTGAGGATTTGACCTTACTTCCCTTTACTATTATTTTTTATAATTTTAGGAATAAGTTATTGATGGTATTACAATTGACATAAATTTTCTCCCTAATTTAGTGTTTTAATTGTCTCTTTTGTATTTCATTTAACGTGCATTGTTAGCATTTTTTTACTTTGTTTTCATGTTTTTCAACTCATTGATAGTTAGTTTAAATTCTAATTATTTTTATCTATTTTTTTACTAATGTCGACGCAAGCAGCCGATATATTGCGTCTTAATACTGTCAATGCAGGAATTCAGTCTAGGTGCCTAATGCTAAATAATTGCAGCCACAAGATCAGCTGAATATTGCGACCAAGAGATGTCGTTGCATTGAAACTGAACCTCAAAAGAGAATAATCAAGCTGAATTCATAGATGGAAGCACCAACACAAGAATTTCACAGATGTCGCTGCAATTACAATTTCAAAATGCGTCCAGCGATACAATGACAATCTGTAAATCTCTAAAGAGTACAGTAGAACTGCGTGAGTACACAGCTGTAATTTAACTAATTTTAATAGCTACAAAATCCAGATCTAGATCTGAGAGAGAAGGATGAATCTTGCAACATTTTAGAGGCTGTAAATAGATAAACAAAGAAGGAAAGAGGGCATCAAGAGAAAAGGGATTAAATTTTGAAAATTTTGTGTGAATTGGAGACTTGAGTTGCAACTGCTTCTGACTAAAGGTACTTGATGCTGAACAAGAGGAATAATTAGGGAGTAGGCCTAGTAGTCTAGAGATAGTAAGCTTTGTTGTACTCTTTAATTCTTCCTAAATGATGATGGATTTTGTTGGTATTAAATGAATATGAGAGTATCTTTTGATGTTAGATTATTTTGATTCTTACTTTACAGTACTTATCTGTTTATTTTTTGATCTAACAGCTCTAACCACGAGAGTGAAATTACAGTACGCCGACATCGAGAGATGTAGTAACTGGTTAGGTTAACAAGTGGGTTACGTGAGAGCTGCTTGGGACTAGGATAAAAACCAGTTACTTATTCTTGAATACACATTGTTGCTCGCACCGAGAGGTGCAGTGATTGTATTTGAGTCAAGATTAAGTAGGGAGCTATTGTTGGTAAGAATTCAAAGGTACTTCATTGCAGCGACAATTCATCTATATTTTACCTTGTCGACGCATCCAACATTGCGATTTAGAAGAATCAGTGAACCGTGTCTACCCTTTACACTTGGTCACATTTACATTTCATGCATTTAAATATTCAGCATTCAACACTTAGCACAATTGGATTTATTTTCAGTACACTGAAATTTAACCTTTGAAGTTTAACTCTAATTGCGTTGACATTAATTGGCTCTCTTAGTGTGTAGATCTGACATATTGCACTGGCATCAGTACTCACATTACACTTAATTTCAGTATTGATTGCTCTGACATTTAGACATCAAAAATGCATTCCTCGTGGGATCGATATTTGATGCTACCATAAAATGACATTTCTCTAATGCTGCCACAAGTAGTCAATGATTTTCTACCACCACGTCTACAAGAATAACAAATACAAAATAGGACAAAAAGAGATTTTGTTGTTCCTATACCGATCTACAACTAGGGGTTGTGAGACAAGCTATCCAGGCTGGTAATTTTGAATTGAAATAGGTGATGTTTTAGATGCTCAACTCAAATAGGTAGTATTCGGGTTTTCCACATGAAGACGTACAAGAACATTTGAAATCATTTTTGCTTACTTGTGCATCTTTTAGTCAACACGATGTTCCTGATGATGCCTTGAAAATGCAGCTATTTCCTTATTCGTTGTAGGGAAAAACATGAGCATGGTTTTTAGGATTATCGGCAGGATATATTACATTGTGGAATGCATTAGAAACGTAATTTGTTTTGCGGTTTAATGCACCGACAATGAATGCAAGGTTGCAGAATGACATCTCGACATAACATAGCTATGAAGAATACCCACAACATGCAGAAAACACATATTACGTCAATAACATCCGAGGAGGATCATTTGGTAACTCATACCACAATCGTTCTCAACAACCTTGGGGGAATCAAAATACTTCCACATACAGATATGGAAATTCCTCAAATCAAGGGTGTTATAGGCAAGAGAGTTACAACAATAGCCAAATGCACAATTTTCATTAGAATTCACAAGTAAATTCTTGTTCTGACCAGACACAGTTACATAATCCAATGCAACCATAATTACGATTATAACAACAATAGTATGTACTGCCACAAATGCAAGGACAACATCATCAACATCAACAGCAGCAGTTTGCTCTACCAAAGGCAAATCTTATGGCTACTCTTGAAGCAATGATGCACAAGCATATCACATGAATCAAATCAATAGTGCAAGGAAACTCTTCTTCCATACGAGTATTCGAAGCTCAGCTCGATCAGTTAGGTTCTAGTCTCAGTAATAGATCACCAGGTACTCTGCCTAGTGATACTGAAAACCCAACGCAAAGGGGGAAAGAGTATTGCAAAGCAATCATGCTAAGAAGCGAAAAACAGACAGTAGGGTTAGGCAAATCTAATGAAAACCATGTCAAATCATCCACTTCACAACAACAATAAGAAGATATAGCTGAAGGAAGTTAAGCAGATATCAATTCTGAAGAACCAACTATAGTACCATCTTTGCCTACAGTTTGCCCAAATAAGTTGTCGATAGAACCATCAATGTCAATACCACCGAGTTATTCACAACAACCCACACCACAATACCTTTGTCGTTTCCACAATGATTCCAAGAAAAAGTCCATGACAAAGATTACCAAAAGTTTGTTTCTACTCTGAAACAATTGCATATTAATATACCTCTAATAAATGCTCTTGTGTAGATACCCAGTTATGGAAAATACATGAAGGAGCTGTTATCAAAGAAAAATAAATTGTCCGACATCAAAACAATTACGCTCACAGAGGGGTGCAGCGCTGTGCTAACAAAAAAGTTACCAACCAAGATGAAAGATCTTAGCAGCTTTAGAATCCCATGCTCCATAAGGAATCATTACTTAGGTAATGCTTTATATGATCCAGGAGCCAGTATTAACCTAATGCCTTTGTCTACTTTTAAGAAAATAGGAATAAGTTCGATGAAGCCTACTGCGGTGACATTACAACTGGTGGACAGATCTCTAGCACAACCAGAGGGACAAATCAAAGATGTTCTTGTTCAAGTTGATAAGCTGGTGTTTCCTGCTGATTTTATCATCCTAGACTGCGAAGCAAATAATGAGGTACCCATTATTTTAGGACGGCCATTTCTAGCAATGGGACGAACCGTTATTGATGTATTCAAGGGAGCACTAGTGATGCGTTATAATGATGACCATGTAACCTTTAGTGTGTTTGAAGCATCACCGTCCAGACCTAAAGAACAATGTCACCACATTGACGTGTTGGACGAGATTATCTTGGATGAATTTAATGCAAGAAGTTCAATATTGTCTGATGATAATGTGGCAACATCTACTGATGAGATTCTAGAAATATGTAGTCCTTGGTAACAACGAGACACTGTCTGTCATTATCAACGCATCCCTCAATGCAATATAAGAAGAGAAGCTCATCACAATCCTAAAAGACCACAAGAAAGCTATAGCCGGAGCATCGCAAATATCAAAGGCATCAGTCCCTCTTTTTGCATGCATAAGATAAGGTTAGAAGATGAGAGGAAGCAATCTATTGAGCAACAAAGACGACTCAATGAGAAAATGAAAGAAGTGGTAAAGAAGGAAATCATTAAATGGTTGGATGCGAGCATTATATATCCTATTTCTGATAGCAATTCGGTAAGCCACGTTCAATGTCTGTCTAAAAAGAGTGGGTTCACAGTTGTGACTAAAGACAAGAACAAGTTAATCCCTACTCGCATTGTAACTGGATGGCGTGTACGCATGGATTATCAAAGACTGAATGCGGCCACAAAGAACGACCATTTTTCACTACCTTTCATAGATCAAGTGTTAGATAGGTTAACTAGAAAAGCTTATTATTGCTTCCTGGATGGATACTCTGGATACAACCAAATAGCTATTGCACTGGAAGATCAAGCAAAGACCACATTTACATGCCCTTTTCGAACCTTTGCTTTTCGACGGATGCTATTTGGGTTGTGTAATGCGCCAGCAACATTCCAGAGGTGTATGATGGCAATATTCTCAGATATGATTGAAGACTCACTTGAGGTATTCATGGATGATTTCTCAATCTATAGACAAAGTTTTGATTAATGCGCTGACAACTTGGCAAGAGTTTTGAAACGATGCGAGGAAACAAATCTAGTGCTGAATTAGGAGAAATGCCATTTCATGGAAACTGAAGGAATTATACTTGGCCATCGCATATCTTGTTAGGGCATTGACGTTGATAAAGCAAAGGTCGAAATCATCAAAAATTTACCACCACCTACCACTATCAAAGCAATAAGAAGCTTTCTTAGACATGCTGGTTTTAATAGACAATTAATTAGAGATTTTTCCAAAATATCTAAACCCTTATGCTCGTTACTAGAGCTAAATAAAAAGTTTGTATTCGATGATGCTTGTCTGGATGCATTCACAACAATAAATAAGCAGTTGGTACAAACTCCAATTATCATCGCACCAAGATTAGACGCAACCATTTCAACTAATGTGTGACGCTAATGACTTTGCTGTAGGAGCTGTCCTAGGCCAACAAAAAGATAATGTATTTCATTCTATTTACTATGCTAGTAAAACCCTAACTGAAACTCAAGTTAAATACACCATGACTAAGAAGGAGTTGCTAGCAGTAGTCTTCGCATTTGATAAGTTCTGTTCTTATCTTATTGGCATGAAGACTATAGTTTACACGGATCATTCAACATTGAGATACCTTTTTAACAAAAAATACCAAACCTAAACACATCAGATGGATCCTACTACTTCAAGAATTTGATTTGGAAATCAGAAACAGGAAAGGATCTAAAAATTAAGTAGCTGACCATTTTTCTCGACTAGAATCTGGGAGTGAAAATGGGTAAACAACTCAGATTGTTGAAGCATTTCTTCATGAGCAATTATTTTTTGTTGATACATCACCAAGGTATGTTGATATCGTCAACTACCCTGTGTGTGGAAAGCTAACCATAAATGTAACTGGTCACAAGAAAAGTAGGTTCATACGCATTGCTGCTAAATACCATTGTAACGAGCCGTATCTATTTAAGTTATACGTTGACAATATAATTCACCGCTGTGTACTTGAAGAAGAAATGATGTCAATCCTGTGACACTACCACAACGCCCCTTATGGAGGCCATTTTGGTGGCACAAGGACTGCTGCAAAGGTCTCCAGTTAGGATTTTTTTAGCTTAATTTATTTTGAGACGCTAACAACTTTGTACAACAACGTGATCATTGTCAACGCACTTGTTCCATATCTAGACGCAACGAGATGCTCTAGCAACCTATTGTGGAGATTTAACTTTTTGACGTATGGGGTATTGACTTTATGGGACCATTTCCAAACTCTTTTGGAAATATGTATATCTTAGTGGCTATTGACTACGTCTCGAAATGGATTGAAGCTATTGCGGTGCCAAGAGATGACACTCGGACAGTGTTGAAGTTCCTTCACACATACATCGTTACAAGGTTTGGAACACCGAGAGCGTTGATAAACGACCAAGGCACTCATTTCTATAATAACCAAGTGGCGACTACATTAAAATGATATAGTGTGAAGCATCGTATGGCTACCACGTATCACCCACAAACTAATGGTCAAGCCGAAGTATCCAATCATCAAATTAAAAGCATACTTGAGAAGGTGGTTAACCCATCAAGGAAGGATTGGTCTGTGCAGCTACATGATACATTGTGGGCGCTTCACACCACTTACAAAACCCCTTTGGGGATGTCACAATATCAACTAGTGTTTGGGAAGTCTTGCCACTTGCTTGTCGAACTTGAATATAAGGCTCTATGGGCAATTAAGCAAGTAAATTTGGACTATGATGCTGCTGGAAAGAAAAGATTGTTGGACATCATGGAATTAGAAGAAATCCGACGCCATGCTTATGAGAATGCTGTGATATACAAGGAAACGACAAAGACATGGCATGATAGCATCATCTTGCATTGACAATTTCATCCTGATCAGTTGATACTTTTATTTAATTCATGTCTAAAATTACATCCTGGGAAATTTCGATCAAGGTGGTTAGGTTCATTCAAGGTTGTTGAAGCATTTCAAAGCGGTGTGGTGGCAATCGAAAACTTAAAGGATGGGCAACAATATAAGGTAAATGGCCAACGTATTAAACACTATGTGAGCCCAAATGTTCGAGAACCAGATGAAACTGTCAACCTGGTGACATTTAAATAATGTCGATGTATTTCTTTATTTACTTTTAGTTGTTTCACTTTTCGTTATGCTGTTTCAAATTCTTAGCAGAAATAAAAATCATCTTTTTGTCGATGCATTAAAGCATAGATTGTCTGCGCATCCTACGATGAGTCAGCATTATTTTTTTAGCAAGAATCGCGCCGATTGATTCTTTTCTCTCCCAGCCATTGGATCAAAATAAATTAGTACGATCTGCAGCCTGATAATTAATGGTTGTAGACGCAATGTTTCCCCATGTTTTTCTACTCATTACTCCTAGGTTATAAAATCCCCTATGGCAGTTATCTTTTCTCTTCAAATTCGCTATTGCTACTGCAACTTGTTTCCTTCATTGTCCTCATATTTCTTTTTCCTATTTCAAAGCAATATTTCTTTACTTTTGCATATATATGCCTTAATTCTTTTTGTAGGAACCTCACACTTTGGAGACACAAAAATTTTGAGCATTCACGCCAAAAGGGAAAGGGTAACCACCATGAGAAGAAAATGCCCTTCACGATCAATCGGGTAACTTTTTTCCTTGCTATTTAAGGGGTTACACATTGAGGACAATGTGTTTTCTAAAGTGCAAGGGGTAACATAGGAATTTTTGCATATAGTTTTTCTTTTTATGTTTTTGATGTGTTCTTGAGCTTGTAGAAATACAAGTGATTGGTTAGGAGCATATATAATAGGTTGATTTTATTTGTTGATAAATTTGGCATGATGATGAGAAATTTTTAAATTTTTTAGCATTAATTTTTTTAAGTTCTATAGGTTACATTAAGTATAGATAGAAAGGTATTATTGATACCAAATGATGTGTATAATATGAGGAAACAAGCATGCTAATATATATGATAGATAGTAATTTAACGATTATATGATTAAATTGATATTTATGCATATTGAGATGTTTAGGGATGACTTAAGGCATTGTTTGGTTACATCTAGAGCTAAAAAGCCAAACCCTTTTTTGAATTTTCAATTAGTACCCATCTTTGAGCCTTATGACCTTTCTTAATGAACCACACTAGAAACCTCTAAAACCTAAAACGATGATTTATGTGTATTCTTTTCTTTGGTCCTATTGTGCATGGAAATAGACGTATGACCATATGTATGGAGGGTAAGTAGACACATTACGGTGGAGGATAGAGAACAAAGAGGGAAATAGGAAAATTAATTTAATGTATGAACTTTAGTTTAGTCAAAAAGAGATTAATAATGAAAAATCAAAAAGAAAAAAAAATGAGTAGAAAAAAAAAGAATCATGAGTAAGGAAACATATGAAGAGTGACAAAATCATAAATTCACCAAAAAGAAGAAAAAGAAAATCTTACTTAAGAAACAAAAATACTCATAGGATGGCTAAAAGGATTGTTTTATATTGAGATTTCCTAAATTGGAGAAAAAAGGAAGGTGAAAGAAGGAGAAATAAAGGGGTGAGATGGAATGAGACATTAAGGAGAAGAATAGGGAACAATACAATGTGCCAAACTATTTTTGTGTTTGTAACCTTTTATGCTTAACTGTTCATTGAATTTCATACCTATGCTAAGCCTCAACACATTACAAGCTGAAAAGTCCCATGTGACCTAAACAACTCTATGCATGAATAGATATGAAATTTGCATGATCTCATTATAACTATCTGTATTGTACTAGGATAATCAAAGTACTTGTATTTAGCATTGATGGATTTATATCGATGAAACTTTGATATATGTATTTCTTGTAACCTACTAAACTTGTATTATTTCTAACAAAAAATGGTAAAATTACTCACACATCATGTTAGAATTATTGAGAAATACATAATGCTTAGAGTAGATGTTGCGAACCTAATCTTTGTATAATACAGATTCAAGCTCTCTTTGTTTTCTTTCTTATTTTATTTATTTCATTTTTTTTGTCTAAGGACAAGCAAAGACTTAAGTGTGGGGGAGTTTGATATCCCGGTTTTGTACCTAGCAAATTGAACTACTTTTCACACTTGAAGAGATTGAAATTAAGTATTTTCTTTTCGTTTATCTAGGATTTAATCTAATTTTATCTTTTAAATAAATTATGTAAACCAAGTGTTAAAAGGTTATTTTATTGTCTTTAAGGTGAATTGAGGCCTAAAGGTTAGTTAACATACTTCGTGAGTGCATAGCAGACCATTAGAAGCTGAACAACAGTGAAACTGATCACTTCGTCATGACATAGGATGCTCTGTGTCGTAACAAAGGGACCAAAAGTGAAGATGAAGGAGACTACCTACTTCGTCGCGACACAAGACTTGGTGTGTCACGACATTGACCCCTGAATGCGATTTCTACAATGAGTGAAGGGCATTTCGATCTTTACAATGTCACTTAAACACGAAGGATGGCAGCTAACGTAGGGTTGATGAAAATGACCAGCCAAGGCTACAAATAGGGCCTTTAGCACTAGGTTTAAACACACTATTTCCTTAGTTTTTAGTTTTTACTTTGTATTTTCATTTTAGAAACGAGATTGTAAAACTTGTATAAACGGTTCGAGGAATTTTTTCGATAGATTGTCAATCCAATTAAAAGTTTTTTTTCATTTAATTTATTCAATTCTGTGTTTTAATATATTATTGTCTTGATTATGATTAAGAAAACCATGAGGAGTTAATTCCATTTTTGGGAATTAGGGAGTGGAAGTATGAATATTTAATTGTTGTTTAACAGAGATTTTTCATTTGGATCAGTTGTTTGGGAAAGGAAGAACTTTAAACAAACAATAGGCCTGACAACCTTAGAACATCATTTAGGTGGGAATGAGCCCACAATTGGTATTGCCTATCCATGAAACCTTTTCCCCAAATCAGTTTAAACTGTGATATCTAGCAATAAGTTGTCTCTATCGACTTGCTATGCTGGCAGAATATTGAAAGGTTGAACTAGTGTAATGGCTAGTTGATTGAAGGAAAATCCCCAAAACCAAACAATTTAAAAACTCATACTGAAGTAGTCTAATATCCCCAAAGCTGTTTATCAAACTTTTATATCTCAATTTTTACTTCTTTTATTTTCTTTTTATGATTTTCACAATAGATATTTTATTTTATTTTCGTACTATAATCCTTAAAGTGATTACTAATTAATTCTATTCTTTGTAGGGATTTAAATTACTATTGTCTCATGCCTTCTTTGGGTATGATCCTCGGAATACTAGTTACGTTGTAACACACTATATTTACAATCTGACCCATATACTTGCAAAAGCCGAAAAACTACACCGAATTGGAGTACGTTCGGAAGCGATCAGTCACAAAAAGCCAAAAAGAAAAAAAATTGTTCAAGAATATAAAGTACTTGTAGGCTAACTAAAGGGATTAGACCATATTGAGATTTCCTAAAATGGAGAGATAAGGAATGTGAGAGGAGAAATAAAGTGGTGAGAGGGAATTATATACTAAAAAGGAAAGAATAGGGAACAATACAATGTGTCAAACTATTTTCGTGTTTGTAACCTTTTGTGCTTACTATTATTTTGAACTTCTTACCTATCATAAACCTCAGAATGTTACAAGTCGAAAAGACCTATGTGACCTAAACATTCTCATGCATGAATGAATATGGCATTACACAGTTTCATTATAGCTATTTGTATTGTACTAGGATGATTAAATTACTTGTATTAGTCATTGATGGAATTATGCCAATAAAATCTTTATATTTGTATGTTTTGTAGCTTATTGAACTTAAATATTTTAAATAAAAAATGGTTAGATTACTTGCTCATCAAATAATCACCCCAATACGTATTATGAACGAAGTTAACATGTTACTTTTAGCACTTATCATTCATAAATGGTCAAAATTTCTACAACTTGAATGTTATAATAAAATTTTCTTATAGAATGTGGTTGTTATAAAGAGAGTTGACTGTATTTAAACATGTAGTAAATTTTTAATTGCTTAAAAAATAATTTTCTTGTTGTCACTAACTTATTAATATATTTTATTTATGTTTTTTTAATTGTTTTTTTTCCGTGATAGTTATTTTTTTTAAAAATATTCATTTTATTATAATTTAATTTATTAAGTTAAATCTATAATTGACTTAAAAGGAATTATGTTGTGGTATTAATTTATATTTTTAAATATCAATATAAATTATCATAAAAAGAAGTTCTTATTAAAATAAAATTTTAAAAAGGATGTGTTTGGTTAACGGGGAAGGGCGGGGGCAAGCAAACACCTTTTTCTCAAAATAAAAAAAATCTTGGTTTAAACCCTTTAAAGGTTATAAATTTATAAGTTAATGTATAAGAAAAATACAGTTACTTTTAAATAATAAAATTTTAATTTAATTTTTTAAAAATTATAAAAATATAAATTAAGATAAAAATAAAATATATTTTAAACTTCCATAAAAATATTTAACATAATCCCTATCTTCCTAAAAATAAAAGAAAATTATTTTAGAAAATGGAAGAGAGGAAAGAAAAGTTCAAGCCATGTCATTTTAAACCCAAAAATACAAAAATGCCTCTATTTAAATAAAAAGCTTTCAACACCAACTGTCCAAATACAATGGAAGATGGGAAAGAAAAGTTTTAAATCATGTCATTTTAAACACAAAAATATAAAATGTCTCTATTTAAATAAAATATTTCATTTCTATTATTTAAAATCTATAATTTTATGAATGCGTTTTTGAAAAGTAATCAATAAATTATCTCATCTCCTATATTTTCAAATAGAGTGTGCATTACTAAAATTCAAAGTTTGAGCAAATTATTTCTTGAAAATTCAGGAGTTTTTATATTTTGTAAAATATTCGATATAAGTATTTTTTATATGCATGGATTTGAAAAATACTAAAACAATATATTTTTAGATGTTTTAAATTGATATAATTGACTTAAAAATAAATCCCTTGCTGCCATTAATTTTTAAGCAAATTTATTATGTTATTTATTTTTCATTTTTAAAAGATTTGTTCCACTACATATATTGAATCTATAATGAACGTAAAAGAATTTATTATCTCTTAAAAAAAATGGATTTATTATGTTGTATAAACTCTTTAATGCCATCAATTCAAAGGAATTGCTCGGATTTGTAATGTAGTAAAATTTTTAATATTTTAAATATTAAAATAATTTATTGCAAAAAAATCTTATTAAAAATAAAATCATGATAAGATTGTGATTGGTTCATCATAAAACAAAAAAATAGGATGGAGGGAAGAAAAATGATTTAAGAGGTGCTTGATAAAGAAATACAGCCAAGGATGTGACTTTTGTTTCCCATATTACACTAGATGTCCAAACCGGATGAAGCAGAGGAAGAAAAGCTTATGTCATATGATTTTAAAGATAGAAATGCAAATTTGCCTCTAATTAAATTAAAAACTTTCATTTCTATTATTTAAAATCTATAATTTTAAGATCGTGTTTTTGAAAAATTAAAATCATTAGAGATATTGCTTTCTCATTAACGGCGCCAATTACTTGATCACCTCCGAACGTATTCCCGTTCAGAGTATATTTTGGGTTTTCGTAAGTGTACGGGTCGAGTTGTAATATAGTGTTACAACGAAGTAATGAGTATTTGAGGATTGTACCTAAGAGAGGCGAAACACTAATAATCCTAACCCTTCACTAAAAAATATCTAATTAGTACTCTTTTTAAGATCATAGTACGAAAGAGAAATAAAAGTTGGTTTTTATAATAATAATAAAAATCATAAAAGTAAAATAAAGTAAGGGAAAATGATATAGGAGATCGACTTGCTATGGCGATGGAAGATCGAGAGATCCAACTGGGGTAGTGACTAGTTGATTGGAGGAAAATCCCCAAAACCCAATGATTGAAGAACTCATACGGAAACGACCTAATATCCCCAAAGTCATTTATAATAATTTCTACATCTCAAATCTTTCCTTATTTTCTATTTTTTTTATGCTTTTCAAAATCAACTCTTTTATTATTCTTTGTACTATAATCCCTAAAGTAATTACTAATTAATTTTATTCTTTGAAGGAATCTAATTTACTATCGCTTTACACCTCCTTTGGGTATGATTCTCGGAATACTATCAAGTGTTTCGTTATACACACTATATTTACAACCTAACCCGTATACTTGCGAAAGCCTAAAATCTATGCCGAAGAGGAATACGTTTGAGGCGGTCATGTTGTTGGCACCGTTGTTGGGGAGGCAACGCTTTAGTAAATTTTATTCTTTTTTTGAACTAAAATAATTAGGAAATTTTTTTGTTATAGATATGATTTAACCATACTAACAATTTTTATTTTTTAGATCTACTACTTTCCTTTCATTTCCATTATATTTAGACCATGGATGCCTATGATTATTTTTGTGCAAATGGCATTTATGACAATATGTATGACAGTGATATCTAGGAAGACGAGTATTATGAAGATTGAGAGATCTAGGAAAATCAAAGATTATTGATGTTAGAATTAATTCAACTTCTTGGAGAAGCCCAGATCCCCAATCAGCATGATAATCTCTCTTTTAGAGGAGCATATTTCGAATCTAAACAAATAACACGAGAACAAGAGTGAGGGTTAGATGAGGAAATAGAAAGAAAATTCTTTGAGGAATCGGATGAGCGGACTACCGAGCAAATCGAGACTTTCCCTTGGAAGGGGAAATGGATAGTCTTGTAAAAATCGAGATTGAGCCCTGAGCCAATGATTAATCAATCCCCACAGAGGAAGTTGAAAGTTCCCATATGTCAAATTTGGATCTTCAACTAATTATTGTTACAAAACACCGACAAAAGAAATATTAGTTGAAGATATCATAAATCAAAGATTCGATCTCTAATGGAAATAACTACTATGTAAAACATGAAATATTTACAAGCTAGAGTCTCAGTCCTCCAATAGAATAATAATCACATATTTGGAGAAAGAAAATGCACGGGGAGAGGTAATTACTGCTATGGTACCACGATCCAAAGGATATAGAACGCAGTGATGGAAATTATAAAGGGAAATAAATGGCTACCGCAACATCAATACATTCGTTTGTAGTAAATCCACCATTTTTATTGAATGAGGTAATCGAGCTGTTATTACTTCACCACACGAAGGAATATAAATTTCGTAAATGGATTAATGATAAAGGAAATCATGCGAAAGGGTGATGGTATAAATTCACAACCATCGTGAATAAATATGATCGACGAAAAGAGCTGGCGGTGACCTACACAGGAAGAAAAGGAAAATTTCGAGAGAGAGATAACCGTAAGAAAATAGCTTGGCACGATGGCTGCTAGATGAACAGTGATAGAATGAACTGTCCTCGGGTGCCGAAGTGCACACTAACACTCTTGTCAAACAATTCTAACAATTACTAACATGCACTTTAATATATATTTATACTAACCTAACTAATAGTATTATTTTCTTTCTTCTCAGATTTTTTTAAAAATTGACATGGGTGTTGCGACACAGGCTTCCGACATCGCAACAAAGCAATCAGATTACCCCAAATTACATCCAAGCATGCTATGATGCGACATACCCCTTATATGTTGTGACAAAGGGGTCAGATTGTTGAAACACCAGAACGGATAGGTTTGTCGTGACACAGACAAAGCTATGTTGTGACATAGGGGCAGACTGTGGGAAGTTAAAGATTAATGGGTTTGTCGCAACATACGGAGAGCTACGTCGCAACAAACATGGTATTGGAAGGTTGGTTCCAACATACCTAAGTTACATATCGACATCGTCTGTAATTTTTATAAGGTTGACCCGATCTGATTACGTAACCCATCGGTAAAACCCCTATTTTACCCAATTTTTGACTTTTAAAATCCTAAAATTTTAAACCCCTATATATACCCTACTAACTTAAAACATATTACTTAACACAAAACTCTTAAAACACTCTAAACTCCATCGAATCTCTTCTCCATCTTGAAAAACCTAAACCCCATTTTCCTCCAAGGACTATACTCCATCCACCAAGGTTTCGATCAACTTTCATTGGCAAAACGAAAACAACGGTATTGCTTCAACTTTTATTGTTACATTCATCACTGTCCATCTTTGTTCCTATATATCATAATGCCTCCCTGAAAGAGAACAATGGTGCAAGATAGCGACAGCGACTCGGACTTCGATCGGTTTGCGAACACTCAAATAAAGAAATACTTTCTCGCTTCGCAAGGACAACCTCTTATCCAAGAATGGGGGTTTGAAGCATCGTTAATCCTCTATAAAGATATTTGGCCACTCGTAAGCTACCATCAATGGGAACAATTTTGCATTTCCCCAATAGGTAACGTTGTCGTAGCTGTTGTACATGAATTTTATTATTCTTTGAAAAAGGATATCATTAAAAATAGGGTTACAAAAAAATTATGCATGCAAGGGATAGATGTCTTGATTCTACCTTATCAGATTTGCAAATTCTATAATGTTACCTTTTGTGGAAAAGATTATCTAAATGAGGTTGATTTATATTTGTTTAAAAATATTGATATGGAGGAAATCGTTAAGTTTTTTATTGAAGGTAGGGGTGGTTTGAATTATCGCCCCGATACTGGCTCACCTTCAAATTTCAATCAAGCTTTCATGTTCCCCATTGTAGAAATGTGGATGCAATTTTTGGCTACAAAGATAGACCTAGCCTTAAATGTCTCTAACATTAACACCTTTTGAGCTATTCTGTAATATGCTATTTTCTAGAAAAAGAGAATTTGTGTAGGCAAGTGAATCTACAAGGAAATGAAAAATTGCATGAAGAGCCAAAAAGATGGACTCTTCTTTCCACACCTTGAAACGACATTATGCAAAAAGATAGATGTACCAATAAGCGAAAACGAGCCAGTCTTAAAGCCAACGCGAGGCATCCTTGGTGATTCCATCTATATGTAGTATGTTGAGCTTCAAAGGAAATAAATTAAAGAATTGAATCAGAGAAGGAAAGAAAAAAATGGACGTGCCAGCTTCTTTGAAATCTAAGGACACGGTAAAAGCTCAAAAAGGGTATGGGGGAAACATTGAAGGAAAAATTCATGGAATGATTCGATGGATGTAAGAAATAACTCCTGTATTGAAGGAGTTTGTAAGGATACATGGGCTACCAACCCTGAACTGCCCACTGAACATGTTCAAGGATGACAAAGAAAATGAGGATGAAGCTTAATTGGGAGGGACCAATGTGGAGCAAAACGAGCCTACCACTGAAGATGAGTATAAGGCAAAGTTTCAGCCTTAATACTCGACTCCTAAAGGACCGATGATTTAGAGCCTAGCATGACGACAAGGTAGGAGTTCCTACCAAAAGTACTCTGACAAAGGCAAAGCTCCTATGGATCGTCAATCTGATTCGAAAGGAGAAGATTGAAGTTTAATTTTTAATAATTTTTGAGACTTTGATTTATTTTAAGACTTATACTTTTTGGGATAATTTTTTATTTTCTATTTAGGACTGATATAATTTGTAGGAGTAAGATTAGGAATTATTTTTGCATATATGCTTTAATTCTTCTTGTAGGAACCCCACATTACGGAGACACAACAACTTAGACCATTCACGCCAAAAGAAGAAAGACAACCACCATAAGAAGAAAAGGACCTTTATAATCAATCGTTTAACTTCTTTCCTTACTACTTCTTGGGCTACACATTGAGGACAATGTGTTTTCTAAAGTGTGGGGGCTAACATAGGAATTTTGGCATATAGTTTTCCTTTTAGTTTTTTTATGTTTATTTTGATGTGTGCTTGAGCTTGTAGAAATATAAGTGATTGGTTAGGAGCATGTATAATAGGTTGATTGTGTTTCTTGATAAATTTGGCATGATAATGAGGAATTTTACATTTTTTAGCATGAAATTTTTGAATTTCTATAGGTTACATTATGTATAGATAGAAACATATTATTGATACCAAATGATGTGCATAATATGAGGAAATGAGCATGCTAATATATATGATAAACGATAATTTTGAGATTAGGTGATTAAATTGATATTGTGCATATTGAGTTGTTTATGGATGATTTAAGGCATTGTTTGGACACATCTACAGCTAAAGAGCTAAACCTTGTTCTGAATTGTCAAATAGTACCCATCTTTGAGCTTTATTACACCTTTTTGATGAGCCACATTATAACCATCTTAAGGCTTAAATGATAATATGTGTATATCCTTTTCTTTGGTCCTATTTTGCATGAAAATCGATGCATGATCATATGTATTAAGGGTAGGTAGACAATATTATGGTGGATGTTGTAAAACAAAAAGAGGGAAATCATTATAATGTATGAATTTTAGTTTAGCCAAAGAAGAGAAAAATAGTGAAAAAACAAAAAAGAAAATGAGTAGAAACGAAAAAGAAAGAATCTTGAGTAAGAAAATATGTAAGGAGTGACAAAAATCACTAAGTCACCAAAAAGTAGAAAAAAGAGAATCTTACTCGAAAAATAAAGAAAATGACGTACTCATTGGCTAGCTAAAAGTTTTACTTTAGATTGATTTCCTAAAAATGGAGAAATAAGAAAGGTGAGAGAAGGAGAAATAAGGAGGTGAGATGGAGTGGGACATAAAGCGGGAGAATAGGGAACAATACAATATGCCAAACTATTTTCGTGTTCTGTAACCTCTTTTGTGCTTAATTGTTCTTTGAAAATCATACCTGTCCTAAGCCTTAACACGTTACAAGCCCAAAATCCCTATGTGACCTAAACGACTCTATGTATGTATGGATGAAGAAATTGCATAATCTCATTATCATTGTTTGTACTGTACTAGGATAATCAAAGTACTTATGTTAGGAATTCATGGAGTCATATCGATAGAACTTTAATATTTTTATTTCTTGTAACCTACTGAACTTAGATTGTTTTTACTTGGAAATAGTAAAAGTGTTCAATTATCATGCTAAGATTGTCAAAAGATACATAAAACCTAGAATAGATGTTAAGAGCCTAATCTTTGTATGATACAGTTTCAAGCTCACTTATCTTCTAATTGTTTCTTTTCTTCATTATTTGTTTTTTTTTTGTTTGCTTGAGGACAAACAAAGACTTAAGTGTGGAGGATTTTGATCTATCAGTTTCATACCTACTAAATTGAATTAGTTTTCACATTTAATGAGCTTGAAATCAAGTAATTTTCCTTTTGTTTTATGAAATTTTAGTTTAGTTTTGTCTTTTGGCTGAATTGTGCTAAAAAGTTTATTTTATTGCTTTCAAGGACAAATGAGGCCTAAAGATTAGCTAACCTACTTCGTGAGTGCGCAGGAGACTAATAGCAATTGAGCCACAAAGATATTGGCCACTTCGTCACAACATAGAGAGTCCTTTGTTGCAACAAAGGGATTAGTAGTGAAGAATCAAGGTCTACCTGCTTTGTCATGACATTGGACCTGGTGTGTCGCGACATCGACCCCAGACTTCAAATCTGCATCAAGAGAGGGGTTTTTCGTTTGTATAATGTGACTTAAGCACAAAGGATGATAGTTGACCTAGGGTTGATGAAAACAACCCATCGAAGCTATAAATAGGGCCTTTAGCCCTATGGTTTTGGACACCATACATTAGATTTTAGATTTTAGTTTTATTTTGTATTTTCATTTGAAACGAGATTGTATAACTCGTATAAACGTTCGAGGAATTTTTCCAGACAGATTGCCAATACAATTCGAGTTTCTTTTCATTATCTTATTTAATTATATGTTTTTATATATCATTGTGTTTATAATGATCAAGAAACCCATAAGAAACTAATTCCATTTTGAGAAATTAGGGAGCGGTAGTATGAATATTTAATTATTGTTTAATTGGGATTTTACCTTTTGGATCAATTGTTTGGGAAAGGAAGAAATCAAACGAACACTAGGCTTGACAACCCTAGAACATCATTTAGGTGGGAATGAACCCAAAATTGGTATTGCCCATCCGTGAACACCTTTTCCCCAAACTGGTTTAGACTGTGACATCTAGCGATAAATAGTCTCTATCGACTTGCTATGCCGACGAAGAATCAAGAGATGCAACTGGGGTAGTGACTAGTTGATTCGAGGAAAATCCCTGAAACCCAACGATTGAAGAACTCATACAGAAACGAGCTAATATCGCCAAAGCCGTTTATAAGAATTTTTACATCTCAAATCTTTCTTTATTTTCTATTTTATTTTATGCTTTTCAAAATAAACTCTTTTATTATTCTTTGTATTATAATCCCTAAAGTAATTACTAATTAATTTTATTCTTTGTAAGGATCTAATTTACTATCGCTTTACGCCTCTTTTGGGTACGATCCATAAAATAATACCAAGTGTTTTGTTGTACACACTATATTTACAACTTGACCCGTATACTTGTGGAAAGCCAAAAATCTATGCCGAATGGGAGTACGTTCGAGGGTGATCAAATGTGGTTCATAAAAAAGGGTTAGAAGTCTCAAAGATGAGTACTAATTGGAAATTTAGAACAAGGTTTGACTTTTTAGCTCTAGATATTTCCAAACAATACCTTAGGTTATCCCTAAACAACTCAATATGGTCAAATATCAATTTCTTCACCTAATCTCAAAATTATCATCTATCATATATATACTAGCATGCTTGTTTCCTCATATTATGCATATCATTTGATATCAATAATATTTTTCTATTTATACCTAATGTAATTTATAGGACTTCGAAACTTTCATGCTCAAAAATGAAAAATTCCTCATCATCATGTCAAATTTATCAATAAACACAATCAACCTATTATACATGCTCCTAACCAATCACTTGTATTTCTACAAGCTCAAGCACAAATCAAAAAGATAATTAAAAATTGAAAATAAAAACTATATGCCAAAATTCCTATGTTGCCCCCCACACTGTAGAAAACACATTATCCTCAATATGTACCCCTACAAGTATTAAGGAAAGAAGTTACCCGATCGATCGTGAAGACCCTTTTCTTCTCATGGTTGTTGTCCTTCTTCCTTTGGTGTAAGTGCTCAAAACTGTTGTGTCTCCATAATGTAGGTTTAGGGTTGTCACTTCATTTCGTGTCAAAAGGGTTAATACATTCTTAAATAAAAATGATTGGGAGTATGTTAGGCTGAGTAACAGGGATGTAGTGCTTAGGTTGTCATTTCATTTCGCGTCAAAAAGTCCAATATATTCTTAAGAAAAGAAGTTGAAAAAAAAAGAAAATCGATAAAATAAAAGGAAGAGAACTAAATTTGGAGACTAAGGGTGAACAAATAGGTGTCTTGGTAAGTTTAGTAATTACCTAACTTTCATGAAATAATTCAAGACGATTTAATTTTTTTATGTTTAAATTGGGTTACTTCTTCGATTTTACTTCAAGCAAGCTAAAGTTTCTCTTTATTTTCATATGCATTATGCTTAATTGTTTGTAAAAGTTTGGAGTTATTTCTTTCCATGGTAATATTTAAATTACTTGGTGGATTAGGAATCATACTTGAGGGCAAGCATGAGCTAAGTAAGGGGAATATAATAATGCTTAAAAGTGACATACTTTTGGATATTAATTATATATATATATATGGTCATACTAATTTGGGCTATTTATGATTCTTTTATCTTGTAGGGACTAATTTGAAAATAAAGGACATTGGGGCAAAAAGCATGATTTTGGACATTGGGTCAAGAAGAGTTTTTGTTGGACACAAAAACTTTATTTTATTTTAATTTAAACTCTATTTTTATAGGATTAATATTTAGGGTTATTATTAGGATATTTTTTATATTTAATTTTTATTTATCTTTTAAGCTTTATCATATTTATGTTTAAATTGGATGCAACTACGAAATTATTGTTTAGATTTAATTCTAATTATCTTTTAGATTTTAGATTGATTCAACTAGGGATTTCTATGTACTATAAATAGGGGATAGAGTGATATGAATTTCTCACTTCCAATTCTCTAAAAAATCCTCCATCTCCTGAAAACCCTAGTCACTTTATTTCAATAAAAAGTTTTATTTCCATGACTTGTGTTTTTCCTAAAAAAGCATGAGAAACTAAAACCCTTCTAGCTGAAGGTTATCAACATTGCTCCAAAAAGTTCATGAGGTTTAGAATTCGCGCTTAACCCTTCTCGATCGAGTATTCATCAATTCTGTGTATTACGGGATCGACGCTTTCATCCAAAATCCCTTCAAAAGTAATCTTTTTATCTCGTGTATAGACGGACGCTTTGTGTGTTTTGAGAAGATTGCGCAGTCAGTTCAGTAACTTATTGCATTAGAGGTTGTCAAGCCAAAGAGACAAAATGGCGTGACATTCGTCATTGAGAAGAGATGATCTAGTGTAAGACGGTCCCATTGGAGTGACGATTGGCTATAGTCAGGTTCTCTTTAAAATCAAAGTTATAATTGGTGTTAGTGGTCGTAGGCATCCTCTTCCACTATAACTAGCTTATTCGAGCATGAGAAGAACCATCTAAAGTCTATGATTGAACCAAGGAGGAATCAAGATAACCGGAGGCTGAAACTCTCAATAATGATAAAACCTTTCTTTCCTCGACTTTGTTTATTTTAATGCAATTTAAATTATTTCGACACTTCAATCTCTTATTTCTTTAAATTTTCTTTTATTTTCTCCAGGTCCTACACTTTTACTGGGCACGATTTCGCCCAGGATCTCGACATACAAGAGTTTTGTAAACACTCCAGTCCCTGAGGATTTTACCTTACCTCCCTATACTATTATTTTTTATAATTTTAGGAATAAGTTATTGATGGTATTACAATTGACATAAATTTTCTCCCTAATTTAGTGTTTTAATTGTCTCTTTTGTATTTCATTTAACGTGCATTGTTAGCATTTTTTTACTTAGTTTTCATGTTTTTCAATTCATTGATAGTTAGTTTAAATTCTTATTATTTTTATCTATTTTTGTACTAATGTCGACACAAGCAGCCGATATATTGCGTCTTAATACTGTTAATGCAGGAATTCAGTCTAGGTGCCTAATGCTAAATAATTGCAGCCACAAGATCAGCTGAATATTGTGACCAAGTGATGTCGTTGCATTGAAACTGAACCTCAAAAGAGAATAATCAAGCTGAATTCATAGATGGAAGCACCAACACAAGAATTTCACAAATGTCGCTGCAATTACAATTTCAAAATGCGTCCAGCGATACAATGACAATCTGTAAATCTCTAAAGAATACAGTAGAACTGCGTGAGTGCACAGCTGTAATTTAACTAATTTTAACAGCTACAAAATCCAGATCTAGATCTGAGAGAGAAGGATGAATCTTGCAACATTTTAGAGGCTGTAAATAGATAAACAAAGAAGGAAAGAAGGCATCGAGAGAAAAGGGATTAAATTTTGAAAATTTTGTGTGAATTGGAGATTTGAGTTGCAACTGCTTCTGACGAGAGGTACTTGATGCTGAACAAGAGGAATAATTAGGGAGTAGGCCTAGTAGTCTAGAGATAGTAAGCTTTGTTGTACTCTTTAATTCTTCTTAAATGATGATGGATTTTGTTGATATTAGATCATTTTGATTCTTACTTTACACTACTTATCTGTTTATTTTTGGATCTAACAGCTCTAAGCACGAGAGTGAAATTACAGTACACCGACATCGAGAGATGTAGTGACTGGTTAGGTTAACAAGTGGGTTAGGTGAGAGCTGCTTGACTGGGATAAAAACCAGTTACTTATTCTTGAATACACATCGTTGCTCGTACCGAGATGTGCCGTGATTGAATTTGAGTCAAGATTAAGTAGGGAGCTATTGTTGGTAAGAATTCAAAGGTACTTCATTGCAGCGACAATTCATCTATATTCTACCTTGTTGACGCATCCAACATTGCGATTTAGAAGAATCAGTGAACCGTGTCTACCTTTTACACTTGGTCACATTTACATTTCATGCATTTAAATATTCAGTATTCAACACTTAGCACAATTGGATTTATTTTCAGTACACTGAAATTTAACCTTTGAAGTTTAACTCTAACTGCGTTGACATTAATTGGCTCTCTTAGTGTGTAGATCTGACATATTGCACTGGCATCAGTACTCACATTACACTTAATTTCAGTATTGATTGCTCTGACATTTAGACATCAAGAATTCATTCCTCGTGGGATCGATATTCGATAGATTTGTATATCAACTATACTTGTATCGACATGTGTACGCTTGAGCAATCGTTGTGTTGTAAAAACATCGATCAAGTTTTGGCGTCGTTGTTGAGGAATTGACGTTTGTTTGATGTTTACTTTTGTTGTTACAATCAGCTGTAACTTTTAATATTTACTGATTTGTTTATTTTTTCTGTTATTTCTCTTTTCTAGTTTTGAAGGTGTTGTATGTCCACGAGGAGAAATCCTAACAACATTGTTAGTTTTGATCTCGAACTTGAAAGGACATTAAGGAGGAGAAGGCAAGAGCAAAGAAGAATGGCTGGAAACAACAATAATTTACCACCAATGCTACCATAAAATGACATTTCTCTAATGCTGCCACAAGTAGTCAATGATTTTCCACCACCATGTCTACAAGAATAACAAATACAAAATAGGACAAAAAGAGATTTTGTTGTTCCTATACCGATCTACAACCAGGGGTTGTGAGACAAGCTATCCAGGCTGGTAATTTTGAATTGAAATAGGTGATGTTTTAGATGCTCAACTCAAATGGGTAGTATTCAGGTTTTCCACATGAAGACGTACAAGAACATTTGAAATCATTTTTGCTTACTTGTGCATCTTTTAGTCAACACGATGTTCCTGATGATGCCTTGAAAATGCAACTATTTCTTTATTCGTTGTAGGGAAAAACATGAGCATGGGTTTTAGGATTATCAGCAGGATATATTACATTGTGGAATGCATTAGCAACGTAATTTGTTTTGCGGTTTAATCCACCGACAAAGAATGCAAGGTTGCAGAATGACATCTAGACATATCATAGCTATGAAGACTACCCACAACATGCAGAAAACACATATTACATCAATAACATCTGAGGAGGATCATTTGGTAACTCAAACCACAATCGTTCTTAACAACCTTGGGGGAATCAAAATACTTCCATATACAGATATGGAAATTCCTCAAATCAAGGGTGTTATAGGCAAGAGAGTTACAACAATAGCCAAATGTACAATTTTCATCAGAATTCACAAGTAAATTCTTGTTCTGACCAGACACAGTTACATAATCCAATGCAACCATAATTACGATTACAACCACAATAGTATGTACTGCCACAAATGTAAGGACAACATCATCAACATCAACAGCAGCAGTTTGCTCAACCAAAGGCAGATCTTATGGCTACTCTTGAAGCAATGATGCACAAGCATATCACATGAATCGAATCAATAGTGCAAGGAAACTCTTCTTCCATACGAGTATTCGAAGCTCAGCTCAATCAGTTAGGTTCTAGTCTCAGTAATAGATCACCAGGTACTCTGCCTAGTGATACTGAAAACCCAACGCAAAGGGGGAAAGAGAATTGCAAATCAATCATGCTAAGAAGCGAAAAACAGACAGTAGGGTTAAGCAAATCTAATCAAAACCATGTCGAAGCATCCACTTCACAACAACAATAAGAAGATATAGCTGAAGGAAGTTAAGCAGATATCAATTCTGAAGAATCAACTATAGTACCATCTTTGCCTACAGTTTGCCCAAATAAGTTGTTGACAGAACCATCAATGTCAATACCACCGAGTTATTCACAACAACCCACACCACAATACCTTCGTCGTTCCCACAATGATTCCAAGAAAAAGTCCATGACAAAGATTACCAAAAGTTTGTTTCTACTCTGAAACAATTGCAAATTAATATACCTCTAATAAATGCTCTTGTGCAGATACCCAGTTATGGGAAATACATGAAGGAGCTGTTATCAAAGAAAAATAAATTGTCCGACATCAGAACAATTGCGCTCACAGAGGGGTGCAGCACTGTGCTAACAAAAAAGTTACCAACCAAGATGAAAGATCTTAGCTGCTTTAGAATCCCATGCTCCATAAGGAATCATTACTTAGGTAATGCTTTATGTGATCTAGGAGCCAGTATTAACCTAATGCCTTTGTCTACTTTTAAGAAATTAGGAATAAGTTCGATGAAGCCTACTGCAGTGACATTACAACTGGTAGACAGATCTTTAGCACAACTAGAGGGACAAATCAAAGATGTTCTTGTTCAAGTTGATAAGCTAGTGTTTCCTGCTGATTTTATCATCCTAGACTGCGAAGCAAATAAGGAGGTACCCATTATCTTGGGACGGCCATTTCTAGCAATGGGACGAACCGTTATTGACGTGTTCAAGGGAGCACTAGTGATGCGTTATAATGATGACCATGTAACCTTCAGTGTGTTTGAAGCATCACCGTCCAGACCTAAAGAACAATGTCACCACATTGACGTGTTGGACGAGATTATCTTGGATGAATTTAATGCAAGAAGTTCAACATTGTCTGATGATAATGTGGCAACATCTACTGATGAGATTCTAGATGACTGTGTTGATAAAGAGGAAGTAAACAATTATGAGCTGCGTAAAAATTCGTAAATGGAGTCGTTGGACTTGTCTAATAGGACGATCCCAATGTTTAAACCATCTATTGAGCAAGCTCTTACGTTGGAGTTAAAACCATTACCGACACATTTGAAATATGTGTTCCTTGGTAACAACGAGACACTGTCTGTCATTATCAACGCATCCCTCAATGCAATATAAGAAGAGAAGCTCATCACAATCCTAAAAGACCACAAGAAAGCTATAGCCGGAGCATCGCAAATATCAAAGGCATCAGTCCCTCTTTTTGCATGCATAAGATAAGGTTAGAAGATGAAAGGAAGCAATCTATTGAGCAACAAAGACGACTCAATGAGAAAATGAAAGAAGTGGTAAAGAAGGAAATCATTAAATGGGTGGATGCGAGCATTATATATCCTGTTTCTGATAGCAATTCGGTAAGCCACGTTCAATGTCTGTCTAAAAAGAGTGGGTTCACAGTTGTGACTAAAGGCAAGAACAAGTTAATCCCTACTCGCATTGTAACTGGATGGCGTGTACGCATGGATTATCAACGACTGAATGCGGCCACAAAGAAAGACCATTTTTCACTACCTTTCATAGATCAAGTGTTAGATAGGTAACTAGTAAAGCTTATTATTGCTTCCTGGATGGATACCCTGGATACTACCAGATAGCTATTGCACCGGAAGATCAAGCAAAGACCACATTTACATGCCCTTTTCGAACCTTTTCTTTTCGACGGATGCTGTTTGGGTTGTGTAATGCTCCAGCAACATTCCAGAGGTGTATGATGACAATATTCTCAGATATGATTGAGGACTCACTTGAGGTATTCATGGATGATTTCTCAGTCTATGGACAAAGTTTTGATTAACGCGCTGACAACTTGGCAAGAGTTTTGAAAAGATGCGAGGAAACAAATCTAGTGTTGAATTAGGAGAAATGCCATTTCATGGAAACTGAAGGAATTATACTTGGCCATCGCATATCTTGTCAGGGCATTGACGTTGATAAAGCAAAGGTCGAAATCATCAAAAATTTACCACCACCTACCACTATCAAAGCAATAAGAAGCTTTCTTAGACATGCTGGTTTTTATAGACAATTAATTAGAGATTTTTCCAAGATATCTAAACCCTTATGCTCGTTAGTAGAGCTAAATAAAAAGTTTGTATTTGATGATGCTTGTCTGGATGTATTCACAACAATAAATAAGCAGCTGGTACAAGCTCCAATTATCATCGCACCAAGATTAGACGCAACCATTTGAACTAATGTGTGACGCCAGTGACTTTGCTGTAGGAGCTGTCCTAGGCCAACAAAAAGATAATGTATTTTATTCTATTTACTATGCTAGTAAAACCCTAACTGAAACGCAAGTTAAATACACCATGACTAAGAAGGAGTTGCTAGCAGTAGTCTTCGCATTTGATAAGTTTTGTTCTTATCTTATTGGCATAAAGACTACAGTTTACACGGATCATTCAACATTGAGATACCTTTTTAACAAAAAATACCAAATCTAAACACATCAGATGGATCCTACTACTTCAAGAATTTGATGTGGAAATCAGAAACGGGAAGGGATCTAAAAATTAAGTAGCTGACCATTTTTCTCGGCTAGAATCTGGGAGTGAAAATGGGTAAACAACTCAGATTGTTGAAGCATTTCTTGATGAGCAATTATTTGTTGTTGATACATCTCCATGGTATGATGATATCGTCAACTACCCTGTGTGTGGAAAGCTACCCATAAATGTAACTGGTCACAAGAAAAGTAGGTTCATACGCATTGGTGCTAAATACCATTGGAACGAGCCATACCTATTTAAGTTATAGTCGACAATATAATTCGCCGTTGTGTACTTGAAGAAGAAATGATGTCAATCTTGTGACACTACCATGATGCCTCTTATGGAGGCCATTTTGGTGGCACAAGGACTGCTGCAAAGGTCTCCAGTCAGGATTTTATTAGCTTAATTTATTTTGAGATGCTAACAACTTTGTACAACAATGTGATCATTGTCAACGCACTTGTTCCATATCTAGACGCAACGAGATGCTCTAGCAACCTATTATGGAGGTTTAACTTTTTGACATATGGGGTATTGACTTTATGGGACCATTTCCAAACTCTTTTGGAAATATGTATATCTTAGTGGCTATTGACTACGTCTTGAAATGGATTGAAGCTATTGCGGTGCCAAGAGATGACACTCGGACAGTGTTGAAATTCCTTCACACATACATCCTTACAAGGTTTGGAACACCGAGAGCGTTGATAAACGACCAAGGCACTCATTTCTATAATAACCAAGTGGCGACTACATTAAAATGATATAGTGTGAAGCATCGTATGGCTACCGCATATCACCCGCAAAATAATGGTCAAGCCGAAGTATCCAATCATCAAATTAAAAGCATACTTGAGAAGGTGGTTAACCCATCAAGGAAGGATTAGTCTGTGCAGCTACATGATACATTGTGGGCGCTTCACACCACTTACAAAACCCCTTTGGGGATGTCACAATATCAACTAGTGTTTGGGAAGTCTTGCCACTTGCTTGTCGAACTTGAATATAAGGCTCTATGGGCAATTAAGCAAGTAAATTTGGACTATGATGCTGCTGGAAAGAAAAGATTGTTGGACATCATGGAATTAGAAGAAATCCGACGCCATGCTTATGAGAATGCTGTGATATACAAGGAAAAGACAAAGACATGGCATGATAGCATCATCTTGCATCGACAATTTCATCCTGATCAGTTGGTACTTTTATTTAATTCATGTCTAAAATTACATCCAAGGAAATTTCGATCAAGGTGGCTAGGTTTGTTGAAGCATTTCAAAGCGGCGTGGTGGCAATCGAAAACTTAAAGGATGGGCAACAATTGAAGGTAAATGGCCAACGTATTAAACACTATGTGAGCCCAAATATTCGAGAACCAGATGAAACTGTCAACCTGGTGACATTTAAATAATGTCAATGTATTTCTTTATTTACTTTTATTTGTTTCACTTTTCGTTGTGCTGTTTCAAATTCTTAGCAGAAATAAAAATAATCTTTTTGTCGATGCATTAAAGCATAGATTGTCTGCGCATCCTACGATGAGTCAGCATTACTTTTTCAGCAAGAATCACGCCGATTGATTCTTTTCTCTCCCAACCATTAGATCAAAATAAATTAGTATGATCTGCAGCCTGATAATTAATGGTTGTAGACGCAACGTTTCCCCATGTTTTTCCACTCATTACGCCTAGGTTATAAAATCCGCTATGGCAGTTATCTTTTCTCTTCAAATTCGCTATTGCTACTGCAACTTATTTCCTTCATTGTCCTCATATTTCTTTTTCCTATTTCAAAGCAATATTTCTTTACTTTTGCATATATATGCCTTAATTCTTTTTGTAGGAACCTCACACTTTGGACACACAAAAATTTTGAGCATTCAGGCCAAAAGGGAAAGGGCAACCACCATGAGAAGAAAATGCCCTTCACAATCAATCGGGTAACTTTTTTCCTTACTATTTAAGGGGTTACACATTGAGGACAATGTGTTTTCTAAAGTGCAAGGGGTAACATAGGAATTTTTGCATTTAGTTTTTCTTTTTAAGTTTTTGATGTGTTCTTGAGCTTATAGAAATACAAGTGATTGGTTAGGAGCATATATAGTAGGTTGATTTTATTTGTTGATAAATTTGGCATGATGATGAGAGATTTTTAAATTTTTTAGCATTAATTTTTTTAAGTTCTATAGGTTACATTAAGTATAGATAGAAAGGTATTATTGATACCAAATGATGTGTATAATATGAGGAAACAAGCATGCTAGTATATATGATAGATAGTAATTTTACGATTGTATGATTAAATTGATATTTATGCATATTGAGATGTTTAGGGATGACCTAAGGCATTGTTTGGTTACATCTAGAGCTAAAAAGCCAAACCCTTTTTTGAATTTTCAATTAGTACCCATCTTTGAGCCTTATGACCTTTCTTAATGAACCACACTAGAAACCTCTAAAACCTAAAACGATGATTTATGTGTATTCTTTTCTTTGGTCCTATTGTGCATGGAAATAGACGTATGACCATATGTATGGAGGGTAAGTAGACACATTACGGTAGAGGTTAGAGAACAAAGAGGGAAATAGGAAAATTAATTTAATGTATGAACTTTAGTTTAGCCAAAATGAGATTAATAATGAAAAATCAAAAAGAAAAAAATGAGTAGAAAAAAAAAAGAATCATGAGTAAGAAAACATATGAAGAGTGACAAAATCATAAATTCACCAAAAAGAAGAAAAAAAGAATCTTACTTAAGAAACAAAAATACTCATAGGATGGCTAAAAGGATTGTTTTATATTGAGATTTCCTAAATTGGAGAAAAAAGGAAGGTGAAAGAAGGAGAAATAAAGGGGTGAGATGGAATGGGACATTAAGGAGAAGAATAGGGAACAATACAATGTGCCAAACTATTTTTGTGTTTGTAACCTTTTATGCTTAACTGTTCATTGAATTTCATACCTATGCTAAGCCTCAACACATTACAAGCTGAAAAGTCCTATGTGACCTAAACAACTCTATGCATGAATAGATATGAAAATTGCATGATCTTATTATAACTATCTGTATTGTACTAGGATAATCAAAGTACTTGTATTTAGCATTGATGGATTTATATCGATGAAACTTTGATATATGTATTTCTTGTAACCTACTAAACTTGTATTATTTCTAACAAAAAATGGTAAAATTACTCACACATCATGTTAGAATTATTGAGAAATACATAAAGCTTAGAGTAGATGTTGCAAACCTAATCTTTGTATAATACAGATTCAAGCTCTCTTTGTTTTCTTTCTTATTTTATTTATTTCATTTTTTTGTCTAAGGACAAGCAAAGACTTAAGTATGGGGGAGTTTGATATGCCGGTTTTATACCTAGCAAATTGAACTACTTTTCATACTTGAAGAGATTGAAATTAAGTATTTTCTTTTCATTTATCTAGGATTTAATCTCATTTTATCTTCTGAATAAATTATGTAAACCAAGTGTTAAAAGGTTATTTTATTGTCTTTAAGGTGAATTGAGGCCTAAAGGTTAGTTAACATACTTCGTGAGTGCACAGCAGACCATTAGAAGATGAACAACAGTGAAACTGATCACTTCGTCATGACATAGGATGCTTTGTGTCGTAACAAAGGGACCAAAAGTGAAGATGAAGGAGACTACCTACTTCGTCGCGACACAAGACTTGGTGTGTCACGACATTGACCACTGAATGCGATTTATACAATGAGTGAAGGGCATTTCGATCTTTACAATGTCACTTAAACACGAAGGATGGCAGCTAACGTAGGGTTGATGAAAACGACCAGCCAAGGCTACAAATAGGGCCTTTAGCACTAGGTTTAAACACACTATTTCCTTAGTTTTTAGTTTTTACTTTGTATTTTCATTTTAGAAACGAGATTGTAAAACTTGTATAAACGGTTCGAGGAATTTTTTCCGATAGATTGCCAATCCAATTAAAAGTTTCTTTTTCATTTAATTTATTCAATTCTGTGTTTTAATAAATTATTGTCTTGATTATTATTAAGAAAACCATGAGGAGTTAATTCCATTTTTGGGAATTAGGGAGTGAAAGTATGAATATTTAATTGTTGTTTAACAGAGATTTTTCATTCGAATCAGCTGTTTGGGAAAGGAAGAACTTTAAACAAACAATAGGCCTGACAACCTTAGAACATCATTTAGGTGGGAATGAGCCCACAATTGGTATTGCCTATCCGTGAAAACCTTTTCCCCAAATCAGTTTAAACTGTGATATCTAGCAATAAGTAGTCTCTATCGACTTGCTATGCTGGCAGAAGATTGAAAGGTTGAACTAGGGTAATGGCTAGTTGATTGAAGGAAAATCCCCAAAACCAAACAATTTAAAAACTCAAACTGAAGCAGCCTAATATCCCTAAAGCCGTTTATCAAACTTCTATATCTCAATTTTTACTTCTTTTATTTTCTTTTTATGATTTTCACAATAGATATTTTATTTTATTTTCGTACTATAATCCTTAAAGTGATTACTAATTAATTCTATTCTTTGTAGGGATTTAAATTACTTTGGGTACGATCCTCGGAATATTATTACGTTGTAACACACTATATTTACAATCTGACCCGTATACTTGTAAAAGCCGAAAAACTACACCGAATTGGAGTACGTTCGGAGGCGGTTAGTCACAAAAAGCCAAAAAGAAAAAAATTGTTCAAGAATATAAAGTACTTGTAGGCTAACTAAAGAGATTAGACCATATTGAGATTTCCTAAAATGGAGAGATAAGGAATGTGAGAGGAGAAATAAAGTGGTGAGAGGGAATTATATACTGAAAAGAAAAGAATAGGGAACAATACAATGTGTCAAACTATTTTCGTGTTTGTAACCTTTTGTGCTTACTATTATTTTGAACTTCTTACCTATCATAAGCCTCAGAATGTTACAAGCCAAAAAGACCTATTTGACCTAAACATTCTCATGCATGAATGAATATGGCATTACACAGTTTCATTATAGCTATTTGTATTGTACTAGGATGATTAAATTACTTGTATTAGTCACTGATGGAATTATGCCAATAAAATCTTTATATTTGTATGTTTTGTAGCTTATTGAACTTAGATATTTTAAATAAAAAATGGTTAGATTACTTGCTCATCAAATAATCACCCCAATACGTATTATGAATGAAATTAACATGTTACTTTTAGCACTTATCATTCATAATGGTCAAAATTTCTACAACTTGAATGTTATAATAAAATTTTCTTATAGAATGTGGTTGTTATAAAGAGAGTTGACTGTATTTAAACATGTAGTAAATTTTTAAATGCTTAAAAAATAATTTTCTTGTTGTCACTAACTTATTAATATATTTTATTTATGTTTTTTAATGGTTTTTTTTTTCGTGATAGTTATTTTTTAAAAAAATATTCATTTTATTATAATTTAATTTATTAAGTTAAATCTATAATTGACTTAAAAGGAATTATGTTGTGGTATTAATTTATATTTTTAAATATCAATATAAATTATCATAAAAAGAAGTTCTTATTAAAATAAAATTTTAAAAAGGATGTGTTTGGTTAACGGGGAAGGGCGGGGGCAAGCAAACACCTTTTTCTCAAAATAAAAAAAATCTTGGTTTAGACCCTTTAAATGTTATAAATTTATAAATTAATGTATAAGAAAAATATAGTTACTTTTAAATAATAAAATTTTAATTTAATTTTCTAAAAATTATAAAAATATAAATTAAGATAAAAATAAAATATATTTTAAACTTCCATAAAAATATTTAACATAATCCCAATCTTCCTAAAAATAAAAGAAAATTATTTTAGAAAATGGAAGAGAGGAAAGAAAAGTTCAAGCCATGTCATTTTAAACCCAAAAATACAAAAATGCCTCTATTTAAATAAAAAGCTTTCAACACCAACTGTCCAAATACAATGGAAGATGGGAAAGAAAAGTTTTAAGTCATGTCATTTTAAACACAAAAATATAAAATGTCTCTATTTAAATAAAATATTTCATTTCTATTATTTAAAATCTATAATTTTATGAATGCGTTTTTGAAAAGTAATCAATAAATTATCTCATCTCCTATATTTTCAAATAGAGTGTGCATTACTAAAATTCAAAGTTTGAGCAAATTATTTCTTGAAAATTCAGGAGTTTTTATATTTTGTAAAATATTCGATATAAGTATTTTTTATATGCATGGATTTGAAAAATACTAAAACAATGTATTTTTAGATGTTTTAAATTGATATAATTGACTTAAAAATAAATCCCATGCTGCCATTAATTTTTAAGCAAAATTATTATGTTATTTATTTTTCATTTTTAAAAGATTTGTTCCACTACATATATTGAATCTATAATGAACGTAAAAGAATTTATTATCTCTTTAAAAAAAAGGATTTATTATGTTGTATAAACTCTTTAATGTCATCAATTCAAAGGAATTGTCGGATTTGTAATGTAGTAAAATTTTTAATATTTTAAATATTAAAATAATTTATTGTAAAAAAATCTTATTAAAAATAAAATCATGATAAGATTGTGATTGGTTCATCATAAAACAAAAAAATAGGATGGAGGGAAGAAAAATGATTTAAGAGGTGCTTGGTAAAGAAATACAGCTAAGGATGTGACTTTTGTTTCCCATATTACACTAGATGTCCAAACCGGATGAAGGAGAGGAAGAAAAGCTTATGCCATATGATTTTAAAAATAGAAATGCAAATTTGCCTCTAATTAAATTAAAAACTTTCATTTCTATTATTTAAAATCTATAATTTTAAGATCGTGTTTTGAAAAATTAAAATCATTAAAGATATTGCTTTTTCATTAACGGCGCCAATAACTTGATCACCTCCGAACGTATTCCCGTTCAGAGTATATTTTGGGTTTTCGTAAGTGTACGGGTCGAGTTGTAATATAGTGTTACAACGAATTAATGAGTATTTGAGGATTGTACCCAAGAGAGGCGAAACACTAATAATCCTAACCCTTCACTAAAAAATATCTAATTAGTACTCTTTTTAAGATCATAGTACGAAAGAGAAATAAAAGTTTTGGTTTTTATAATAATAATAAAAATCATAAAAGTAAAATAAAGTAAGGGAAAATGATATAGGAGATCGACTTGCTATGGCGATGGAAGATCGAGAGATCCAACTGGGATAGTGACTAGTTGATTGGAGGAAAATCCCCAAAACCCAATGATTGAAGAACTCATACGGAAACGACCTAATATCCCCAAAGTCATTTATAATAATTTCTACATCTCAAATCTTTCCTTATTTTCTATTTTATTTTATGCTTTTCAAAATCAACTCTTTTATTATTCTTTGTACTATAATCCCTAAAGTAAGTACTAATTAATTTTATTCTTTGAAGGGATCTAATTTACTATAGTTTTACACCTCCTTTGGGTATGATTCTAGGAATACTATCAAGTGTTTCGTTATACACACTATATTTACAACCTAACCCGTATACTTGCGAAAGCCTAAAATCTATGCCGAAGAGGAATACGTTCGAGGCGGTCAAGTTGTTGGCACCGTTGCTGGGGAGGCAACGCTTTAGTAAATTTTATTCTTTTTTTTGAACTAAAATAATTAGGAAAATTTTTTGTTATAGATATGATTTAACCATACTAACAATTTTTATTTTTTAGATCTACTACTTTCCTTTCATTTCCATTATATTTAGACCATGGATGCCTATGATTATTTTTGTGCAAATGATATTTATGACAATATGTATGAAAGTGATATCTAGGAAGACGGGTATTATGAAGATTGAGAGATCTAGGAAAATCAAAGATTATTGATGTTAGAATTAATTCAACTTCTTGGAGAAGCCCAGATCCCCAATCAGCATGATAATCTCTCTTTTAGAGGAGCATATTTCGAATCTGAACAAATAACACGAGAACAAGAGTGAGGGCTAGATGTGGAAATAGAAAGAAAATTCTTTGAGGAATCGGATGAGCGGACTACCGAGCAAATCGAGACTCTCCCTTGGAAGGGGAAATGAATAGTCTTGTAAAAATCGAGATTGAGCCCTGAGCCAATGATTAATCAATCCCCACAGAGGAAGTTGAAAGTTCCCATATGTCAAATTTGGATCTTCAACTAATTATTGTTACAAAACACCGACAAAAGATATATTAGTTGAAGATATCATAGATCAAAGAGGAAATAACTACTATGTAAAACATGAAATATTTACGAGCTAGAGTCTCAGTCCTCCAATAGAATAATAATCACATATTTGGAGAAAGAAAATGCACGAGGAGAGGCAATTACTGCTATGGTACCACGATCCAAAGGATATAGAACGCAGTGATGGAAATTATAAAGGGAAACAAATGGCTACCGCAACATCAATACATTCGTTTGTAGTAAATCCACCATTTTTATTGAATGAGGTAATCGAGCTGTTATTACTTCACCACACGAAGGAATATAAATTTCGTAAATGGATTAATGATAAAGGAAATCATGCGAAAGGGTGATGGTATAAATTCACAACCGTCGTGAATAAATATGATCGACGAAAAGAGCTGGCGGTGACCTACACAGGAAGAAAAGGAAAATTTCGAGAGAGAGATAACTGTAAGAAAATAGCTTGGCACGATGGCTGCTAGATGAACAGTGATAGAATGAACTGTCCTCTGGTGCCGAAGTGCACACTAACACTCTTGTCAAACAATTCTAACAAATACTAACATGCACTTTAATATATATTTATACTAACCTAACTAACAGTATTATTTTCTTTCTTCTCAGATTTTTTTAGAAATTGACATGGGTGTTGCGACACAGTCTTCCGACATCGCAACAAAGCAACCAGATTACCCCAAATTACATCCAAGCATGCTATGATGCGACATACCCCTTATATGTTGTGACAAAGGGGTCAGATTGTTGAAACACCAGAACGGGTAGGTTTGTCGTGACACAAACAAAGCTATTTTGTGACATAGGGGGCAGACTGCGGGAAGTTAAAGATTGATGGGTTTGTCGCAACATACGGAGAGCTACGTCGCAACAAACATGGTATTGGAAGGTTGGTTTTGACATACCTAAGTTACATATCGCATCGTCTGTAATTTTTATAAGGTTGACCCGATCCAATTACGTAACCCATCGGTAAAACCCCTATTTTACCCAATTTTTGACCTTTAAAACCCTAAAATTTTAAATCCCTATATATACCCTACTAACTTAAAACATATTGCTTAACACTAAACTCTTAGAACACTCTAAACTCCATCGAATCTCTTCTCCATCTTGAAAAACCTAAACCCCATTTTCCTCCAAGGACTATACTCCATCCACCAAGGTTTCGATCAACTTTCATTGGCAAAACGAAAACAACGGTATTGCTTCAACTTTCATTGTTACATTCATCACTGGGAATCTTTGTTCCTATATATCATAATGCCTCCCTGAAAGAGAACAATGGTGCAAGATAGCGACAGCGACTCGGACTTCGACCGGTTCGCGAACACTCAAATAAAGAAATACTTTCTCGCTTCGCAAGGACAACCTCTTATCCAAGAATGGGGGTTTGAAGCATCGATAATCCTCTATAAAGATATTTGGCCACTCGTAAGCTACCATCAATGGGAACAATTTTGCATTTCCCCAATAGGTAACGTTGTCGTAGCTGTTGTACATGAATTTTATGCTTCTTTGAAAAAGGATATCATTAAAAATAGGGTTATAAAAAAATTATGCATGCAAGGGATAGATGTCTTGATTCTACCTTATCAGATTTGCAAATTCTATAATGTTACCTTTTGTGGAAAAGATTATCTAAATGAGGTTGATTTATATTTGTTTAAAAATATTGATATGGAGGAAATCGTTAAGTTTTTTATTGAAGGTAGGGGTGATTTGAATTATCGCCCCGATACTGGCTCACCTTCAAATTTCAATCAAGCTATCATGTTCCCCATTGCAGAAATGTGGATGCAATTTTTGGCTACAAAGATAGGCCTAGCCTTAAATGTCTCTAACATTAACACCTTTTGAGCTATTCTGTAATATGCTATTTTCTAGAAAAAGAGAATTTGTGTAGGCAAGTGAATCTACAAGGAAATGAAAAATTGCATGAAGAGCCAAAAAGATGGACTCTTCTTTCCACACCTTGAAACGACATTATGCAAAAAGATAGATGTACCAATAAGCGAAAACGAGCCAGTCTTAAAGCCAACGCGAGGCATCCTTGGTGATTCCATCTATATGTAGTATGTTGAGCTTCAAAGGAAATAAATTAAAGAATTGAATCAGAGAAGGAAAGAAAAAAATGGACGTGCCAGCTTCTTTGAAATCTAAGGACACGGTAAAAGCTCAAAAAGGGTATGGGGGAAACATTGAAGGAAAAATTCATGGAATGATTCGATGGATGTAAGAAATAACTCCTGTATTGAAGGAGTTTGTAAGGATACATGGGCTACCAACCCTGAACTGTCCACTGAACATGTTCAAGGATGACAAAGAAAATGAGGATGAAGCTTAATTGGGAGGGACCAATGTGGAGCAAAACGAGCCTACCACTGAAGATGAGTATAAGGCAAAGTTTCAGCCTTAATACTCGACTCCTAAAGGACCGATGATTTAGAGCCTAGCATGACGACAAGGTAGGAGTTCCTACCAAAAGTACTCTGACAAAGGCAAAGCTCCTATGGATCGTCAATCTGATTCGAAAGGAGAAGATTGAAGTTTAACTTTTAATAATTTTTGAGACTTTGATTTATTTTAAGACTTATACTTTTTGGGATAATTTTTTATTTTCTATTTAGGACTGATATAATTTGTAGGAGTAAGATTAGGAATTATTTTTGCATATATGCTTTAATTCTTCTTGTAGGAACCCCACATTACGGAGACACAACAACTTAGACCATTCACGCCAAAAGAAGAAAGACAACCACCATAAGAAGAAAAGGACCTTTATAATCAATCGTTTAACTTCTTTCCTTACTACTTCTTGGGCTACACATTGAGGACAATGTGTTTTCTAAAGTGTGGGGGCTAACATAGGAATTTTGGCATATAGTTTTCCTTTTAGTTTTTTTATGTTTATTTTGATGTGTGCTTGAGCTTGTAGAAATATAAGTGATTGGTTAGGAGCATGTATAATAGGTTGATTGTGTTTCTTGATAAATTTGGCATGATAATGAGGAATTTTACATTTTTTAGCATGAAATTTTTGAATTTCTATAGGTTACATTATGTATAGATAGAAACATATTATTGATACCAAATGATGTGCATAATATGAGGAAACGAGCATGCTAATATATATGATAAACGATAATTTTGAGATTAGGTGATTAAATTGATATTGTGCATATTGAGTTGTTTATGGATGATTTAAGGCATTGTTTGGACACATCTACAGCTAAAGAGCTAAACCTTGTTCTAAATTGTCAATTAGTACCCATCTTTGAGCTTTATTACACCTTTTTGATGAGCCACATTATAACCATCTTAAGGCTAAAATGATAATTTGTGTATATCCTTTTCTTTGGTCCTATTTTGCATGAAAATCGATGCATGGTCATATGTATTAAGGGTAGGTAGACAATATTATGGTGGATGTTGTAAAAAAAAAAGAGGGAAATCATTATAATGTATAAGAAGAGAAAAATAGTGAAAAAGCAAAAAAGAAAATGAGTAGAAACGAAAAAGAAAGAATCTTGAGTAAGAAAATATGTAAGGAGTGACAAAAATCACTAAGTCACCAAAAAGTAGAAAAAAGAGAATCTTACTCAAAAAATAAAGAAAATGACGTACTCATTGGCTAGCTAAAAGTTTTACTTTAGATTGATTTCCTAAAAATGGAGAAATAAGAAAGGTGAGAGAAGGAGAAATAAGGAGGTGAGATGGTGTGGGACATAAAGTGGGAGAATAGGGAACAATACAGTATGCTAAAGTATTTTCATGTTCTGTAACCTCCTTTGTGCTTAATTGTTCTTTGAAAATCATACCTGTCCTAAGCCTTAACACGTTACAAGCCCAAAATCCCTATTTGACCTAAACGACTCTATGTATTTATGGATGAAGAAATTGCATAATCTCATTATTATTGTTTGTATTGTACTAGGATAATCAAAGTACTTATGTTAGGAATTCATGGAGTCATATCGATAGAACTTTAATATTTTTATTTCTTGTACCTACTGAACTTAGATTGTTTTTACTTGGAAATAGTAAAAGTGTTCAATTATCATGCTAAGATTGTCAAAAGATACATAAAACCTAGAATAGATGTTAAGAGCCTAATCTTTGTATGATACAGTTTCAAGCTCACTTATCTTCTATTTGTTTCTTTTCTTCATTATTTGTTTTTTTTTTTTTGCTTGAGGACACACAAAGACTTAAGAGTGGGGGATTTTTATTTATCGATTTCATGCCTAGTAAATTGAACTAGTTTTCACATTTAATGAGCTTGAAATCAAGTAATTTTCCTTTTGTTTTATAGAATTTTAGTTTAGTTTTGTCTTTTGGCTAAATTGTGCTAAAAAGTTTATTTTATTGCTTTCAAGGACAAATGAGGCCTAAAGATTAGCTAACCTACTTCGTGAGTGCGCAGGAGACTAATAGCAATTGAGCCACAAAGATATTGGACACTTCATCACGACATAGAGAGTCCTATGTCGCAACAAAGGGATTAACAGTGAAGAATCAAGGTCTACCTGCTTTGTCATGACATTGGACCTGGTGTGTCGCGACATCGACCCCAGACTTCAAATCTGCATCAAGAGAGGGGCTTTTCGTCTGTACAATGTGACTTAAGCACAAAGGATGATAGTTGACCTAGGGTTGATGAAAACAACCGATCGAAGCTATAAATAGGGCCTTTAGCCCTATGGTTTTGGACACCATACATAAGCTTTTAGATTTTAGTTTTATTTTGTATTTTCATTTGAAACGAGATTGTATAACTCGCATAAACGTTCGAGGAATTTTTCTAGACAGATTGCCAATACATTTCGAGTTTCTTTTCCATTATCTTATTTAATTATATGTTTTTATATATCATTGTGATTATAATGATCAGGAAACCCATAAGGAACTAATTTCATTTTGAGGAATTAGGGAGTGGAAGTATGAATATTTAATTATTGTTTAACTGGGATTTTACCTTTTGGATCAATTGTTTGGGAAAGGAAGAAATCAAACAAACACTAGGCTTGACAACCCTAGAACATCATTTAGGTGAGAATGAACCAAAAATTGGTATTGCCCATCCGTGAACACCTTTTCCCCAAACTGGTTTAGACTGTGACATCTAGCGATAAATAGTCTCTATCGACTTGCTATGCCAGCGAAAAATCAAGAGATCCAACTGAGGTAGTGACTAGTTTATTCGAGGAAAATCCCTGAAACCCAATGATTGAAGAACTCATACAGAAACGAGCTAATATCACCAAAGCCGTTTATAAGAATTTTTACATCTCAAGTCTTTCTTTATTTTCTATTTTATTTTATGCTTTTCAAAATAAACTCTTTTATTATTCTTCGTATTATAATCCCTAAAGTAATTACTAATTAATTTTATTCTTTGTAAGGATCTAATTTACTATCGCTTTACGCCTCTTTTGGGTACGATCTATAGAATAATACCAAGTGTTTTGTTATACACACTATATTTACAACTTGACCCGTATACTTGTGGAAAGCCAAAAATCTATGTCGAACGGGAGTACGTTCGGGGGCGATCAAATGTGGTTCATAAAAAAGGGTTAGAAGTCTCAAAGATGGGTACTAATTGGAAATTCAGAACAAGGTTTGGCTTTTTAGCTCTAGATATTTCCAAACAATACCTTAGGTTATCCCTAAACAACTCAATATGGTCAAATATCAATTTCTTCACCTAATCTCAAAATTATCATCTATCATATATATACTAGCATGCTTGTTTCCTCATATTATGCATATCATTTGATATAAATAATACTTTTTCTATTTATACCTAATGTAATTTATAGAACTTCGAAACTTTCATGCTCAAAAATGAAAAATTCCTCATCATCATGTCAAAATTATCAATAAACACATTCAACCTATTATACATGCTCCTAACCAATCACTTGTATTTCTACAAGCTCAAGCACAAATCAAAAAGATAATTAAAAATTGAAAATAAAAACTATATGCCAAAATTCCTATGTTGCCCCCCACACTATAGAAAACACATTATCCTCAATATGTACACCTACAAGTATTAAGGAAAGAAGTTACCCGATCGATCGTGAAGACCCTTTTCTTCTCATGGTTGTTGTCCTTCTTCCTTTGGTGTAAGTGCTCAAAATTGTTGTGTCTCCATAATGTAGGTTTAGGGTTGTCACTTCATTTCGTGTCAAAAGGGCTAATACATTCTTAAATAAAAATGATTGGCAGTATGTTAGGCTGAGTAACCGGGATGTAGTGCTTAGGTTATCATTTAATTTCGCGTCAAAAAGTCCAATATATTCTTAAGAAAAGAAGTTGAAAAAAAAAAGAAAATTGATAAAATAAAAGGAAGAGAACTAAATTTGGAGACTAAGGGTGAACAAATAGGTGTCTTGGCAAGTTTAGTAGATTACCTAACTTTCATTAAATAATTCAAGACGATTTAATTTTTTTATGTTTAAATTGGGTCACTTCTTCAATTTTACTTCAAGCAAGCTAAAGTTTCTCTTTATTTTCATATGCATTATGCTTAATTGTTTGTAAAAGTTGGAGTTATTTCTTTCCATGGTAAAATTTAAATTACTAGGTGGATTAGGAATCATACTTGAGGGCAAGCATGAGCTAAGTAAGGGGAATATAATAATGCTTAAAAGTGACATACTTTTGGATATTAATTATATATATATATATATATTGTGAGTATGGTCATACTAATTTGGGCTATTTATGATTCTTTTATCTTGTAGGGACTAAATTGAAAATAAAGGACAAATTGGGGCAAAAAGCATGATTTTGGAAGAGAAAGTGTGAAAATGTGGAAGACTTAAGAAGAGTTTTTGTTGGACGCAAAGACTTTATTTTATTTTAATTTAAACTCTATTTTTATAGGATTAATATTTAGGATTATTATTAGGATATTGTTTATATTTAATTTTTATTTATCTTTTAAGCTTTATCATATTTAAGTTTAAATTGGATGCAACTACGAAATTATTGTTTAGATTTAATTCTAATTATCTTTTAGATTTTAGATTGATTCAACTAGGGATTTCTATGTACTATAAATAGGGGATAGAGTGATATGAATTTCTCACTTCCAATTCTCTGAAAAATCCTCCATCTCCCGAAAACCCTAGTAACTTTATTTCAATAAAAAGTTCTATTTCCATGACTTGTGTTTTTCCTAAAAAAACATGAGCAACTAAAACCCTTCTAGCTGAAGGTTATCAACATTGCTCCAAAAAGTTCATGAGGTTTAGAATTCGCGCTTAACCCTTCTCGACCGAGTATTCATCAATTCTCTGTATTATGGGATCGACACTTTCATCCAAAATCCCTTCAAAAGTAATCTTTTTATCTCATGTAAAGACGGACGCTTTGTGTGTTTTGAGAAGATTGCATAGTCAATTCACTAACTTATTGCATCAGAGGTTGTCAAGCCAAAGAGACAAAATGGCGTGACATTCGTCATTGAGAAGAGATGATCTAGTGTAAGACGGTCCCATTGGAGCGACAGTTGGCTATAGTCAGGTTCTCTTTATAATCAAAGTTATAATTGGTGCTAGTGGTCGTAGGCATCCTCTTCCACTATAACTAGCTTATTCGAGCATGAGAAGAACCATCTAAAGTCAATGATTGAACCAAGGAGGAATCAAGATAATCGGAGGCTGAAACTCTCAATAATGATAAAACCTTTCTTTCCTCGACTTTGTTTATTTTAATGCAATTTAAATTATTTCGACACTTCAATCTCTTATTTCTTTTAATTTTCTTTTATTTTCTCCAGGTCCTACACTTTTCCTGGGCACTATTTCGCCCAGGATCTCGACATACAAGATTTTTGTAAACACTCCAGTCCCTGAGGATTTGACCTTACTTCCCTTTACTATTATTTTTTATATTTTTAGGAATAAGTTATTGATGGTATTACAATTGACATAACTTTTCTCCCTAATTTAGTGTTTTAATTGTCTGTTTTGTATTTCATTTAACGTGCATTGTTAGCATTTTTTTACTTAGTTTTCATGTTTTTCAACTCATTGATAGTTAGTTTAAATTCTTATTATTTTTATTTGTTTTTGTACTAATGTCGACGCAAGCAGTCGATATATTGTGTCTTAATACTGTCAATGCAGGAACTCAGTCTAGGTGCCTAATGCTAAATAATTATAGCCACAAGATCAGCTGAATATTGCGACCAAGAGATGTCGTTGCATTGAAACTGAACCTCAAAAGAGAATAATCAAGCTGAATTCATAGATGGAAGCACCAACACAAGAATTTCACAGATGTCGCTGCAATTACAATTTCAAAATGCGTCCAGCGATACAATGACAATTTGTAAACTCTAAAGAATACAGTAGAACTGCGTGAGTGCACAGCTATAATTTAACTAATTTTAACAGCTACAAAATCCAGATCTAGATATGAGAGAGAAGGATGAATCTTGCAACATTTTAGAGGCTGTAAATAGATAAACAAAGAAGGAAAGAGGGCATCGAGAGAAAAGGGATTAAATTTTGAAAATTTTGTGTGAATTGGAGATTTGAGTTGCAACTGCTTCTGACGAGAGGTACTTGATTTTGAATAAGAGGAATAATTAGGGAGTAGGCCTAGTAGTCTAGAGATAGTAAGCTTTGTTGTACTCTTTAATTCTTCTTAAATATTTTGTTGATATTAAATGAAAACGAGAGTATCTTTTGATGTTAGATCATTTTGATTCTTACTTTACACTACTTATTTGTTTTTTTTTTGGATCTAACAGCTCTAAGCACGAGAGTGAAATTATAGTACGCCGACATCGAGAGATGAAGTGACTGGTTAGGTTAACAAGTGGGTTAGGTGAGAGCTGCTTGGGACTGGGATAAAAACCAGTTACTTATTCTTGAATACACATCGTTGCTCGCACCGAGAGGTGCAGTGATTGTATTTGAGTCAAGATTAAGTAGGGAGCTATTGTTGGTAAGAATTCAAAGGTACTTCATTGCAGCGACAATTCATCTATATTCTACCTTGTTGACGCATCCAACATTGTGATTTAGAAGAATCAGTGAACCGTGTCTACCCTTTACACTTGGTCACATTTACATTTCATGCATTTAAATATTCAGCATTCAACACTTAGCACAATTGGTTTTATTTTCAGTACACTGAAATTTAACCTTTGAAGTTTAACTCTAATTACGTTGACATTAATTGGCTCTCTTAGTGTATAGATCTGACATATTGCACTGGCATCAGTACTCACATTACACTTAATTTCAATATTGATTGCTCTGACATTTAGACATCAAGAATCCATTCCTCGTGGGATCGATATCCGGTAGATTTGTATATCAACTATACTTGTATCGACGTGTGTACGCTTGCGTAATCGTTGTGTTGTAAAAACATCGATCAAGTTTTAGCGTCATTGTCAGGGAATTGACGTTTGTTTGATGTTTACTTTTGTTGTTACAATCAGCTGTAACTTTTAACATTTACTGATTTGTTTATTTTTTCTGTTATTTCTCTTTTCTAGTTTTGAAGGTGTTGTATGTCCACGAGGAGAAATCCTAACAACATTGTTAGTTTTGATCTAGAACTTGAAAGGACATTAAGGAGGAGAAGGCAAGAGCAAAGAAGAATGGCTGGAAATAATAATAATTTACCACCAATGCTACCATAAAATGACATTTCTCTAATGCTGCCACAAGTACTCAATGATTTTCCACCACCACATCTACAAGAATAACAAATACAAAATAGGACAAAAAGAGATTTTGTTGTTCCTATACCGATCTACAACCAGGGGTTGTGAGACAAGCTATCCAGGCTAGTAATTTTGAATTGAAATAGGTGATGTTTTAGATGCTCAACTCAAATGGGCAGTATTCGGGTTTTCCACATGAAGACGCACAAGAACATTTGAAATCATTTTTGCTTACTTGTGCATCTTTTAGTCAACATGATGTTCGTGATGATGCCTTGAAAATGCAACTATTTCCTTATTCGTTGTAGGGAAAAACATGAGCATGGTTTTTAGGATTATCGGCAGGATATATTACATTGTGGAATGCATTAGCAACGTAATTTGTTTTGCGGTTTAATCCACCGACAATGAATGCAAGGTTGCAGAATGACATCTCGACATATCATAGCTATGAAGACTACCCAAAACATGCAGAAAACGTATATTACGTCAATAACATCCGAGGAGGATCATTTGGTAACTCATACCACAATCGTTCTCAACAACCTTGGGGGAATCAAAATACTTCCACATACAGATATGGAAATTCCTCAAATCAAGGGTGTTATAGGCAAGAGAGTTACAACAATAGCCAAATGCAGAATTTTCATCAGAATTCACAAGTAAATTCTTGTTCTGACCAGATGTAGTTACATAATCCAATGCAACCATAATTACGATTACAACCACAATAGTATGTACTACCACAAATGCAAGGACAACATCATCAACATCAACAGCAGCAGTTTGCTCAACCAAAGGCAGATCTTATGGCAGCTCTTGAAGCAATGATGCACAAGCATATCACATGAATCGAATCAATAGTACAAGGAAACTCTTCTTCCATATGAGTATTCGAAGCTCAACTCGATCAGTTAGGTTCTAGTCTCAGTAATAGATCACTAGGTACTCTGCCTAGTGATACTGAAAACCCAACGCAAAGGGGGAAAGAGAATTGCAAAGCAATCATGCTAAGAAGCGAAAAACAGACAGTAGGGTTAAGCAATTCTAATCAAAACCATGTCGAAGCATCCACTTCACAATAACAATAAGAAGATATAGCTGAAGGAAGTTAAGCAGATATCAATTCTGAAGAACCAACTATAGTACCATCTTTGCCTACAGTTTGCCCAAATAAGTTGTCGACAGAACCATCAATGTCAATACCACCGAGTTATTCACAACAACCAACTACCACAATACCTTTTTTGTTTCCACAATGATTCCAAGAAAAAGTCCATGACAAAGATTACCAAAAGTTTGTTTCTACTCTGAAACAATTGCATATTAATATACCTCTAATAAATGCTCTTGTGCAGATACCCAGTTATGGGAAATACATGAAGGAGATGTTATCAAAGAAAAATAAATTGTCCGACATCAAAACAATTACACTCATAGAGGGGTACAGTGCTGTGCTCACAAAAAAGTTACCAACCAAGATGAAAGATCTTAGCAGCTTTAGAATCCCATGCTCCATAAGGAATCATTACTTAGGTAATGCTTTATGTGATCTAGGAGCCAGTATTAACCTAATGCCTTTGTCTACTTTTAAGAAATTAGGAATAAGTTCGATGAAGCCTACTACGGTGACATTACAACTAGTGGATAGATCTCTAGCACAACCAGGGGGACAAATCAAAGATGTTCTTGTTCAAGTTGATAAGCTGGTGTTTCCTGCTGATTTTATCATCCTAGACTGCGAAGCAAATAAGGAGGTACCCATTATCTTGGGACGGCCATTTCTAGCAATGGGACGAACCCTTATTGACGTGTTCAAGGGAGCACTAGTGATGCGTTTTAATGATGACCATGTAACCTTCAGTGTGTTTGAAGCATCACCATCTAGACCTAAAGAACAATGTCACCATATTGACGTGTTGGACGAGATTATCTTGGATGAATTTAATGCAAGAAGTTCAACATTGTTTGATGATAATGTGGCAACATCTACTGATGAGATTCTATATGATTATGTTGACAAAGAGGAAGTAAACAATTTTGAGCTGCGTAAAAATTCACAAATGGAGTTGTCGGATTTGTCTAATAGGACGATCCCAGTGTTTAAACCATCTATTGAGCAAGCTCTTACCTTGGAGTTAAAATCATTACCGTCACATTTGAAATATGTCTTCCTTGGTAACAACAAGACACTGTCTGTCATTATCAACGCATCCCTCAATGCAATATAAGAAGAGAAGCTCATCACAATCCTAAAAGACCACAAGAAAGCTATAGCCGGAGCATTGCAAATATTAAAGGCATCAGTCCCTCTTTTGCATGCATAAGATAAGGTTAGAAGATGAGAGGAAGCAATCTATTAAGCAACAAAGACGACTCAATGAGAAAATGAAAGAAGTGGTAAAGAAGGAAATCATTAAACGGTTGGATGCGAGCATTATATATCCTGTTTCTGATAGCAATTCGGTAAGCCACGTTTAATGTGTGTCTAAAAAGAGTGGGTTCACATTTGTGACTATCTACAAGAACATGTTAATCCCTACTCGCATTGTAACTGGATGGAGTGTACGCATGGATTATCAACGACTGAATGCGGCCACAAAGAAAGACCATTTTTCACTACCTTTCGTAGATCAAGTGTTAGATAGGTTAACTAGTAAAGCTTATTATTGCTTCCTGGATGGATACTGGATACAACCAGATAGCTATTGCACCGGAAGATAAAGCAAAGACCACATTTACAAGCCCTTTTCGAACCTTTGCTTTTCTACGGATGCTATTTGGGTTGTGTAATGCGCCAGTAACATTCCAGAGGTGTATGATGGCAATATTCTCAGATATGATTGAGGACTCACTTGAGGTATTCATGGATGATTTCTCAGTCTATGGACAAAGTTTTGATTAATGCGCTAACAACTTGGCAAGAGTTTTGAAATGATGCGAGGAAACAAATCTTGTGCTGAATTAGGAGAAATGTCATTTCATGGAAACTGAAGGAATTATACTTGGCCATCGTATATCTTGTCAGGGCATTGACGTTGATAAAGCAAAGGTCGAAATCATTAAAAATTTACCACCACCTACCACTATCAAAGCAATAAGAAGCTTTCTTAGACATGATGGTTATTATAGACAATTAATTAGAGATTTTTCCAAGATATCTAAACCCTTATGCTCGTTACTAGAGCTAAATAAAAAGTTTGTATTTGATGATGCTTGTCTGGATGCATTCACAACAATAAATAAGCAGCTGGTACAAGCTCCAATTATCATCGCACCAAGATTGGATACAACCATTTGAACTAATGTGTGACGCCAGTGACTTTGCTGTAGGAGCTGTCCTAGGCCAACGAAAAGATAATGTATTTCATTCTATTTACTATGCTAGTAAAACCCTAACTAAAACGCAAGTTAAATACACCATGACTAAGAAGGAGTTGCAAGCAGTAGTCTTCGCATTTGATAAGTTCTATTCTTATCTTATCTGCATAAAGACTACAGTTTACACGGATCATTCAACATTGAGATACCTTTTTAACAAAAAATGCCAAACCTAGACACATCAGATGGATCCTACTGCTTCAAGAATTTGATGTGGAAATCAGAAACAGGAAAGGATCTAAAAATTAAGTAGCTTACCGTTTTTCTCGGCTAGAATCTGGGAGTGAAAATGGGTAAACAACTCAGATTGTTGAAGCATTTCTTGATGAGCAATTATTTGTTGTTGATACATCACCATGGTATGCTGATATCGTCAACTACCCTGCGTGTGGAAAGATACCCATAAATGCAACTGGTCGCAAGAAAAGTAGGTTCATACGCATTGCTGCTAAATACCATTGGAACGAGCCATACCTATTTAAGTTATACGTCGACAATATAATTTGCCGCTGTGTACTTGAAGAAGAAATGATGTTAATCCTGTGACACTACCATGACGCCCCTTATGGAGGCCATTTTGGTGGCACAAGGACTGCTGCAAAGGTCTCTAGTCAGGATTTTATTAGCTTAATTTATTTTGAGACGCTAACAACTTTGTACAACAATGTGATCGTTGTCAACGCACTTGTTCCATATCTAGAGGCAACGAGATGCTCTAGCAACCTATTATGGAGGTTTAACTTTTTGACGTATGGGGTATTGACTTTATTGGACCATTTCCAAACTCTTTTGGAAATATGTATATCTTAGTGGCTATTGACTACGTCTCGAAATGGATTGAAGCTATTGCGGTTCCAAGAGATGACACTCGGAGAGTGTTGAAGTTCCTTCACACATACATCCTTACAAGGTTTGGAACACCGAGAGCGTTGATAAATGACCAAGGCACTCATTTCTATAATAACCAAGTGGCGACTACATTAAAATGATATAGTGTGAAGCATCGTATGGCTACCATGTATCACCCACAAACTAATGGTCAAGTCGAAGTATCCAATCATCAAATTAAAAGCATACTTGAGAAGGTGGTTAACCCATCAAGGAAGGATTGGTCGATGCAGCTACATGATACATTGTGGGCACTTCACACCACTTACAAAACCCCTTTGGGATGTCACAATATCAACTAGTGTTTGAGAAGTCTTGCCACTTGCTTGTCAAACATGAATATAAGGCTCTATGGGCAATTAAGCAAGTAAATTTGGACTATGATGCTGCTGGAAAGAAAAGATTGTTGGACATCATGGAATTAGAAGAAATTCGAAGCCATGCTTATGAGAATGCTGTGATATACAAGGAAAAGACAGACATGGCATGATAGCATCATCTTGCATCGACAATTTCATCCTGATCAGTTGGTACTTTTATTTAATTCATGTCCAAAATTGCATCCAGGGAAATTTCGATCAAGGTGGTTAGGTTCATTCAATGTTGTTGAAGCATTTCAAAGCGGTGTGGTGGCAATCGAAAACTTAAAGGATGGGCAACAATTTAAGGTAAATGGCCAACGTATTAAACACTATGTGAGCCCAAATGTTCGAGAACCAGATGAAACTGTCAACCTGGTGACATTTAAATAATGTCGATGTATTTCTTTATTTACTTTTAGTTGTTTCACTTTTCGCTGTGCTGTTTCAAATTCTTAGCAGAAATAAAATCATCTTTTTGTCGATGCATTAAAGCATAGATTGTCTGCGCATCCTACGATGAGTTAGCATTACTTTTTCAACAAGAATCGCGCCGATTGATTCTTTTCTCTCCCAGCCGTTGGATCAAAATAAATTAGTACGATCTGCAGCCTGATAATTAATGGTTGTAGACGTAACATTTCCCCATGTTTTTCCACTCATTACGCCTAGGTTATAAAATCCCCTATGGCAGTTATCTTTTCTCTTCAAATTCGCCATTGCTACTGCAACTTATTTCCTTCATTGTCCTCATATTTCTTTTTCCTATTAAAAGCAATATTTCTCTGAAACTCTTCTTTACTTTCTTTTCTTCTCACCATGGTTAAAACCCGTGCTTCCAAAAAGACTCGTAAACCCTCCTCTAAGAACACTCCAACTATTCTTACTGTGGTTCCGTCCACGACACCACCACCTTCATGCACAAGCCCAATTTTGTTCTTAATGACTGCGGCCAAGGATTGATATCGCAATGTTATGCTAAAGCGCAACATCCACCTTGAATAGGGATTCTAATTTCCCCACACCTGACTCTCGAAAAACAAGTCCATCACACCATCAACCACCTCGGGTGGGAATATTTTTGCGACCATCTTTTAGGGTATTCCCATATTCTGGTTAAGGAATTTTATGCAAATTTAGTGTACCAGGAGAAAGAGTTTGTGTTTGTCCGAGAGGGATTGGTGTCATAGAGCGCGGTACATATCAATATTTTGCTACAGATTCCGAAATAGGTAGATGAGCATGTGTCCTTCATGAACAGTTTGAACGATGGTAGCCTAGCCCAAATGATGAACGACCATTGTGTCGATGGTGCTACATGGATGGGCAACGGATTCCATAACTATATAATGCATAGGTGCTACCTTACAACCTGTTGCAAGGTATGATTTGATTTTATTAACAATCATGTTATGCCTTCAACTCAGAGCACTACGATCACACTGGACCATATGTGTCTATTGCATTCCATCCTACATCACCGACACATTAACTTTGGGGAGTTTATACATGCCCAAATCGTAAAAGCTGTAGGAAAGCAAAATGGTATCCTTCCTTTTCCCTCTCTTATCATGCTACTCTGTTAACACAAGGGCATTGTGCCTAAAGATGATGAGGTCTTGGACAATAAAGGCCCATTCAATGATATTTCTTTTGTAAGGATGACACGTGGCCAAGATACACCTATAGCCAAGGAAGCCTCAAAAAAGACAGACAAGAGAAAAGGGAAAAAGAAAGAAGAACAAGCTAATGAGCCCACAGATTCACAAATGTTGAGAAGATTGGCTAATTCAAAAATCCATCTTGACCGTATTGATACACGTACAATCCGCCTTATAGGTATATTAGACGATTTGGATTACAGGAAGCATATATTTTATGCATACACAAAAGCCTGGAACGAAGCAATTGCCACTGCATTATGTCACATCAACATCAGACCACTGTCAGACTTCCCAACATTCCTTGATATCTTCCGCCCTATGCACGACTCCTCATCTGACCAACCTAATACTGATGGTAGGTCTACTCAAATGCCAACAATAATTCACATATCTGATAATGAAGATGATGAAGGGCATTTAAAGGCTAGGGAGGATTGCTATCGCAACATTGCTGATTTATCTGAGGATGAATTTCTAACAGTCTAGGCGCAAATATGGCTGAGAGAGCAGCTATTACGGAAGAATATGTCGATGTAGTCGATTGCACTGACACTAGCATAACTAAACTTGAGCAACATATGGAAGAGGAGGTCAATCAGGGAGGTGATCAAGAAAAGGATGAAGAAAAGAAGAAGAAGGAAAGGAAGAAGAGAAGGAAGAAACAGAACCTGCTGAGGTGCAAAAGGAGAAGGAATCTGATGCCCCAACAATTATCATTGAGGATATTGTGGGAGCATCCAACTCAGAAGAGACTCGACCTACTGCGAGTATGGCTGAGGTTGTCACTGGCGAAATAGAGGAACTAAATCCTCTGGCGATTGTTCCTTACATAGCACCACTCACCGAGATCCACCCATCAGAGGTGACAATTGATGAGGTCGTCACCCAACCCACCAAGGAGGAGCAATCCATCGATCCGGTTGGTTCAAAGGATAAGAAGAGGAAGAGGCGCAAGGACAAGAAAAAAAAACACCACGATGATGGAGAGCGCCCGAAAAAGAAGAAGAAGAAAACCAAAACAACCTTTGCATTGGTTGCTACTGAATAATTTGGTACATCTCTTTTTCTAGTTTTCATGCATTTTTCTTATGCTTGCATTTTCATTGTCACTGCATTCCTTTTAAGTTTACTGCATTCTAGTTGCATTTCCATTAATTTTGTATATCTATTGTCAGTGCATTGGGGACAATGCAGACATTAAGTTTGGGGGAAGCTAATGTGACTTGGAAATGCAACTACAAGCATGAAATAACCTTTTCAGCACAATTTATTCAAAATGCAAAACTAAACTAAAATCCATAAAACATAAGGAAAAATACTTGATTTCAAGCTCTTCAAATGTGAAAACTAATTTAATCTGCTAGGTATGAAACCTGTAGATCAACAATCAAAGATAAGTAATAATAAATGGAACAGTAGAATTTGAGAGATACCTTTCTCTTTGGTTTTGTGCCTTCCTAATGATTTAGATTGATCCTTGGATTGCTATAGCAAGCCCTCTTTGGTTGATGGTAAAGATGGTGGTTTTAGGTGTGGGAAGAAGAATATAAGAGATTTGGAGAGATTTGAAAAATGTTTTGAAGTTTTAAGTGGTGTAATAGGTTTAGATTAAGGTTAGTATATATAGGGGTTGAAAAATTAGGGTTTTAGGGTTAGGAGATCGGATAAAATATAGGTTAATATGTCGGGTTATGCGATCGGGTTGGGTTGACCCTACTGTAATTATAGGCGATGTCACGACATAGGGTACTTTGTGTCGTGACATACTTATCAATATGTTTTCTTTTTTGCGACATAGAATCCCTCATGTCGCGACATATCAACTAGTATTGAGATTTTGTGCAAAGGGGTAGTCTGACTCCTTTTTCGTAACACCATGTCATCGAGTTGCTTTGATGTCTTTGAGGTAACTGGTTGCTTTCTCATGACATAGGCATCCTACGGCATGACATAGACATCAATTTCACCTAAGTTAACCTAAAATGAAAACATAAAAAATTTAGTATGTTAGTACGAATATAAAAGTAAAAATATTCATTACTGCTTGCCAGAATTGTCTGGCAAGGAAGTTAGAGTGCATTTTGGCACTCTGGAATGGTTCGTTCTAACACTATTAGTCCAGCAACCATCATGCCATGCTATTCTCTAGTGTTTGTCTCTTTCCCGAATTCTCCCTTTTTGCCCAACATTTATTATCGCTATTTCCTTACATCGATCATATCGAGTGGTAACAGCCATAAATTGATGCCACCACTAGATCCCATGATTGTTGTAGTACTTATTCCATACATCCAAGGAGTGTAAAGATGTATAACGATCTGAAGAAGATGTATTGATGGCCAGGTATGAAACGAGAAATTTCTGAGTTTGTGTCTAGATGTCTAGTGTGTCAGCAAGTAAAAGCTGAGCATCAGGTACCATCTAGATTGTTGTAGCCTATTACCATTCCTGATTGGAAATGGGAGTATGTCACTATGTATTTTGTTACGGGATTGTTGATGACACTGAGGAAGAAATATTTAATCTGGGTTATAGTTGACAAATTAACTAAGTTAGCTCACTTTATTCCTATTCGAGTAGACTATCCATTACAAAAGTTAGTTAAGTTGTATGTATCTAAGATCATGCGATTAGACAACGTACTAGTTTCTATCATCTCTTATAGGGATCCACGATTTACCTCGAGATTTTGGGGTAAGCTACATGAAGCTTTGGGAACCAGGTTGAATTTCAGCACTGCATATCATCCCCAGACAGATTGTCAGTCTGAGCGAGTGATACAGATCTTGGAAGACATGTTACGATGTTGTATTCTCGAGTTTGAGGGCAGTTGGGAGAGATACCTGCCATTAGTAGAGTTTGCTTACAACAACAACTATCAGGCTAGCATTAAGATGGCACCATTTAAGGCACTATATGGTAGAAAATGCCGAACACCTCTGTATTGGTCTGAGTTGAGTGATCCTTAGTTGGTTTTGACCGACTTAGTGCATGAGATTAATGACAAAGCCCGAGTAATCCGTGACTGTTTAAAAGTCGCATCTGATCGACAGAAGTCCTACTCAGATCTAAAGAGAAAGGATATAGAATTTACCATTAGAGATCGAGTCTTCTTAAGAGTTTCACCTTGGAAGAAGGTACTGCAGTTTGGTAGAAAGGGCAAGTTGAGTCCGCGATTTATTAGGGCGTATGAGATCCTCAAGACAGTTGGTCCTGTAGCATATAAACTAGCTTTACCTCTAGAACTTGAGAAGATTCATAATGTATTTCATGTTTTGATGTTGAGACGGTACAAATCAGATCCTTCACATGTGATTACTCTCTGTGAGGTTGAGATACAACCGGATCTGTCATATTCAAAGGAACCAGTGAGAATTCTGGCTTATGAGGTAAAGGAACAACGAAACAAAAGTGTGTCGTTGGTAAAAGTTCTGTAGAACTGTCATGGTTTGGAAGAAGCAACATGGGAGATAGAGGCTTCTATGAGATAACTATATCTAACTTGTTTGCTGGTAAGAAATTTCGGGATGAAATTTCCCTAAGGAGGGGAGAGTTGTAATAGCCCGATTTTTAATGGTGTCAAAAATAGTGGTTTTGAGACCACAACTCCGACGAGTCGAGTGAAAAATTTATTTATTTTACTATTTATGATGTCACTAGCATTGTATTAAAATTTGGATAGGAAATTTTAATGTTTAGATAGTGAATTGAGTAGAAAGGACTGAATTGTAAAAGGTGCAAAGGTGAAATTATTTGGTTAGAAGGAACCAATAGGTAAATTAACCAATAGAAATTAAGTAAGTGGGTTTACATGATATCAAGTGATTTTGGTGATGTTAATTAGAGTTAAAAAGGATTAATTAAGCTTAATGATGAAAGTCTTAAAATTTACAAAATTGCCATTTAGTATATAAGTTAAAATAATAAATTAAAATAGCAATTTTCATCATTTTTATCTCTTCTTCTTTCTTCTTCACAGAAAAACAAGGAAGAACAAGGGTTTCCATTTTTTGAATTGTGAGCTTTGATTTGGGTAAGCAAATGTTGACCATTTTTAGTAATTTTTATGTTTTTGAGTTCGTATAAGCTTAATCTAGCTAATCTTAGGACTAATTTATGAATCTTTCAAATGTTATAAAACTTTTCATTGTTGAAAATGCTTGCTTTTGAAAGATTTTGATAGATTTGTATGCTTGGTGAATAGATTCATTGATTTTGTAACGTGATTTTTAATGAAATTAGGGTTTAAGGACTAAAATATTAAATAGTGAAAATTGTACGTATTTGGTGTGAAATAGAGGAAGTGTAGGGACTTGTGCAGACCAATGATTATTCAGCTAGTATTGGTTGCATTAAAGAAAGGGTTATTTTGCATGTATAGTGTTTAAGGATTAAGGTGAATAAAGGTAAAAGGTTAGGGGTAAATCTTAATTTTACCAAAAAAGACTAGATTGTTTTAAGAGAAGTAATTGTGTGATCTAATGTGAGAAATTGAATGATTTTTGGATGCAGACTACAATTGTGCCATCGATCGCGGTAAAGGAAAATTAGCAGAATACTCCCTAGAGTCCCTCTATGACCGCAATCTAGTCTCGAAAGTTCGTATTTTTAAATACCAATTTAAAATTTGCATATTTTGTACTTGTATACAATTGCTGTGAATTTGGAATGATGATCGAAAGAGTGGAAGACGAGAATAAGAAAAGGAAGAGGTAGCAAGCTTTGAGCCGTATATGCTAAAAGGTCCAATGACTCTGTGTCATCGTGAGTTATATGAAATCCTACTACGGATTAAAGGTCCGAAGACTCTGTGTCATCGAGAGTTATCAATTGTGAAAGGAAATCAACAACGGATGTATACAACTTACCCGGTTAATTTGATTAGATTGTACAACTCTTGAAGTTTGGTAAATCTGTTTAACCTTATGAAGTTTCTAAGCTATAAAATGTTTACCCATGGAAATTGTTGTTGTTTTGTAGATTCAATTTTGCTGTTTGGAGATCGGATCATCTTGGAGCATCACACTATCCTGGAGTTGTTTGGTAGTTCTTATATCACTTGGTTATATGACATATACTAGGATGATGTTATCTTTTGTTTTACTTGTTCGAGATTGTGACGGACTTGATATGTTTTAATGAAATTTGAAAGTTGTATTGTATGTTTGATCAAATTAGAAAATAGACCTAGAAGTATAATATAATGACTTGGAAACTTTGAATTTTACATTTGGATTAATGCAATATAAGCTTATGAATGCTATGTGTTGATAAACTTGTGTTTGACTTGATTCTAGAGATTTTACATACTTGTTTCAGTAGAACCCATACATGTATTGGTACAAGTACAAGGTAAGAGAGAGGTTGTTTACTGACTTGGGTTGTATCGGTAGTTGCATAGTAAGTATCAGCAGTACTATGTATGCTTGTGTCGGTAGTAGAGATGCTTGTATCGGTAGAAGTTGCAGGGTTAGACTTCTTAGCTCTCTAGAGTTTTTGGAATCAGTAGAAAAACTTGTATCGATAGAAGTAAGACTTGTTTTGGTAAAACTGTCACTTATATCGGTAGAGAACTGCACTATTCCTGAATTGTTTACTGACTTAACAACTACCGATACTTGTCCCTCAAGTAACGTTAAAAGTCCCCAAAAATATTGGAAATAATCTTTTTGCCCTTATTGAATTGTGACTATAACTAATTGTTTATTTCTAACATAATGGTTGTAATCTTTAATGATACGAGATTAAATGATATGATTTAAAAGGGTGAACAATGATTGATGTATAGAGTGACATAGGAACCCTAACTGACGATAAATTTCGAGTGTTACACCATCCATGAACACCTTTTCCCCAAACCGAATCAGACTGTGACATATAATGATAAGTAGTCTCTATCGACTTGCTATGCTGATGGAAGATCGAAAGATCCAACTAGGGTAATGACTAGTTGATTAAAAGATAATCCCAAAAACCCAATAATTGAAGAACTTATACTGAAGCGACCTAATATCCCCAAAGTCGTTTATCGATTCTTTACATCTCAACTCTCTCTCTTTATTTTCTATTTTATTTATGCTTTTTTCAAACAAATCTTTTATTATCTTTTGTACTATATTCCCTAAAGAGAGTACTAATTATTTTTATTCTTTGCAAGGGTTTAATTTACTATTGCCTTACGCCTTTTTTGGGCATGATCCTCGAAATACTACCAAGTGTTTCATTGTACACACTATATTTACAACCTGACCCATATACTTGCAGAAGCCTAAAACTTATATTGAATGGGAGCACGTCTAGAGGCGGTCAGCGGGAGTGCCCATGACATCCATTAAGCAAACATTAAAGCAGTTAAGAAGCGTCATTGGTGACACACTCTTCCAACAATACGGGGAGCTTCATGCTAAACAACTGAAAGAGGGGAAGAGGAAATCACGAGACTTGAAGGCTACAATAACTTCCACACAAAGGTTGGCACCAGCCTAACAAGAAGTTGATGAAGTAAGTCATCCAAACCTCGATTAGATGATGCATTGGATGAAACAATCAGGACCAGTGTTTCAAGAGTTTGCTCGACAACATAACATTAGGGTCCTTAACTACACACCATACATGTTTGGAATGGTAGATGAGGAGCATAATGAGGAAGAACCGGAAGAAGGGGATGACAATGATGAGGAGGAAGAGATGGATAAGGATGAATAGATGCTTTAAACAATTTAATTTTGTAATTTTTGGATAATTTTTGGTTTTTTTTAAAAACTTATATAATTTGTAAGAGTAGGATTAGAATTTACTTTTGCATATATATGTCTTAATTATTTTTGTAGGAACCTCACACTTTGGAGACACAAAAATTTCGAGCATTCATGCCAAAAGGGAGAAGGACAACCACCATAAGAAGAAAAGGACCTTTACGATCAATCGGGTAACTTCTTTCCTTACTATTTAAGGGGCTACACATTGAGGACGATGTGTTTTCTAAAGTGTGGGGGGTAACATAGGAATTTTTGCATATAGTTTTCTTTTTTTAAGTTTTTGATGTGTGCTTGAGCTTGTAGAAATACAAGTGATTGGTTAGGAGCATGTATAATAGGTTGATTTTATTTGTTGATAAATTTGGCATGATTAAGAGAGTTTTTTAATTTTTTTAGCATTAAATTTTTTAAGTTCTATAGGTTACATTAAGTATAGATAGAAAGGTATTATTGATGCCAAATGATGTGTATAATATGAGGAAACAAGCATGATAGTATATATGATAGATAGTAATTTTATGATTGTATGATTAAATTGATATTTATGCATATTGAGGTATTTAGGGATGACCTAAGGCTTTGTTTGGTTACATCTAGAGCTAAAAAGCCAAACCCTTTTCTGAATTTTCAATTAGTACCCATCTTTGAGCCTTATGACCTTTCTTAATGAACCACACTAGAAGCCTCTAAAACCTAAAACGATGATTTATGTGTATTTTTTTCTTTGGTCCTATTGTGCATGGAAATAGACGTATGGCCATATGTATGGAGGGCAAGTAGACACATTACGATGGAGGTTAGAGAACAAAGAGGGAAATAGGAAAATCAATTTAACATATGAACTTTAGTTTAGCCAAAAAGAGATTAATAGTGAAAAAACAAAAAGAAAAAAATTAGTAGAAACAAAAAAAGAGAATCATGAGTAAGAAAACATATGAAGAGTGACAAAATCATAAATTCACTAAAAAGGAGAAAAAAAAGAATCTTACTTAAGAAACAAAAATACTCATAGGATGGCTAAAGGGATTGTTTTATATTGAGATTTCCTAAATTGGAAAAAAAAAAGGAAGGTGAAAGAAGGAGAAATAAGGGGGTGAGATGGAATGGGACATTAAGGGGAAGAATAGGGAACAATACAATGTGCCAAACTATTTTTGTGTTTGTAACCTTTTGTGCTTAATTGTTCTTTGAATTTCATACCTATGCTAAGCTTCAACACATTACAAGCTAAAAAGCCCTATGTGACTTAAACAACTCTATGCATGAATAGATGTGAAAATTGCATGATCTCATTATTGCTATATGTATTGTACTAGGATAATCAAAATACTTGTATTTAGCATTGATCGATTTATATCGATGAAACTTTGATATATGTATTTCTTGTAACCTACTAAATTTGTACTATTTCTAACCAAAAATGGTAAAATTACTCACTCATCATGTTAGAATTATTGAAAAATACATAATGCCTAGAGTAGATGTTGTGAACCTAATCTTTGTATAATACAAATTCAAGCTCTTTTTGTTTTCTTTCTTATTTTATTTATTTCGTTTTGTTTGCTTGAGGACAAGCAAAGACTTAAATGTGGGGGAGTTTGATCTGCCAGTTTTATACCTAGCAGATTGAACTACTTTTCACACTTGAAGAGATTGAAATTAAGTATTTTCTTTTTATTTATCTAGGATTTAATCTCGTTTTATTTTTTGAATAAAATATGTAAACCAAGTGTTAAAAGGTTATTTTATTGTCTTTAAGGTCAATTAAGGCCTAAAGGTTAGGTAACATACTTCGTGAGTGCATAGCAGACCATTAGAAGATGAACAACAGTGAAACTGATCACTTCGTCACGACAAAGGATGCTCTATGTTATAACAAAGGGACCAGAAGTGAAGATGGAGGAGACTACCTGCATCGTCACGACACAAGACCAGGTGTGTCGCGACATTGACCCCTGAATGCGATTTATGCACTGAGTGAAGGGCATTTCGATCATTACAATGTCACTTAAACACGAAGGACGATAGCTGACGTAGGGTTGATAAAAACGACCGGCCAAGGCTATAAATAGGGCCTTTAGCACTAGGTTTAAACACACTATTTTCTTAGTTTTTAGTTTTTACTTTGTATTTTCATTTTAAAAACGAGATTGTAAAACTCTTATAAACATTCAGGAAATTTTTTCCAATAGATTGCAAATCCAATTGAAGTTTCGTTTTCATTTAATTTATTCAATTTTGTAATTTCATATATTATTGTCTTGATTATGATTAAGAAAGCAATGAGAAACTAATTCCATTTTTGGGAATTAGGGAGTGGAAGTATGAATATTTAATTGTTGTTTAACAGGGAATTTTCATTCGGATCAGTTGTTTGGGAAAGGAAGAACTTTAAACAAACAATAGGTCTGACAACTCTAGAACATCATTTAGGTGGGAATGAACCCAAAATTGGTATTGCCTATCCGTGAAAACCTTTTCTCCAAATCGGTTTAAACTGTGATATCTAACGATAAGTAGTCCCTATCTACTTGCTATGCTGGCGGAAGATCGAAAGATTCAACTAGCATAGTGGCTAGTTGATTGAAGGAAAATCCCCAAAACCAAACAATTGAAAAGCTCATACTGAAGCAACCTAATATCCCCAATGTCGTTTATCGAACTTCTACATCTCAATTTTTACTTCTTTTATTTTCTTTTTATGATTGTCACAATAGACTTTTTATTTTATTTTTGTACTATAATCCATAAAGTGATTATTAATTAATTCTATTCTTTGTAGGGATTTAAATTACAATTGCATCATGCTTTCTTTGGATACGATCCTCGAAATACTATCAAGTGTTCCTTGTAACACAGTATATTTACAATCTGACCCATATACTTGCGAAAGCCGAAAAACTAAGAAAAGTTCAAGCCATGTCATTTTAAACACAAAAATACAAAAATGTCTCTACTTAAATAAAAAGCTTTCAACACCAACTGTCCAAATACAATGGAACATAGGAAAGAAAAGTTTAAGTCATGTCATTTTAAACACAAAAATATAAAATTGTCTCTATTTAAATAAAATAAGTCATTTCTATTATTTAAAATCTATAATTTTATGAATGCGTTTTTGAAAAGTAATCAATAAACAATCTCTTCTCCTATATTTTCAAATAGTGTGTGCATTACTAAAATTCAAAGTTTGAGCAAATTATTTCTTGAAAATTTAGGAGTTTTTATATTTTGTAAAATATTCGATATAAGTATTTTTTTATATGCATGGATTTGAAAAATACTAAAACAATATATTTTTAGATGTTTTAAATTGATATAATTGACTTAAAAATAAATTCCTTGCTGCCATTAATTTTTAAGCAAATTTATTATAGTATTTAATTTTCATTTTTAAAAGATTTGTTCCACTACATATATTGAATCTATAATGAACTTAAAAGGATTTATTATGTTGTATAAACTCTTTAATGCCATCAATAAGGAATTGCTTGATTTGTATTGTAGTAAAATTTTTAATATTTTAAATATTAAAATAATTTATTGCAAAGAAATCTTATTAAAAATAAAATCATGATAAGGTTGTGCTTGGTAAAGAAATACAGCCAAGGATGTGACTTTTCTTTCCCGTATTATATTAGATGTCCAAATCGGATGAATGAGAAAAAGAAAAGCCTATGCTATATGATTTTAAAGATAGAAATGCAAATTTGCCTCTAATAAAATTAAAAACTTTCATCTCTATTATTTAAAATCTATAATTTTAAGATCGTGTTTTTGAAAAATTAAAATCACCAGAGATATTGCCTTCTCAGCAATGGCGTCAACAACTTGATCACCTGCGAACGTACTCCCGTTCAGAGTATATTTTGGGCTTCCGCAAGTGTACAGGTCGAGTTGTAATATAGTGTTACAACGAACTAATGAGTATTTTGAAGATCATACCCAAGGGAGGTGAAGCGCTAATAATCCTAACCCTTTATTAAAAAATATCTAATTAGTGCTCTTTTTAAGATCATAGTACAAAAGAGAAAGAAAAGTTTTGGTTTTTACAATAATAAAAAAATCATAAAAGTAAAATAAAGTAAGGGAAAATGATATAGGAGATCGATAATTTAGATTATGGGGGATTAGCTCACTTTGGTATGATTTCTTCAACCGTTGCTTTTGGGGTTTTCATCAATCAACTAGTCGCTACCCTAGCAGGATCTTCTGATCTTCCACTAACATAAGAAGTCAACAAGAACTACTTATCTTTTGACCTCATAGTTCAGATTGATTTGGGGTAAAGGTGTTTACGAATTGACAATACCAATTTTGGGTTAATTCTCATCTAAATGACTTCTTCGGGTTGTCAGGCCTAGGGTTTGTTTCACGTTCTTCATTTTTCAAATAATTGATCCATTGAATATCTCTACACAATAATTAAATTATCATACCTTTACTCCCTAATCCTCACAAAGGGATTTGTTCCTCATGGTTTCTTGAGACATTATAATTTTAATATAAAAAATATGCATAAGTAATTAAATTGAAAATATAATTGAAAAGAAACTCAGGGATTAATATTGCATTCTGTTGGGATGAATCCACAAGAGTTTATGCGAATCTTACAAATCTCATTTCTGTAAAACAAGAATAAAATCTACTAAAGAAAAGAAAATAACAAAAACCTAAATTACAATAGGGAAAATAAAGCTAAGAGAAAAGGTGTGTAAAACTAGGTGCTCAAGAGGCCTATTTATAGCATTTGGATGGTCATTTTCCAAAGCCCTAGGTCAACTGTCGTTCTTCGAGTTTAGGTTGTGTTGTGAAGACCAAAAAACCCCTCACTCCATATATTTTCGTATTTAGGAGTCAATTTCGCGACACATAAGCTCTGTGTTGTAATAAAGAAGACAATCTACTCCTTTGGTGTGATTTCCAAGCTTTGTCGCGACATAGAAGACAACTTTAGGATTCTTTCGTTCTGGTCCTTATCTTTAATACCTAGCAGATTGAACTAGTCTTCACATTTAATGAGCTTGAAATCAAGTAATTTTCCTTATGTTTTATGAAATTTTAGTTTAGTTTTGTCTTTTGAATAAATTGTGCTAAAAAAGTTATTTTATTGCTTTCAATATCAAATAAGGCCTAAAGATTAGCTAACCTACTTCGTGAGTGAATAGGAGACTAATAGCAGTTGAGCCACAGTGATACTAACCACTTTGTCATGACATAGAGAGTCCTATGTCGCAACAAAGGGATCAGCATCGAAGAATCAAGGGACTGCCTGCTTTGTCGTAACATCGACCCCAAACTTCAAATCTGCATCAGACAAGGGGTGTTTTCATCTTTACAATGTGACTTAAGCATGAAGGACAATACCTGACTTAAGGTTCATGAAAACGGTCGACCAACGCTATAAATAGGGCCTTTAGCACTAGAGTTTTGCACACCATTCATTAGCTTTTAGTTTCTTGTTTTATTTTGTATTTTCATTTGAAACAAGATTGTAGAACTTGCATTAACATTCGAGGAATTTTTCTCGATAGATTGCCAATACAATTCGAGTTTCTTTTTCATTCTCTTATTCAACTATATGTTTTTATATATTATTGAGTTTATAATTATCAAGAAACCCATGAGGAACTAATTCCATTTTAGGGAATTAGGGAGTGGAAGTATGAATATTTAATTGTTGTTTAACAAGGATTTTACCTTTCGGATCAGCTGTTTGAGAAAGGAAGAACATCAAACGAACACTAGGCCTGACAACCCTAGAATGTCATTTAGGTGAGAATGAACCTAAAATTGTTATTGTCCATCCGTGAACACATTTTCCCCAAACTGGTTTAGACTATGACATCTAGCGAGAAGTAGCCTATGAAAAATCGAGAGATCCAACCGGGGTAGTGGCTAGTTGATTGGAGGAAAATCCTCAAAACCTAATGATTGAAGAACTCATACGGAAACGACCTAATATCCCCAAAGCTATTTGTAAGAACTTCTACATCTCAAATATTTCTTTATTTTCTATTTTATTTTATGCTTTTCAAAATCAACTCTTTTATTATTCTTAGTACTATAATCCATAAAGTGAGTACTAATTAATTTTATTCTTTGCAGGGATCTAATTTACTATCACTTTACAACTCCTTTGGGTACGATTCTCGGAATACTATCAAGTGTTTCATTGTACACACTATACTTACAACCTAACCCGTATACTTGAGGAAAGCCTAAAATCTACGCCGAACGGGAGTACGTTAGGGGGCGGTCAAGTTGTTGGCACCGTTGCTGGGGAGGCAATGCTTTAGTAAATTTTATTCTTTCTTCGTACTAAAATAAATAGGTTATAGATATGATTTAACCATACTAACAGGTTTTATTTTTCAAATCTACTACTTTCCTTTAATTTCCATTATATTTAGACCATAGATGCCTATGATTATTCTTGTGACATTTATGACAATATGTATGACAGTGATATCTATGAAGACGGGTATTATGAAGATTGGGAGATCCAAGAAAATCAAAGATTATTGATGTTAGAATTAATTCAACTTCATGGAGAAGCTCAGATCCCCAATGAACATGATAATCTCTCTTTCAGAGGAGCATATTTCGAATCTGAACGAATAACACAAGAACAAGAGTGAGGGATAGATGAGGAAATAGAAAGAAAATTCTTTGAGGAATTGAATGAGCGGACCGCCGAGCAAATCGAGACTCGCCCTTGGAAGGGAAATTGGATAGTCTTATTAAAATAATAATCACATCCGTGGAGAAAGAAAATGCACGTTAATGGGAGAGACAATTACTGCAATGGTACCACGATCCAAAGGGTATAAAACGTAGTGATGGAAATTATAAAGTGAAACAAATGGCTGCCGTAACATCAATACATGGGTTTGTAGTAAATCCACCATTTTTTCTGAATGAGGTAATCGAGTAGCTATTACTCCACCACACGAAGTCATATAAATTTTGTAAATGGATCGATGATAAAGGCAATCATGTGAAAGGGTGGTGGTATAAATTCACAACCATCGTGAATAAATATGATCGATGAAAAGAGCTAGTGGTGATTTACGCAAGAAGAAAAGGAAAATTTCATGAGAGAGATAACTGTCAAAAAGTATCTTGGCATGATGCTACTGGATGAACAGTGATAGAACGAATTGTCCTCGGGTGGGAAGTGCACACTAAGACTCTTGTCAAGCAATTCTGACAAATGCTAACGTGCACTTTAATATATATTTGTACAAACCTAACTAACAATATTGTTTTCTTTCTTTTTAGGATTTTTTTAGAAACTAACACGCGTGTTGCGACACAGGCTTCCGACATTGCGACAAAGCAACCAGATTACCCTAAATTACATCCAAGCGTGCTATGACGCAACATGCCCCTTGTATGTTGTGAAAAAGGGGTCAGATTGTTGAAACACTAGAACAACTAGGTTGGTTGCGACACAGACAAAGCTATGTTGCGACATAGTGGGCAGACTGCGGGAAGTTGAAGACTGATTGGTTTGTCGCAACATAGGGAGAGCTACGTCGCAACAAACATGGTTCTAGAAGGTTGGTTGTGACATATCGTCTGCAAGTTTTGCATGGTTGACCCGACCCAATTGCGCAACCCGTCGACAAAACCCCTACTTTACCCGATTTTTAACCTTTAAAACCCTAAAATTTTAAACCCCTATATATACCCCTCTAACTTAAAACATATTACTTAACACTAAACTCCATCGAATCTCTTCTTCATCTTGAAAAACCTAAACCCATTTTCCTCCAACTCTACTCCATCCACCAAGGTTTCGATGAACTTTCATTGGCAAAATGAAAACAAAGGTATTGCTTACACTTTTACTGTTACATTCATCACAGTTCATATTTGTACCTATAGATCATAATGTCTCCCTGAAAGAGAACAATGGTGAAAGATAGCGATAACGACTCGGACTTAGATCGGTTCGCGAACGCTCAAATAGAGAAATACTTCCTCACTTAGCAAGGACGACCTCTTATCTAAGAACGGGGGTTTGAACCATCGATGGTCCTTTGCAAAGAAATTTGGCCACTCGTAAGGTACCATAAATGGGAACAATTTTATGTTTCCCCAATAGGAAACATTGTCATACCTATTGTACATGAATTTTATGCTTCTTTGAAAGAGGATATCGTTAAAAATAGGGTTATAGAAAAATTATGCGTGCGAGGGATATATGTCCTGATTCTACCTTACCAGATTTGCAAATTCTATAATGTTCTCTTATATGGAAAAGATTATCTAAATAAGGTTGATTTATATTTGTTTAAAAATATTAATATGGTGGAAATCGTTAAGTTTTTGATTGAAGGTAGGGGTGGTTGGAATTATTGCCCCGATACCGGCTCACCTTCAAATTTCAATCAAGCTATCTTATTCCTCATTTAGAAAATGTGGATGCCCAAATCGAATGAAAGACAAGAAGAAAAGATTATGCCATATGATTGTAAAGATAGAAACACAAATTTGCCTCTAATTAAATTAAAAACTTTCATTTCTATTATTTAAAATCTATAATTTTTAGATCGTGTTTTTGAAAAATTAAAATGACTAGAGATGTTGCCTTCCCGGTAACGGCGCCAACAACTTGATCACCACCGAACATATTCCTGTTCAAAGTATATTTTGGGCTTCCAGAAGTATACGGGTAGAGTTGTGATATAGTGTTACAATGAAGTAACGAGTATTTCGAGGATCATACCCAAGGGAGGCGAAATGCTAATAATCCTAACCCTTCACTAAAAAAGATCTAATTAGTACTCTTTTTAAGATCATAGTACAAAAGAGAAATAAAAGTTTTGGTTTTTATAATAATAATAAAAACCATAAAAGCAAAATAAAGTAAGGGAAAATGATATAGGAGATCGATAAATTAGATAATGGGGGGATTAACTCGCTTTGATATGATTTCTTCAACCATTGCTTTTGGGGTTTTCATCGATCAACTAGTCTCTACCTTAGCAGGATCTTTCGATCTTCCACTAACATAATAAGTCAACAAGAACTACTTACTTTTTGAACTCACAGTTTAGATTGGTTCGGGGTACAGGTGTTCACAAATTGGCAATACTAATTTTGGGTTAATTCCCTTCTAAATGACTTCTTTAGGTTATCAAGCCTAGGGTTTGTTTCACATTCCTCCTTTTCCAAATAATTGATCTGTTGAAAATCCCTACACAATAATTAAATTATCATACCTCTACTCTCTAATTCCCCATAAAGGGATTAGTTCCTCATGGTCTCTTGAGACATTATAATTTTAATATAAAAAATATGCATAAGTAATTAAATTATAATTATAATTGAAAAGAAACTCAAAGATTTGTATTGCAATATGTTGGGACAAATCCACAAGTGTTTATGCAAATCTTACAATTCACGTTTCTGTAAAACAAGAATAAAATCAGCTAAGGAAAAAAAAATAACAAAAACCTAAAATAGAAGAGGGAAAATAAAGCTAAGAGAAAAGGTGTGTAAAACTAGGTGCTTAAGGGGCCTATTTATAGCATTTGGATGGTCGTTTCACTTAGCCCCAGGTTAGTTGTTATTCTTCGAGTTTAGGTTATGTTGTGAAGACCAAAACGTCCCTTACTCGGTGTATTTTCACGTTCAGGAGTCGATGTCATGACACATAAGCTTCGTGTCGCAATAGAGACGCGACATCCTATACTCGTGTTGCGACATAGAAGACAACTTCAGGATTCTTTGGTTCTGGTCCTTATGTTGCAACATCTCTTGTCTCGTGTCGTGACACTGTAGTCAACTTCGATATAGTTTGTCTTCTAATGGTCTCATGCACACTCACAAAGTTTGTTAGCCAAGCTTTAGGCCTCAATCGACCCTAAAGTCTATAAAAGACTCCTTTTCACACCTTTTGCACATTTCATTCCCTAAACTATAACTAAAGTAAATCCCAAGTAAAACCTAACAAAAATGTCTAATTTCAAGCTCTTAAAGTGCGAAACTAGTTTAATATACTAGGTCGAATTACGGTAGATCAATGCCACAAAGGTAAACACTAATTTGATTTATTTTACTGATGTTGCTCTCTTATGGTGACAGCGTAGGTCCATGGATGAGAAACTTGGAGGAACAACTATCAAAATGTGGGAGGAGTTCCAAGGAGATATGAAGAAGCGATTTTACCCACAGCATGCAGAGAAAGAGGCTCGGGCCAAGTTACGTTAGCTTACGTAACAAGGCAATGTTCGAGAATTTAGCAATTTGATGCTTCAAATCTCAGACTTGAACAATAAAGAAGCATTCTATTGGTTCGAAGATGGACTAGAAATATGGGTGAAGCAAGAGTTATGTTGCCAAGGCATCACTAAACTTTTCGCAGCCATTACTGTGGTAGAGACTTTCTACGAGTTTAGGGGAAGAAAGTTTGATAATCATGAATCCTCCAAGCCCAAAGCCAAACCCAAGGGCAATGGTGGGGGAGACAAAGACAAAGCGAGAAACAATGGTGAAGGCCCAAAAGCTAGGCAAGAAAAGCCATGGGAGAAAAAGCGATCGCTAAATTACTTTCTTTGTCAAGGCTGCTTTCAATGCCATGGAGGTACGCAAGGTGGTCGAGCAAGCCACCAAGAATCTTAGTGCGATATTGGGTGGTTTCAAAGACAAGGTGAGTAATGGGCTGATGTTTATGGATATCATAATGGCTGGTAGAGGATTAAATATTCTTGTCGATACTGGTGTATCAGATTTATTCATGTCTGAAGAGATGAGAGGGAACTTGGTCTCGAGATTAAGAAAGATTTTGGTTAATTAAAGATGGTTGATCTGCTAGTTATACACCTAGCAGATTGAACTAGTTTTCACAATTGAAGAGCTTGAAATTAAGTATTTTCCTTATGTTTTTGTAGGATTTAATGTAGTTTCTATCTTTGAATAAATGGTGTAAACCAAGTACTAAAAGGTTATTTTATTCTCTTTAAGGTCGATTAAGGCCTAAAGGTTAGCTAACATACTTCGTGAATGTGTACGAGACCATGAAAGTTGAACAAATGTGAAATTAATCACTTCGTCACGACATAGAATGCTCCACGTCGCAACAAAGGGACTAGACTTGAAGATTAAGGGACTGACTTCTTTGTCGCGACATACATAGGCTATGTCGTGACAATGCCTGCAAGATGACACCAAATAAAGGGACTGGCTTCTTCGTTGCGACACAAGTCCTGGTGTGTCGTGACATTGACCCTTGGATGTAGTTTCTACACAAAGTGAAGGGAATTTCTGTCTTTACAATGCCACTTAAACACGAAGTACGATAGCTAACCTAGGGTTGATGAAATGGTTGGCCAAGGCTATAAAAAGGGCCTCTAGCACTAGGGTCTTACACACCTTTCCTTAGTTTTTAGTTTTTACTTTGTATTTCCATTTTAGAAATGAGATTGTAATTTTCACATAAAAGGTTGTGGAATTCTTTCCCGGTAGATTGCCAATACAATTGAAGTTTCTTTTTAGTTCCATTTATTTGATTATAAGTTTTTATATATTTTTGTTTTGATGATGATCAAGAAAACCATGAGGAATTAATTCCATTTTGGAGAATTAGAGAGTGGAAGTATGATTATTTAATTGTTACATAAATAGGGGTTTTTAATCGGATTAGCTGTTCAGGAAAGGAAGAGCATGAAACAAACACTATGTTTGACAATCCTAAAAAGTCATTTAGCTGGGAATAAACCCAAAATTATTATTATCTATCCGTGAAAACCTTTTCCCCAAATTGATTTACACTGTGACATATAGGGATAAGTAATGTCTATCGACTTGCTATGCTGGTTGATAGGCCTACAATGTCATAACAATGTGCAAGCGGACACACGTCGATGCAAGTATAGTTGATAGATTGCTTTATTGGATATTGATCCTACGAGAAATGAGTTCTTGATGTTCAAACTGTCGAAGCAACTAAAATTAAGATTAGAGAAAATGCAAGTAAAGATGGCAGCGCAATTAAATCAAAACTGCACAGTTAAAATAGTAAATCTAATTATAAAAGTTAATTGTCAGAAAAACTAAAAGTAAATCAAATTGTTGTTGAAGTGTTGAGAATGAAAATAAAGTATGATCAAGTATAAAGGATTGGAGTGGATCACTGATTTTACTAAGTATCAACGTTAGATGCGTCGACAAGGTACTGTATAGACGAATTATCGCAGTAATAAATCTCTAATGAAATCTTACCAATTTACAACTCTCTGCTTAATCGAGACTTAAGTGCCCACAATTATAACACCTCTCAGTGCTGGCAATGTAGTGCACAAGAACAAGAGACCAAAATTCCTTCTAATCCCAAGCAACTCTCGCTGACTTGCTTGTTAACCTAACTTGTCACTACATCTCTCGATGTCGGTAGACTGCAATTCCACTTTCGTGTTTAATGCAATTAAGTCCAAGAATAAACAAATAAGGAAAATAAATAAGAATCAGATTAATCTAACATTGAAAGATATTCTCATATTCATTCAACTATTAATAATAATTCATCAACATAAGAGAGGAGTTAACTAATACATTAAAGCTTACTATCTCTAGACTGCTAGGACAATTCCTTAACTTCTCCTCTTGCGTTGCATCGAGCACTTCTCGTTAGAAGTAGTTGCTCCTTCACTAAATCAGCTCACCGTTCTATAGCATAAATCTCTAAAAACACAAAGTAATTACAGAATTAATTCCTTCAATTCTTGACATCTTTCTTCATCTTTTCCCCTCTCTTTATAGGCTTCCAGAATGGGAGATCTCATCTTTTTCAGATCCAAAACCAATTTGTAGCTGCCAAAGTTTGTTGAAAATCCAGTTGTGCACTCACGCAGATATGGTATGATCTTCATAGATCTGCAAATTATCGCCGCATCTCTAGTCGCAATCTGTAATCTTTAATTGCAACGACAACATGTGGTGCTTCTAGGTGTGCTTGTAGCTTGGATTCACTCATACAAAGTAAAGATTTCTAGGCGTCGACATCTCTGGCCGTAATTCCAAGCTAACTTGTGGCTACATTCTTTAAATTCGTTCTAGCATTGATCTTCTAAGATGGATCCCTGCGCTGACAATTTCTACACAAAATACATAGGCTAGATGTGGCGACACTAGTGCACCAAAGAGATAAAAATAACAAGAATTTAAGCTAAACAACAATGAGTTAGAAAATATAAATACTAAGTATGAAATGCCTAACATGAATGCTAAATATGCTACAAAAGAGACAATTAATACACAAATTTAGGGAGAAAATAGGTGTCATTTCTAATACTATCACACCCCCAAACTTGAATTTTTACTTGTCCTCAAGTAAACAAAAATTAGCAAACTTCACAAGATAACATGTCACCATAATCATTATCCTAGTAACTCAAATTGTCTAGATTTCTAATCTATAAATTGCACTTACATGATAGAATAATGCGCCGTCAATTTATAAACATGAATAATTAAAACTGCAACTTCACCAATATTAGTAACATGCTTTGAATGTTAATCCTTCCTTAACCAATATAGCATTCATGGCAATATATTTCTTTTCTTTTCTCTTTTCTTATTCTTTCTTATTCTTTCTTTTTTTGAATTTTTCTATAAGTGACTGAGAAATGTCATTGCATTACTCTACCTTTGGTTTTAGGTAGTAATAATGGGGTGCAACAAACCCTCAGGAGATATGTAATTGCGTCGACACACACTCTTGTAGTGATAACCTTTGGCTAGATAATTTTTCTAACACATGTAGCAGAGTGTTCTCTCTTGACAAGTCACCATGCACTCATATTAGAGTGTCTTTTATTAGTACAATGTCGCTGCAATTGGTAAGTTAGTTCAAGATTCACAAGTTGATACTATCTATTCATTACTAAAGTAATTTTAATCATTCATCCAAGAATAAAAGGTTCAATATTCATTCATATTCATCCAATTCACATATCAGTATTCCAAATAATTCAATAATTACGCATAAAAATAAAAATTATGATCACATTTTTGTTGAAACTTTGTAAACTTTGATTGAACTAAAGAAACAAGTAATTTTTCAAATATGTGGGTGCAATCATATTTCCATTTCACACAAGATCCCCTCAAACTTAATGTCTGCATTGTCCCCAATGCATTGATAATACTATACATATAAAAATGGAAATGCAACTACAATGCTCATGCACCAACAAATGAAATGCATTGATAATTAAAAATGTAATGACAACTAAATAAGATCATGTAACTAAATACTGAAAAGTAAAACTAACTCATTGTTGTTTAGCTGTCGATGAAGTTGCTGTTTTAGTTTTCTTCTTCTTTTTCTTTAGGTGCTTGCCTTCCTCTCCGCGTCGCTTTTTCTTGTCTTTGTTCTTCCTCTTTTTCTCCTTCGAATCAACTGGAGCAGCTTATTGCTCCTCTTCAGTCGGTTGAGTGGCGGCCTTATCGGCAGTTACATCTGATGGGTGGACCTCAGCAAGTGGTGCCACATAAGGCATGATGGCTACAGGATTAGGTTCCTCAATGCTGCTAGTAACTGCCTTATCCTGGCTCGCTTCAGGTGGAGCCATATCTTCACTAGATGCCCCCACACTGGTGGGTGCTTCGATAATATCCTCCATGATATTTGTCAGGGCATCGTCCTTTTTCTCTACCTCCTCTTCTTCAGGAGTCTCCTTCTCAAGTTCATCTTCCTCTCCTTCTTTCTTCTTCTCATGGCCTTCTTCTTGATGTGCTTCTTCTTCCTCAAGCTATTCTTGCTCAGTGATGGTTTTGTCGGTGCCTTCCTCTGCGTCCACACCTGTAGAGTCAATTGGGGTATGCACCTCTTCAACCATAATCGCTCGCTCTGCAATATTAGCCCTAAGGCTGTTCGAGAACTCTTATTTGAACAAGCTAGCTATAGTTCTGTAGAAATCCTCCATAGCATTAGAATGCCCCTCGTGCTCCTCGTCATCTGAAATGTGGATTCTCATTGGAGAGGGAACATGTTGAGGCCTACCATCAGGAGTAGGCTAGTCGGAGGATGTGGGCATTGGTCGAAAGATAAATATGAAGATAAGGAATTCTGGCAGTGGACTTGTGCTTATACTCCTTAATGTAGTGACAATAGTGTCGTTCCACACTTTTGTGTACACATAAAATATATTCTGCCTATAGTCCATGTCTTTCAACACGTTGACAATATGGATATTGTGCATGTCAATACGATCAATGTTTACTTCCATAGTAGCCAACCTTTTCCCAAGAGGGTCTGTGGGCGTAGTATCTGACTTCTCCTTTTTCTTCCCTTTTCCTTTTTCCTTCTTTTTAGTTGCTTCCTTTACCAGTGGCGTCTCTTGGCCTCTCATCATTCTCTCAATTAAGATGTCATTGATGGGCACTTCCTCACCATCTCTGGTCATAATATCCCTTTGTTTACATAGCAGCATGATTAAGGAAGGAAAGGGTAACATACCTATCTGCTTAGCAGCACTTCAATGGTCTGGTCATGGAGGATTGTGCTGACATCGATTTGGCGGCCCTTCAGGATGGAATGCAAAATGTACATGCGATCTAATGTCACCGTAGTGCTATGTGTTGAAGGCAACAGATGGCTATTTACGAAGTGAAACAATACTTTGCTTTGAGTTGTGATGGTAGTACAAATGACATAAATTTTCTCCCTAATTTAGTGTTTTAATTATCTAATTTGTATTTCATTTAGCGTGCATTGTTAGCATTTTTTACTTAGTTTTCATGTTTTTCAACTCATTGATAGTTAGTTTAAATTCTTGTTATTTTTATCTATTTTTGTACTATTGTCGATGCAAGCAGCCGATATATTGTGTCTTAATACTGTCAGCATAGGAACTCAGTCTAGGAGCCTAATGCTGAATAACTGCAGCCACAAGATCAGCTGAATATTGGGACCAAGAGATGTCGTCACATTGAAACTGAATCTCAAAAGAGAAGAATCAATCTCAATTCACAGATGGAAGCACCAATGTAGGAATTTCACAGATGTCACTGCAATTACAATTTCAAAATGCATCAAGTAATACAGCGACAATTTACAAATCTCTAAAAAATACACTAAAATTGCATGAGTGCACAGTTGTAATTTAACTAATTTTGACAACTGCAAAATCTAGATCTAGAAATGAGAGAGAATGCTGAATCCTGTAACATTTTAGAGGCTATACATAGATGAATAAAGAAGAAAAGAGGGCATCGAGAGAAATGGGATTAAAAATTCTGTGTGAATTGGAGATTTGAGTTGGAAATCAAGGAGCTGATGAAGCAAGTCTGCAACTACTTCTAATGAGAGGTGCTTGATGCTGAACAAGAGGAACAATTAAGGAGTAGGCCTACTAGTCTAGAGATAGAAAGCTTCATTGTACTCTTTAATTCTTCTTAAATAATGACGAATTCTATTGATATTAAATGAATACGAGAGTATCTTTTGATGTTAGACATTTTGATTCTTACTTTACACTGCGTATCTGTTTTTTTTTGGATCTAACCGCTCTAAGCACAAGAGTGAAATTGTAGTACATCGACATCGAGAGATACGGTGATAGGTTAGGTTAACAAGTGGGTTAGGCGAGAGCTGCTCAGGACTGGGATAAAAATCAGTTACTTGTTCTTGGATACACATCATTGCTCACACCGAGAGGTGGAGTGATTGTATTTGAGTCGAGATTAAGTAGGGGAGCTGTTGTTGGTAAGAATTCAAAGGGACTTCATTGCAGCGACAATTCATCTATATTCTACCTTGTCGACACATCTAGCGTTGCGATTTAGCAGAATTAGTGAATCATTTCTACCCTTTACACTTGGTCACATTTATATTTCACACATTTAAATATTCAGCATGCAACACTCAACACAATTGGATTTATTTTCAGTACACTGACATTTAACCTCTGAAGTTTAACTCTAATTGTGTTGACATTAATTAACTCTCTTAGTGTGGAAATCTAACTTATTGCACTAACATCAGTACTCACATTACACTTAATTTCAGTATTGATTGCTTAGACATTTAGACATCAAGAATGCATTCCTCGTGGGATTGATATCCAATAAATTTGTCTATCATCTATACTTGCATCGACGTGTGTATGCTTGCACAATCGTTGTGTCATAAAAACATCGATCAAGTTGTCAGATAATGTCGGTGCATGGTATAGTTGTGTGGACCATTACCCATCCACATAGCACCTTCAACACATAGGTCTCGCATCACCTGATCAGCTTCGTCATCAGTCAGCTCTTCCAAAAACGGAGTGTGAGTGTCTTCCTTCTCAGGAATCTGAAATAAAGTGTTGATGTGGGCAGCACTCTAAGATATCAAGCTCTTCCTCACAAAGAAGAACTCATGTTCAGAGTCTACAAGGTTGGCATAAAATTCCCTTACCATGGTAAGAGAATATCCGGCTGGGTGCTCGCAGAATAATTCCCAACCTAGACAACTGATTATTCTTGCGATTTGTTTCCCAACGTCTGTTATGGAGACAACTGTATACCCTACTCTTGGTGGCAATTTCGTTTGAGCATAGTGTCATGGTAACAATCTTTCACTGCCTTGGACAAAAATAGGACTGATTTGTTTGGTAAGGGTTGGTCTGTGGTCCGAACCACGGTGACGGAAGATTTTGTAGGGGCTTTGGAAGGAGTTTTTCTGCCTCTTGTTCTCACCATAATAGCTCAGTAGAAAGATTAAAAGAAACTTGCAGAGAAAATAATAAACTTATGAGAGTAAGAGTAAAAACAACAAAAAAGATGAGTTACAGAAACAATGAGGATTATGAGTACGAGAAGGAAGTCGACAAAGAAGGGTTTTATAACCTTTTAGTGTAAAGAAACGTGATTATTGAAAACGTCCTGAAAAATCGTCATGTTTGCAGCCAATAAATGGTAGGCTGTAGATCGTACCTTTTTACTTGATACAACGGCTAGGGATAAGTGAAGATCAACCGGCACGATTCTTGCTTCAAAAGCTTTGCTGAGACATTACATAATGCATCGACAAGTTGTGCTTTGCGATGTGTTGACAAAAAGATGATTTTTATTCTTACATAAGATGGAAGTCATCTCTTCCTCAGGAATAAAACGACGGATAATATTGTCGACGCATACCTGGAATAGGTATGACTCGTTCCAATGGTATTTCACAACGTCGTGTGCAAACTTGATTTTCTTGTGACCAGTGGCACTCAAGGGTAGCTTACCATAAACCAAATAATTGACAACATCAACATACCATGGAGATGCGTCAACAGGAAATAATTGTTCATCTGGAAATGCGTTGATAATGCGTAACTAATTGCCATCCTTGCTTCTAGCTTCCAGACGAGACAAGTGGTCTGCTACTTGATTCTCAGATCCTTTCCTATCTCCAATCTCAACATCAAATTCTTGTAATAGTAAGATTCATTCTTGGTTTGGCGTCTTTCTTTGTAAAAAGGTACTTCAACGTAAAATGATCTGTGTAGACAAAAACTTTTGTGCCGACAAGATATGAGCGAAATTTATCGAATGCAAACACTACTGCTAGTAACTCCTTTTCAATAGTTGTATTGTTTACCTGCGCATTAGCTAAAGTTTAGCTAGCATAATAAATTGAGTGAAATACCTTCTCTTTTCGTTGTCCCAGCACAGCTCCTACAGCAAAGTCGCTTACGTCACATATTAATTCAAACAGTTACATCCAATCCGGTTCGACGACAATTAGAGCTTGTACTAGATGCTTCTTTATTGTAATAAATGCATCCACACATGTATTATTAAACACAAACTTTTTATTTTGCTCCAACAGTGAGCATAATGGTTTAGCAATGTTGGAAAAATCACGAATAAATCTCTTGTAAAAACTAGCATGTCCAAGGAAACTTCTTATTCCCTTGACATTCGTGGGTGGTGGCAATTTTTCGATAATTTCAACCTTTGCTTTGTCTACCTCAATGCCTTGACATGATATGCGTTGGCTAAGGACAACACCTTCAGTTGCCATGAAATGACATTTTTCCCAATTTAGAACTAGATTTGTGTCCTTGCATCTCTTCAGAACTTTCACCAAGTTGTCAACACATTGGTCAAACGTCTGCCCATAAAGGGAGAAATCATTCATGAATACCTCTAGAGAATCTTTAATCATGTCTGAAAAGATAGCCATCATGCACCTTTGGAATGTGACTAGTGCATTGCACAATCAAAATGGCATATGTCAGAAGGTAAAAGTTCCAAATGGGCATGTGAACGTAGTCTTTGCTTGATTTTTCGGCGTAATGACAATTTGATTGTATCCAGAGTAACCATCTAGAAAGCAACAATAGGCTTTACTAGCTAGTCTATCCAACATTTTGTCAATAAATGGTAGTGGTAAGTGATCTTTCTTTGTGGCCGTATTGAGTCTTCCATAATCCATGCACACTCGCCACCTAGTAACAATGCGAGTAGGGATTAACTCGTTCTTTTCATTACTCACAACTACGAAGCCACTCTTCTTGGGCACACATTGGACAGGGCTCACCCAATTGCTATCAAAAATGGGGTAGATGATGCCCGCGTCTAGCCACTTGATAATCTCCTTCTTCACTACCTCTTTCATTTTTCATTGAGCCTTCGTTGTTGTTCAATGGACTGCTTCCCTTCATCTTCTAGCCTAATCTTGTGTATGCAAAAAGAGGGATTGATGCCTCTAATATCTACAATGCTCCATGCAATGACTCTTTTATGTTCTTTTAAAACTTCAACAAGCATTTCTTCTTGTGTTGCGACGAGGGTTGTGTTAACAATTACAAGTAACGTGTCGTTGTCACCTAGAAAGACATACTTTAAAAATCGTTGGCGATGGCTTGAACTCCAAGGTAGGAGCTTGTTCAATCGACGATTTAAACACAGAGATCGTCCTATTAGACAGACCCAAAGATTCCAATTGCCAATTCTATCTTAGCTCACAACTATTAGCCTCAGCTTTGTGGTCACAGTCAGTTAGGATATCATCAATGAATGTCATTGCATCTTCATCTGGAATTACTGAACTACGTTCATTAAATTCTTTCATAATTATTTCGTCCAGCACGTCAATATGGTGACATTGCTCTTTACTTCTCGATAAAGATGCTTTAAACACATTGAAGGTTACATGCTCGTCGTTATGATGCATAATGAGTTCGCCCTTGAAAACTTGAATAAGAGTGCGTCCCATTGCTAAGAATGGTCGCCCCAAGATGATGGGCACTTCCTTAGCTGCTTTGCAGTCAAGGATTATGAAATCAGCAAGGAACACGAGCTTATCAACTTGGACAAGGACATCTTTGATCTGGCCTTTAGGTTGTGCTAGAGATCTGTTAGCATCTATAATGTCACCACAGTGGGCTTCATTGATCCAATTCCTAACTTCCTGAATGTGGACAAAGGCATAAGGTTAGTACTAGCTCCCAGATTGCATAAAGCTTTACCTAGATAATGATTTCCAATGGAGCATGGGATTATGAAGCTGCTAGGGTCTTTCATCTTTGTTGGTAACTTATTTGTTAGCACAACGCTGCACCCCTCTGTGAGTGCAATTGTCTCAATTTCGGATAACTTTTTGTTCTTAGATAATAGCTCTTTCATATATTTCCAATAGCTGGGTATCTACACAAGAGCAACTACAAGAGGTATGTTAATATGTAATTGCTTCAAAGTAGAAACAAACTTTTAATAGTCCTTATCATGGTCTTTCTCTTTAAATCTTTGCGAAAATGGAAAAGGTATATTATTAATGGGTTATTGAGGAATAACCAATTACATCGACATAGGCAGTTGCATCGACATTTTTGTTAGGCGAATTGTAAGCATAGAAGTTACTACAATTGACTTTTCCTCATTTATTTCTGCTTAGCTCTCTTCAGCTGTAACTTCTCCTTGTAGCTTGGGTTCAGATGCATCAACATGTTCTTGGATGGAATGTTTGCTTCGTTTGGCAATTAGCTTCCCGCTCCGCAACATGATAGCCTTGCAATGTTCCTTCCCCTTCTGTGTCGGATTCTCCATATCACTAGGTAGAGTACCTAGCGATCTTGTACTCAAGTTAGAAGCCAACTGTCCTAACTGTGTTTCCAATGCACGAATAGAAGAAGAATTACCTTGGACTATTACTTCAGTTCACGTAATATCTCTCGCATTAGTGCTTCAAGAGCAGCAATAGGATCTAATTTTTATTGAGAAAACTGTTAATGATGTTGCTAATGTTGTCCTTGCATATGTGGCAGTGCAGTCTGTTGTGGTTGCATTCTAGCTTATGGTTGCATTCTGGCTATGTGTCTGCATTTGCTCAAGATTTGAGCATACCTGAGAATTCAGATTTTAATTCTGTTGCTGATTGTTGTTGTAACTCCCTTGTCTATAACTTCTTTGCTGTGAGGAATTCCTATATCTATACTTAGAATCATTCTTATTCCCCCAAGGTTGTGGATTTCAATTGAAATTATTGTATGAGTTACCATAAGAATTTCCTCTAGTGTGTTGACGTAGAATGCATTCTCAGCATGTTGTGGATAGTCCTCATAACTGTGGTTGTCATCGTCAATTTCATAGGAAAATGTTCTTTATAATGTTGGCCAAAGAATATACCTGTACACTTAAGGTTGAAATTGCATCTAATTGAAGAACACCAGGATTAGTTTTTAGCTAAGAAGAACGAGAGATAGGGTATTGATAATCATTCTGTGCAATCCTCTCTAGAATTTGTACAGCTTCAGTGTAAGTGCAATCTAATAAGGGACCATTTGCAAATGCGTTGACAAGATTTCTTTTCTGGGCATTCAATTCATTGTAAAAGATATCGATCTGAGTCTCTTGCTAAATTCCATGCATCGGGCAACGTCTTAACAGAGTCTTCTAACGCTCCCATGTTGTATGTAAGTTTTCATCATCTAATTGATGGTAAGCTGTGATATCACTGCGTAACCTTGCATTCATTGTCGGCGGGTTGAAGAACAAATTTCATTGCTAATGCATTCCATGATGTAATGGATCCAGTCGGTAACCCCAATAACCTTGTTCTTGCTCTTCCCTACAACGAATAAGAGAATAATTGCATTTTTAAGGCATCATCAAGGACACCATGTTGGCTAAAAGATGCGTAAATAAGCAGAAATGATTTTAAATGTTCTCGTGCATCCTCATGAGGTAGGTTCACATATTTCCCATTTGAATTGTGCATCTGAAACATAACCGATTTTAATTCGAAGTTTCCAGCTTTTATAGCTGGCCTTACAACCCCTAGTTGTAAATCGTCCAATACAGGAACAACAAAATCCCTAATTGTTCTATTTTGCATTGTTCTTCATGTGGAGGTGGTGGTGGTAAATTATTTATTCGTTGTGGCGGTATTGGAGGAATGACATTTTGTGGTAGCAATGGTGGAAGATTATTGTTGTTGTTGTTGCCAGCCATTTTCTTTTGTTCTTGCTTCCTCCTTCGGATAGTTCTTTCGATTTCTGGGTCAAAGCTTACAATATCCTTAGAATTTCTTCTTGTGGACATGCAACTCCTAAAGAATAAAGAGAAAATTAACAAGATAAAGTTAAACAGATTAGTAAAAATAAAAAGTTAAGAAGAATAATTACGACTACAGAAAATTAGCATCAAACAAACGTCATTCCCCGACGACGGTGCCAAAACTTGATCGGCTTGTAATGTCACAGTAATGTGCAAGCGGACACACGTCAATCCAAGTATAGTTGATAGATTGCTCTATCGGATATCGATCCCACGAGGAATGAGTTCTTAATGTTCAAACTGTCGAAGCAACTAAAACTGAGATTAGAGAAAATGCAAGTAAAGATGTCAGCGCAATTAAATCAGAACTGCACAGTTAAAATAGTTAAAGTTGTCAATGTAATTATAAAAGTTAAATCAAATTGTTGTTGAAGTGTTGAGAATTTAAATGCATGAAAATAAAGTATGATCAAGTGTAAAGGATTGGAGTGGATCACTGATTTTACTACGTAGCAACTTTAGATGCGTCGACAAGGTATTGTATAAACGAATTGTCACAGTAATAAAGCTCCAATGAAAGCTTACTAATTTACAGTTCTCTGCTTAATCGAGACTTAAGCGCCCACAATTACCACACCTCTCAGTCCTGACAATGTTGTGCACTCAAGAACAAGAGACCAGAATCCCTTCTAATCTCGATAAACTCTCGTTGACTTGCTTGTTAACCTAACTTATCACTGCATCTCTCGATGTCGGTAGACTGCAATTCCACTCTTGTGTTTACTGCAGTTAATTCGAAGAATAAACAGATAAGGAAAATAAAATAAGAATCATATTAATCTAGCATTGAAAGATATTCTCATATTCATTCAACTATTAATAATAATTCATCAACATAAGAGAGGAGTTAACAAATAGATCGAAGCTTACTATCTTTAGACTACTAGGACTATTCCTTAACTGCTCCTCTTGCGTTGCATCGAGCACTTCTCGTTAGAAGTAGTTGCTACTTAGCTCAATCAGCTTACTGTTCTCCAGCATAAATCTCCAAAAACACAAAGTAATTACAGAATTAATTCCTTGATTCTTGACATCTTTCTTCATCTTTTCCCCTCTCTTTATAGGCTTTCAAAATGGGAGATCTCATCTTTTCTTAGATCCAAAACCAATTTGCAGCTGTCAAAGTTTGTTGAAAGTCCATCTGTGCATTCATGCAGATCTGGTGTGATCTTCATAGTTTTGTAGATTGTCGCTGCATCTCTAGTCATGATCTGTAATCTATAATTGCAGTGACAATGTGTGCCTGCAATAGTGCTTCCAGGAGTGCTTGTAGCTTGGATTCACTCATACAAAGTAAAAATTTCTAGGTGTTGACATCTCTGGCCACAATTCCAAGCTAAGTTGTTGCTACATTCTTTAAGTTCGTTCTAGCATCGATCTTCTGAGATGGATGCCTACGCTGTCAATTTCTACACATAATACATAGGCTGCATGTGGCAACATTAGTGCACCAAAGAGATAAAAATAACAAGAATTTAAGTTAAACAACAATGAGTTAGAAAATATAAATACTAAGTATGAAATGCCTAACAAGCTTGCTAAATATGCTACAAAAGAGACAATTAATACACAAATTTAGGGAGAAAATAGGTGTCATTTCTAGTGCTATCACTGGCGGAAAATCGGAAGATCCAACTGGGGTAGTGACTAGTTGATGAAGTAAAATCCCCAAAAGCCAACAATTGAAGAAACCATACTGAAGCGACCTAATCTCCCAAAAGTCGTTTATCGAATTCATACATTTCGTCCTTTATTTTGGTTTATTTATTTTTATGTTTTCACAACACAATCCTTTATTTTATTCTCATATTATAATCACCAAAAGTAGTACTAATTAATTCTTTTCTTCGCAACGATTTAACTCACTATCGCCTTAAGCCTCCTTTGGGTATGATCCTTAGAAGACTACCAAGTATTTTGTTGTACAAATCTATATTACAACCTGACCCATATACTTGTGGAAGCCAAAAAAACATACTGAACGGGAGTATGTTCGGAGATGATCAAGTTGTTGGCATTGTTGCCGAGGAGGCAATGCTTTAGTGATTATTATTTCTTCTTGGTTATTAGAATAATTTGAAAATTTTTAGGTTGTAGATACAATTTTTTTACTTTATTTTATTTTTGGTTATTTCATTTTTGTTTATTTTTCATCTTTTCTTTATTTGTTTAAATTTAGTTTATGACTTGGAGCTAAGAAAACTTGGTAAATCCGATCCCTAACCATGAAGCATTGATTAGAGGAAATCGCAGAACCCAACAGTAAATGTAAAACCCACCACTACTGGAAGGAAGAGAAGAGAAAAGCAATTCACTCAAAGATCCTGTTAATAACGTTGACATGTCCATATACCTCCACAACTCCTAACAAACGAACCGATGGCATAAGCACAAAGAACTTTGAGGGAGTACTCTATGCCTACCATAAATCTAACACGAGGAAGTATTGCCAGACCTACTATATCAGCTAATACTTTTGAGATTAAACCAGCCATGATCCAGATGATACAAAATAATTTACAATTCAAAGGGACCATGGTTGAAGATCCTAGTTTACATCTAAAGCAGTTTTTACAATTATGCGATATTTTTCGTTATAATGATTTTACTAATGATGCCATTCATCTTAGACTATTTCCTTTCTCCTTAACTGATAACGTTTTTTTCTTGGCTAGACGCGCACACCAGATTTTATTACCACATGGGATGAACTCACAGGAAAATTCTTACAGAAGTTCTTCCCTAAGGGTAAAGCAATCCAACTTCGAAAAGGATTGTCAACATTTTGACAATTCGAAGGCGAAGGGTTCTGTGAAACATAAAAATGATTTAAAACACTAGTACGAAAATGCCCAAATCATAGTATGCTGGAATGAATGCAATTGTAGACATTCTATAATGGGTTGGATGCGTCTACAAGATCAGGATTAGATGGTGTAGCAGGAGGAGCCTTAATGTATAGAACCTATAACGATGTTTATGGGTTAATTGAGAATATGAAAATTAGCTCTTGGCAGTGGCCTACTGTGAGGTTCACTTATGGGTAGAAACGACTTCGGTAAAAATGATCTAATAGGATGATAAATACCAACAGCTGTTAAAGAGATTGAATCGAATCGAGTCTGCTATAGGGACACTAAGGGAAAGACAAGCCTCTATACCATTATCTTATCAACACTGAGGAGGCTAAATATGTTGGTAATCGAAGTGGGAATCCCTATTCAAACACTTAATCCAGGTGGAAAGACCATCCTAATTTTAGATGGGGAGGAAGTCAAGGAGGGAGTGGTAACAATAGTACATAATCAAGAAAGCCAAGTTACCAATCTCCATTCTTGTAGAGGCAACCGAAAAGAGCAGTTCAAAGTGACCATACTGTATGTGGTCAAAGGTTAGATAGGATCGAGGGAGAAATGAAATATATGAGGGTAGATGTAAAACAAGTGTAGTCTGATTGCACTAATACTACTAGATCAGTAGCAAAGCTAAAGGAATGGATAGACCAATTGGTGACTGTGGTAGGAGGTCAAACAAGACAATTTGGTACTAGCATCCCTTGCAACATTGAGAACAATCCTCGAAGAGAAGGGAAAGAGCACGTCAAGGTAATAGAGTTAAGATCGAGCAAAGTACTGAGTAGCCTAAAATAGTCCGAAAGGGGAGAAAAGCACAACAATTCCCATGAGGTTATAGACATCCCTTCTAAAAATGACACTGAAGTCATAATACCCAAAGAAGTACTGATGAAAGACGCACTCGAGAAGAAAAAAGATATGCCTAAAGAAGATAAAGGGACTCTGATTCCATTTCCAAAAAGGATAGAAGGAAAAAAGAAACAAGATGATGATGATTTTGTAAGCTCTCTAAACCTTTTTAAATCTTTAAATTTCAACTTACCTTCGATTTGAGCTTATAAAAAGGGTGCGTGCCAAAGTACGCCAAGTTCTTAAAAGAGATTATGTCAAGGCATAGGAAGATCAAGGTAAGTGAGCAAGTGGAAGTTAATGCATCGTTCAATGGAATCATCTCTAAAATAATTCCCTAAAAGATAAAGGATCCTGACAGTTTTACAATCCCAATCAAAATTGAGAACCTTTAGTTTAATAGAGCATTATTTGATTTTGGAGCGAGCATAAATTTGATGCCCTTGTCAGTGTTTGAGAAACATGGGAGCGGAGATCTGAAAAATACCCAAGTGACTTTGAAACTAGTCGATCGGTCATCTGTGAGGCCGAAGGGTATTTTAAAGGATGTGCTAGTCCAAGTAAGAAGTTTCATCATCCCTATGGATTTTATGGTGTTAGATTTTGAGGAGGACAAGGATATACCCATTTTGCTAGGAAGGTCGTTCCTAGCCACGTCTAGATCTACCATTGACCTAAACACCAACGAGTTAACAATGAGAGTCAATGGTGATACAGAGACATTCAAATGTGGAGATAAAAACGATGGAACAGAAAAGTACAACGAGTGTTGCCACTTGCTTAATTTGGATAAAAGTGAAGAATCTAGAAAAATCCCTTTTGTATAAGCCCAATTTCATCCGGGCCTTTACAAAAACCCAAATTTTATTTATTATTTATTTATAAATAATAAATGAATAAAATAAAACCCAAAATTTATTAAATCCAAAATAAAAGTCCAAATACAAATTTTAAATCCCAAATACCCAAGTCCAATTTTTTACAAGCCCAAATGTTAAACCAAAAAGAGAAACCCTAAACTTAAGAAAACCCAAGTTGCTAATGTCTCTAGCCGCCGCACCTTCACCGATGCTGCTGTTGTCGCCACCGTCACTTCCTTCGGACGTTACCCCTGCCCACGAACTGCATGTAACCGAAAAATCCAAAAAAACGTTGTAAATCCGTGTTATAAAAACACAAAGATTGATTGTAATTTTTTACGGATTACTTGGAATAATATTCGAAGAATTTTTTTTACCAATCAAATACGCACGAAAAGCAGTCAAAAGCAAAGTAAAGGTAGCATTTTGTTTTATTTTGAAACCAAATTAATAAAAAACCTAGGTTTTTTTACCTTTTTCGATTTGATTTTCACCGTCATGGAGGCCTCTTCCATCAATGATCGGTGACCCCAATCCTTTTGATAGCCAAGGGCTTCATCGGAGGAGAGGAAATGACTTCTCCATTTTCAAGAAAACAAAATAGTGGGTTTTTTAAAATTTCTTTTTAAGAAAAAAGGAAAATCTTTTGATTTTTTTAAAAATAATAATCCTAGATCTGGGATTTTAGGAGTTTTAAAAGTTTATTTTCTAAAAAAAGTATTTTTTTGATCTTCAGCCACCGTGGGCGGTGGTTGCCGTCGTCGGAGACCGGTGGCCCAAGGCGATGCCATGTGGGAGGGTCATTGGATCCAAAGACCGGCCAAGAGCACCCCTTGAGAGAAAAGAGAGAGCTTTTTTAATTTTTTTCAAAACATATAATGGAATGATTTTTTCTAAAAATTTTGACTTAAATATACACCTAATACGACACCGTTTTGGGGTTTCTAAAACTCACCCAAAACGACATCGTTTTGTGCCATGACCCGAAATCCAATACAAATTGCCCTAGGATTTTTTTATGAAATGGGTAATTTATTGATTTGGTCCTTCCGCTTTTTTAAAGAGTTTTAATTTAGTCTTTTTAGCATCTTTTTAGATTTTAATTTAGCCTCTTAATTTGTTTGTGTTTACAATTTAGTCCTTAATCTAATTTTATATAATTTTAACCCTATTATTTTCATTTTATTTAATTTGACCCAAATTTTTTTAATTTAATTTAATTTATTATTTATTTATTTATTATCAATTTTCATTCCTACTCCCTATTATTTTATTGTTTATAATTTTTTTACTTATTTTTTGATTTATTATTATTTATTATTTATTTATGTGTTATTTTATGATATTTAATTTTGTGGATATCGCATTTATTTGCATGCCATATTTTACCTTGCAATTGATTATATGCCTTCATTGTACCATTTACTTGACTATTTTATAATTTTTTTCCTATTGTATTTCTTATATTTATATTCCTCATTTATTAATATCTATTGCTATTATTGTCATGATCATGATTATTTTATTGTGTTGTTAATTATTATTAATTGTATTCATTAGATATATTCTATTTATGCATGTTTTTTATTTTGTCATTATAATTGTGTACATATTCATTTATTTATTTATGCATGATATTTTAATTCATCTTAAATATAAATCATTTTAAAAAATGAGGCAATGTCTTTTATTTCGAGAATTTGAAAGAATCATGCCCTAACTCACTGTGTGTGGTTTTTTTCTTTGAACCAAGATAATTGAATAACCTATTTAAAATAAAAAAGACGAGATTTTGAGTAAATAATTAGAAATGCTTGTTATTTTCGAAAATTCAAGTTGTTATGTCCTAACTTACTGGATGTGACTTTTCTTCTCAATTAATTCGAAATAACAAGCTTTCTTCGTAATTTTTTTAAAAAATAAACATTGACATTAATGAATTTAAGGATCACAATTTAAATTTTTCTTGAGTTTTTAATCTTCAACAAATAAGACTTTAAATAATCGATTAGGTACCAATTTTTGGATGAATGGGGGTGCTAATCCTTCCTCATGCGTAACCAACTCCCAAACCCATTTTATGGTTTCAAAGAACACAATTATTTTAATGATTTTAAAAATCTTACAAGGTGATCCAATTACACCTATTTTAAAAAATTATTGGTGGCGACTCCATTTTCGTTTTTCAAGATAAGTTAGGACTTTTTTCAAAAAATTGTTTCGACAACTTGGCGACTCCACTAGGGAAAATAAGAGAGTCAAGCCACAAGTCGATTATTTTTTGTTTTTTTATTGAAAATTTAAAATTCGATTTAATTTAATTTAATTTGTGATCCTTTACATTTCATTTTTGTGATTTATATGTTTCTTTGCTAATAGTATGTTGATATTGCTATACATGTCTACAATTTTACATACATTGCATTTGTCACTGCACCTTTTAAGTGGAAGTATGAAGCTACTCCGTGAGGTTTCACCTACGTGCAGGATAGTGGATTGCTTTCGAAATACATCTGTACCTATGTTTTCGTGAAGTTTTCACTTTCATGCAAACATACGAGAAATGTGTCACTTTGAACTGAACTAGTCTGTATGAGCCTATAATGGATGAGGACTGAGGAATCTGCTGGTTTGAGTACCTTTACTCTAGAACTCAAAACCACATATAATGAGCCCTAAGTGCCCACCCTAGATAGAAACTAGGTTGAACTTTTAGCAACTACCCAAAATAGATTGTACTGACTTGTTTTATTTTTGTCTTATTTTGCATTGCATCCTTATATTAGGAAATATATTGATTTAAGCTCGATTACTAGTAGAGAACTGGTCATGGAAAAAGAGTATCTTGATAAGTTAGAGGATAATGTGGTTGTGCGTATGTTGTCAGAGAATAAATAACGTCAGAAAGGTGATAGCCTAGCTAAAGGTCAAGTATCAAATTACTAGGATTTTACTCAGAATAGTGTGACTCAGAATAGTTACAAGAGTTGAAAGAGATATGGGATTAGTGGGATGATGAAATGAAACAGACTTTCTACCGTGATTATGGGGATTTACCGTATTTACTAGAAGTTAAAGTGGACAAGCATCTCTTCTAAGCCCTTTCACAGCATTGAAACTCAACTTATAGTTGTTTCACCTTTGGGAACATGGACATGGTTGATAGCATTAGAAATGACACTTATTTTCTCCCTAAATTTATGTATTAATTGTCTCTTTTGTATTACATTTAGCATGGATGATAGTCATTTAGTACTTAGTATTTATATTTTCTAAACTCAGCATTGTGTACCTCTTTTGTGCACTAATGTCGGCATATGCAGCATATGTTTTACATATGAAATTGTCAGTGTAAGAATCTACTTCTGAAGATCAGTGCTAAGAAACATCCAAAGATGCAGCCATAAATTTAACTCAAAACTACGGCCAAAGATGTCACCGCAATGACACAATCATCTCGTACAAGGAAATTCACATTGCAAACATACCTGGAAGCATTAGCGTAGGAGAAAACTAAGTTTTCGTCGTAAGTTAAGATCATAGATCGCACCCAGAGATGCAACGACAACCTGCAGATTCATGAAGATCACACCAGATCTGCATGAGTGCACAACTGGATTTTAACAAACTTTGATAGCTGCAAAAGGAGTTGGATCTGAGAGGAGATGAAATCTACGATTCTCAAAGCTTATAAATAGAGGAGATAAGAAGGAAAGAGATATCAAGGAGTGAAGGAATTAAATTCTGCAAATTCTTTAAACCTTGAAGCTTGGTTCTAGAGTCCTGTGAGCTGATCGAGCAAGTGTGCGAAAACTCCTGACGAGGAGTGCTTGGTGCGATACAATAGGAGCAATTAAGGGATAATCCTAGTAGCCTAGGAATAGTATGCTTGAATTATCTGTTAATTCCTCTGTTAATGTTGATGAATTCTTATTGACACTTGATTGTATATGGAAATAACTTTCAATGTTAGATTACTTTGATTCTTATTAATTTCTTCTCATCTATTTTCTCTTGGATTTAACTGATTTTTGACACGGAAGTGCAATTGCAGTGTACTGACAATGGAAAGTACGGTGACAAGTTAGCGGAAGTTACTTGAGACTAGGAGGAATTTTGGTCACTTGTTCTTGAGTGCAAGGTATTGCCAACAACTGGAAGATGAGGTAAATGTAGGTGCTTGAGTCTTGGTTAAACAGAGAGTTGTTATTGGCATGGTTTCATTGGAACCTTATTGCTATGACAATTCATCTATAAGAGACCTTGTCATCACATCTAGCATTGCTACTTAGTGAAATCAGCAATCCACTCCATTCTTTGCACGTGATCACACTTTTACTTTTTCTGCATTTAAATTCTCAAAATATCAACAACAATTTATTTTACTTTCAGTTACTCTGACATTTAAATTTATCATTGAATTGACAACTGTGACTAACTTAGTGGTGCAGATCTAATTTAATTGCGCTGACATCCTTACTAGCATTTTCTCTAATTTTAACTTTAGTTGCTTCGACAATTGAACATCAAAAACTCTATCCTCATAGGATCGATATTCGATAGAGCAAATCTATCAACTATACTTGTATTGACGTGTGTCCGCTTGCACTTAAATGATGTGACTTTTACAGGCCAATCAAGTTTTGGTGCCGTTACCGAGGATGGCGTTTATTTTATGCTCATTTTTGTAGTTGAAATTATTCTTTCGTACTTAGCTTTTTGTTTAACTTTCTTTTGTTGATTTTCTCTTTATTTTTTTTAGGAGTTGCATGTCCACAAGGAGAAATCCTAAGGATATTGTCAGCTTTGACCCAGAACTCGAATGAACTATTCAAAGGAGGAAGCAAGAACAAAAGAAAATGACTAACAACAACAACAACAACCTACCACCATTGCTGCCACAAGATGTAGTGCCTCCAATACAACCACAGATAATCAATAATGTACCACCACCTTTACAAGAAGAACAAGTGCAAAACAGGACAATTAGAGATTTTTTTATTCCTGTATCGGACGATTTGCAACCAAGGGTTGTAAGACCAGCCATACAAGTTGGAAATTTTGAATTGAAACCGAAGATGTTTCAAATGCTCAATTCAAATGGGCAATATGCGGGCTTATCTCATGAAGATGTACGAGAGCATCTAAAATCATTTCTGCTTATTTGCGCATCTTTTAGCCAGCATGGTGTTCCTAATGACTCCTTAAAAATGCAAGTATTTCCTTATTCGTTGCAAGGAAGAGCAAGAACATGGTTCTTGGGTTTACCGGCTGGATCCATTACATCATGAAATGCATTAGCAACACAACTTGTTTTACGTTTCAATCTGCTGACAATGAATGTAAGGTTGCGTAATGATATCACAGCTTACCATCAGCTAGATGATGAAAACCTACATACAACATGGGAGCATTATAAGACTCTGCTTAGACGTTGCCATATTCATGGAATTCAGCAAGAGACTCAGATTTAGATTTTTACAATGAATTGAATGCCCATACAAGAAATCTTATCGATGCATCTGCAAATGGTTCTTTGTTGGATTGCACCTACACTAAAGCTATACAAATTCTTGAGAGAATTGCACAGAATGATTATCAATATCCTATCTCTCATTCTGCTCAAGTAAAACCTAATCCTGGTGTTCTTGAATTAGATACAATTTTAGCTTTGAGTGCACATGTGTCCTCTTTGGCATATTTCATATTGATTTTCCTATTTCTCTCTATGTTTTACAACTTCCATCGTAAGGTGCCAACTTACCCTCAATACATATTGTCATACGTCTATTATCATGCAAAATAGGGCTAAAAAAGAGTACACACAAATCATCTTTTTAAGCTTTAGAGCCTTGTAATGTAGTTCATCAAGAAAGGTCATAAGGCTCAAAGATGGTTAATAATTGGGAATTCAGAATAAGGGTTAGCATTTTAGTTCTAGATGTAACCAAACAATGCCTTAGGTCATTCTTAAACACCGCAATATGCACAAATATCAATTTAGTCACATAATCTCAACATTACTATCTATCATAACATTCACATCATTTAGTATCAACAATACATTTCTATCTATACTTACTGTAACCTTTAGATCTTAATAATTTCATGCTAAAAAATTTTAAAATTTCTCATCATCATGCCAAATTTATCAATAAATACACTCAACCTATGATACATGTAATGCCCTGAAAGTTTAAATTTTTCCATGCGAGTTCTAAAAACAAACCTGTCTCTGTCTTTGTGGTTATGCACTCTGTTTGTTTACAGAGGTCTGAGGTTCGAGTTGCTTTTTTGAAATTCTATGTTTTATTTTCTAAACTTTAAACTCTGAAGTCATGACATAAATTGAGTTCTGTGCGGTACTATTTCAACGATGAGCTTAGTGGTTTAATGGTTAAGCATTTGTTTATTCTTGAGTCATGTTTTCGAGTCTCTGCATACGCAATGCATATTTTTTTTTTTGCATTCCTTTGTCAAAATAGAAGTTAAGTTAAATTAAATGGTTTCCCTCTTTAGCTTTTATTCTGTTCGTTTTCCTTTCTTTTTCTTCTTTTTGTTTATTGGTGTTCTGCTTGGAATTTTTCTTAAATTGAGGAAATCTTTCTATTCAATTGTTCTGGCATTTCATCGAAGTGTTCATTTGTCTTGCTATTTTACGATTTGAGGCTCTATTACGTAAGTTTTATTGAATTTTGTAATGTGGTTCTAGTGATTTTTAGTGAGTTGCTTAGACTTGAATTATGTTGAATTTGTTGTTTATGAGTGGGAATGGTTTTCTTTAGGCAAGGATCATACCATTAACGATTTATCGACGCTTTAGTTTAGTGATTTTAGTGTTGTGCAAAGGTAAGCACATTCTCGAATTGAATTGGGAACTTACGTTGAAGTTTTCGACGAAGTGATTTGAGTGTAGTTAATGGATTATTGAATTGTTGTTGATTTGGTTAAATAATTCTCTGTTTAGACTTCGGATAGGGCAGGAACGCTTCGTACCAACTTCATAATATGTAGGGTGTCCAAACGCCCTTCAAATTTCTATCACTTTTCTGCATTTTTCTCTACAAACAACTCTGTTCGAAGGCACACGGGCGTGTGTCCAAGCCGTGTGCCATTTAAATAAGCTTCAGAGGGCACACGGTCTAGGCACACGGGCGTGTTCCAGACCGTGTGTGCATACATTTTTGTGAATTAAGGTACACGAAACTCACAAGAAAGGCACACAAGCGTGTGTCTGGCCGTGTTTGTATATTGTTTGGAAGCACATGGGCATGTGCCAGACCATATGAATATACTATTTTGCAATTTAAAGTGCAGTGGTCACACGGGCGTCTATCAGACTGTGTGTCACACATGGGCTAGCACATGGCTGTGTGTCAAGTGTGTGGACCATGTTTTGGTCCAAAAATACTGTATATACCAATCTTATTAAGAAGGCCCTCTTTAGCCACATCTAAGTCTACCATTGACTTAAACACCAATGAGTTAACCTTGAGAATCAATGGTGATGTAGAAATCTTTAAATGTGGGGATAAAATAGATGGCAAAGAAAATTGCAGAGAGCACTGTCATTTGCTTAACATGGAAGATGTAAAGAACCCAGTGAGATCCCATGAATAAGGAATGAATCAATAGGTTCAAGTGAAGGGACCAGTTGACGAAAATGGTGTGAGATGATGGGAGATGGAAGAATACCGAAAAGGATGGACAAGGTCAATGATGGTAAGCATACCAGATGAGTCTGGTAGTAAAACATAAAGGAGGATGGGTAAAACTAACTTTTGTATATTTGTGTAAACACTTATAACTAGTTTTTCTTTTAGTAATTAATAGGAAACAAGGGTATGTTGCAGCACACAGATTAGTGTTTATACGACACAATGATTGTGCAAGAGTACACACGTCGATGCAAGTATAGTTGATAGACAAATCTATCATGTATCAATTGCATGAGGAATGAGTTCTTGATGTTTAAATGCCGGAGCAATCAATATTTAAATTAAGTGTATTATGAGTACTGATGTCAGTGCAATATGTCAGATATGCACACTAAGATAGTCAATTAATGTTAGCTCAATTAGAGTTAAACTTCAGAGGTTAAATGTCAGTGTACTGAAAATAAATCCAATTGTGTTGAGTGTCAAGTGTTGAATATTTAGATGCATAAAATGTAAACGTGACCAAGTGTAAAGGGTAGAAATGGTTCACTGAATCTTGCTAAGTAGTAACATTGGATGCGTCGACAAGGTAGAATAAAGATGAATTGTCACTGTAATGAAGTCCCTTTGAGTTCTTACCAGCAATAGCTCCCTATTTAATCTCGACTAAAATACAATCACTCCACCTCTCGGTGCGAGCAACGATGTGTATCCAAGAACAAGTAACTGGTTTTTATCCAGTCCCGAGCAGTTCTCGCCTAACCCACTTATTAACCTAATCTGTCGTTGTATCTCTCGATGTCGGCGTACTGTAATTTCACTCTCATGCTTAAAGTAGTTAGATCTAAGAATAAATGGATAAGCAGTGTAAAGTAATAATCAAAATGATCTAACATTAAAAGACACTCTCGTATTAATTTATTATCATCAAAATCCATCATCGTTTAAGAAGAATTAAAGAGTACAATGAAGCTTACTATCTTTAGACTACTAGGCCTACTCCCTAATTATTCCTCTTGCTCACCATCAAGCACTTCTCGTTAGAAGTAGTTGTAGACTTGCTTCATCAGCTCCCCGATTTCCAACTTAAATCTCCAATTCACATAGAATTTTCAAAATTTGATCCCTTTGCTCTCGATGATTTTTCTTCATCTTCTTTCCTTTATTTATAGGCTCAAAAAATTGTAGATTTCCTCCATTCTCAAATCCAACAACTTTGTACAGCTGTAAACGTTTTTTATTGACAACTTACAGCTATGCAAATCTGATTTGTTTACTGGATTGTTGCAAAATGTCGGCGCAATTTATAATTTGCGCAAACAATTTTCCGTATTTTTGGACCAACTTGTGGCCACAACTCTGAATGCTTTCTAGCTTCAAGAATGGTAGACCTCATCTCTTCTCAGATCCAGATCTAATGACAGTTGTCAAAGTTAGTTAAATTCCAGCTGTGCACTTACGCAGATCTGGTACGTTCTTCATAAATCATCAGATTGTCGTCGCATTTCTGGTCGCAATCTGAATTCTTTAATTGCGATGACAACGTATGAAATTCTTGCGTTGGTGCTTCCAGATGTACTTGTAGCTTGAATTCACTCATGCAAAGTAAAGATTTCTATGCATCGACATCTCTGGCGGCAATTCCAAGCTATACTAGTGGCTACATTCTTCTTCCAGCATTGATCTTCTGAGATGAGTTCCTACGCTGACAATTCTAAGACACAATAAGTAGGCTGATTGTGGTGACATTAGTACAAAAAGTGGTAAAAATAACAAGAATTTAAACAAACTAGCAATGAGTTAGAAAATATAAAAACTAAGTATGAAATGCTTATGATGCATGCAAAATAAGATATAAAAGAAATAATTAAAACACTAATTTAGGAAGAAAATATATGTCATTTGTAATACCATCAAACCCCCAAACTTGAGTTTTTACTTGTCCTCAAGTAAACAAAAATTAGCAAAATCTCAAGCAAGAATGTCACTGAAATCGTTATGGCTGCATTCACTCTTGTGGTTGCATCTAGCTATGTGCCTGCATTTGATCAAGAATTAAACGTACCTGAGAATTCTGATTGTAGTTCTGCAGCTAATTGTTATTGTAACTCCCTTGTCAATAACTCGCTTGACGTGAGGAATTGTCATATCTATATATAGATGCATCTGACTCCCCCAAGGTTGTTGAGTTTGATAGTTGAATGAGTTACCATAAGAATTTCCTCTAATGTTGACGTATAACACATTCTTAGCATGTTGTGGGCACTCCTCATATCTATGGTTGTCGCCGCAAATTTCACATGAAAATGTCGGGACGTCCAATTGTTGTGCCACTTGAATGGGAGTAGTTTCACTAGTTCCCTTCATGTTCTTTATGATGTTGGCCAAAGAGGATACCTATGCACTTAAATCTAAAATTACATCTAACTCAAGAACACCAGGATTAGTTTTTACCTAAGCAGAACGAGAGATTGGATATTGATAATCATTCTGTGCAATTCTCTCAAGAATTCGAACAACTTCAGAGTAATCCAACAAGGAACCATTTGTAGATGCGTCGATAAGATTTCTTGTCTAAGCATTTAAACCATTGTAAATGATTTCAATCTGAGTCTCTTGATGAATTCCATACATAGGACAACTTCGTAGCAAAGTCTTAAAATGCTCCCATGTTGAATGCAGGTTTTCATCATCAGCTTTTGCCTAACTCGCTCCATCTTGCACCAAGTCTTTAGTTATTGCACCCACAACTTCAAGTCCGGGGAAAAATTTCTCAGCTAAATTTGCCTCAACACCTATTTCTTCATCTTTTTCTTCCTTCACATGAACTTCTTCCGTTTTTAGCATTAAGTCCGTAGGTGCAGTACAACTGTACAAAATTGGGTTGACAATGGAATCCTAATGCGTCGACAATAGTGTTTACTTATTCCTTAATTGGTACAGACATAGTATTTATTCCTTCTTCTTCAAGTGCTTCGTACTCTTTTACTCTTCACACGCTCCCAAAAATTTCCACTCTTTCTTGTGTTTTTCCAATTCCGTAACTTCTTAATTATGGATATAGGCATCAAAATTATGCTTTCATTGAAATCACATAATGTCTTTCCATTATACCAATCACCAGCGGAATAGGGTCTTGAGAAGATCTTGGGATCCTTAAATTCTTGGAGCAATTTAATTGTCATGATAGTGCACCCTTCAGTAAGTGCGATTGCTTCGACATCTCCCAATCTTCTCTTCTTTGACAACGTCTCTTCAAGTTTTTGAGGTTGTTTTGCTATAGCATTTGTTGAAACAAAGTGATCTGATTCTATCGCCGTAAAATTTTGTTTAACCTCTTCAGTTGCAGTTTGCTTTTCAGATTGTGCTGACATCTTTCCATTGTTGAGATTTGAATTATCTTCTTTTGTTGTAGCATCTTTAACAACTTCATTTAGTTGAGTTACATTTCTAGGAATGATTTCCTCATCACGCTCTTGACCTTGTGGTATCAAATTCTCAATATCAACCGACAAAGTTTCTTCAAGTCGTAAATTTATTGCGCCCACAATCTGGCCAAATTGATATTCTAGAGCTTGTATGGATTCAGCTTGATTCTGAAGCACAACATTAATCTTGACAATATATTGTCTCAGCAAATTTTCAATTGATGAAAACTCTGATGCTTCGTCTTGCTGCATATTTTGTCTTGACAAAGGTTGATCATAATTGAGCAATGTTCACTCGGATCTAAAATCCATATTCCAGCATGTAAGTGTTGGAATATGGATTTTAATTATGATAGAAATTCCCCATGTGGTACACATTTGCTGGATTTGATGGGCATTCTTCAAACACATGGTTGCCCTCACAGTAATTACAAATTGTCACTACAAATTTTCATTCTGCAATTGTTGTAGCATTCTGCACTGAATTACTCATATTAGTCAAAGAAGATACCTCGGCATTGATGGCATCGAGCACCATTTCTATAGCATCACTCATCCAACATCTTGAGGTTCTACATACCTCGTTCCTAGCCATTTTCGCTAAAAATGTAAAAATAAACAACAAAAAGGAAACAATTTAGCGACGAATAAAATTTAGATAATAAAAAATAAATGCAACGACAAAAATAAAAATCAAACAAACGTCATTCCCCGGTAACAACGCCAAAACTTGGTCGGTGTTTATACGACACAATGATTGTCCAAGCGTACACACGTCGATGCAAGTATAGTTGATAGACAAATCTATCGTATATCGATCCCATGAGGAATGAGTTCTTGATGTTTAAATGTCGGAGCAATCAATATTTAAACTAAATGTATTGTGAGTACTAATGTCAGTGCAATATGTCAGATCTGCACACTAAGATAGTCAATTATTGTCAGTGCAATTAGAGTTAAACTTCAAAGGTTAAATGTCAGTTTACTGAAAATAAATCCAATTGTGTTGAGTGTTGAGTGTTGAATATTTAGATGCATAAAATGTAAATGTGACCAAGTGTAAAGGGTAGAAATGGTTCACTGAATCTTGCTAAGTAGCAACACTAGATGCGTCGACAAGGTAGAATAAAGATGAATTGTCACTGTAATGAAGTCCCTTTGAGTTCATACCAACAATAGCTCCCTACTTAATCTCGACTGAAATACAATCACTCCACCTCTTTGTGCGAGCAACGATGTGTATCCAAGAACAACCAACTAGTTTTTATCTCAGTCCCGAGCAGCTCACGCCTAACCCACTTGTTAACCTAACCTATCACCACATCTCTCGATGTTGGCATATTGCAATTTCACTCTCGTGCTTAAAGTGGTTAGATCCAAGAATAAACGGATAAGCAGTGTAAAGTAAGAATCAAAATGATCTAACATTAAAAGACACTCTCGTACTCATTTAATATCATCAAAATCCATCATCGTTTAAGAAGAATTAAAGAGTACAACGGAGCTTACTATCTCTAGACTACTAGGCCTACTCCCTAATTGTTCCTCTTACTTAGCATCAAGCACCTCTCGTCAGTAGAAGTTGCAGACTTGCTTCATTAGCTCCCGAATTTTAAACTCAAATCTCCAATTCACATATATTTTTCAAAATTTAATCCCTTTGCTCTCAATGATTTTTCTTCATCTTCTTTCCTCTATTTATAGGCTTAAGAAATTGCAAATTTTCTCCATTCTCAATCCAACAACTTTGTACAGCTGTAAAAGTTTGTTATTGACAGCTATGCAAATCTGATTTATTTACTAGACTATTGCAGAATGTTGGCGCAATTTATAATTTGCACCGACAATTTGCTGCATTTTTTGACCAACCTGTGGCTACAACACTGAATGCTTTCTAGCTTTAAGAATGGTAGACTCTACAACACTGAATGCTTTCTAGCTTTAAGAATGGTAGACCTCATCTCTTCTCAGAACCAGATCTAATGGCAGTTGTCAAAGTTAGTTAAATTCCAACTGTGCACTCACGCAGATCTGGTGTGTTCTTCATAAATCTGCAGATTGTTGCCGCATTTTTTTTCATGATCTGAATTCTTTAATTGCAGCGACAACGTGTGAAATTCTTACATTGGTTCTTCCAGTTGTACTTTTAGCTTGAATTCACTCATGCAAAGTAAAGATTTGTATGCGTCGACATCTCTGGCGGCAATTCCAAGCTATACTTGTGGCTACATTCTTCTTCTAGCATTGATCTTCTGAGATGAGCTCTTGCGTTGACAATTCTACGACACAATATGTAGGCTGATTGTGGCAACATTCGTACAAAAAAAGGTAAAAATACCAATAATTTAAACCAACTAGCAATGAGTTAGAAAATATAAAAACTAAGTATGAAATGCTTATGATGCATGCAAAATAAGATATAAAAGAGACAATTAAAACACTAATTTAGGGAGAAAATAGATGTCATTTGTAATACCATCACACACCACTCTCTGTGTCATAACATAGGTGGCAGAAAGATGAAAAAATGAAACTGATGACGATGTCACGACAGTCAGATCTTCGTGTCGCGACAAAGAGATAAGATTGGATGATCGTTCAAAACTGAGGATGATGTCGCGACAAAGAATTGATCATGTCGCGACAATGAGAGACTATGTGTTTGTCACGACATAGCTACCCTATGTCACGACATCGACTGCAATTTTTACAAGATCGACCTGACCGGACTGCATAACCCGACCGCTAAACACTTAATTTTTTTTATTTTTAACACCCTAAAACCATAAGTTTCACTTTCTATAATTACTAAAAGACTCTCCTAGCATTCACATTACACTTTAACTATCTTTCTATCCTTTAAAACCCTAAAATCTTTCACTTTTCTATTTATCTTTCATCTTTCAGGTTCTATCGATTTCATGAGAAAGGACAAACATCAAGTGCAAGAGAGATCACACCAAGTCAGGAAAAATGTTTATTTAAGAGAGGGGTTTTAATCAATTGATGATTCTATGCAATGAAATCTAGGCATTAGTTAGGTACCATAGGTGGGAATGGTTTTAAATGATTCCCAAAGAACCTGTAGTTATCCCAGTAGTTCAAGAATTTTATACTTCCCTAAGAGATTATATCTTTAGGACTAATGATGAAACTACGTGGGAAACCTTAGTGGTAAGAGGAATTAATGTTAAGGTAACCCCAAATTCTTTGATGCTTCATATTATGAATAGGATTTCTTAGATCAAACTGACTTAGAATCTTTTCAGGATATAGACATGAATGAGGTAATAAACTATTTAACTGAGGGAAAGGGTGAAAGGAAATTTAGGCCAAGCGCTAGTGTTCCTACTTCATTTAACCAAGCCATCATGTTTCTGGAAGCTAATATGTGGATTCAATTTGTGTGCACCCGTATGGTACCTACTTAAATGTTTCTAATGTTAATGCTTTTCGAGCAATGCTATTATTTGCAATTTTGCAGAAAAAACAAGTTTGCAGAGGGAAATACATCCATCAAAACATGAGCAGGTGTGTCAACAGCCAAAAGGTGGGAATCTTCTTTCGACACCTAGTTTTGACATTGACCAAAAGGGCACGAATGCACATGACATCCACTGAACAGTCATTAAAGCCATCAAAAAGCTTTATTGGTGATAGCCTCTTCCAACAATATGTGGAGCTTCGTGCCAAACAAATCAAGGAAGGGAAGTGGATACCACGGGAATTGGCAGCCACACCGACTTGATCACAAAGGTTGGTAGTAGCCCAATAAGAAGTTAGTGAAGGAAATCATCCGAAGCTCGATTGGATGATATAGTGGATGTAAGAGTTGGGCCCATTATTCCAAGAAATTACTCGACAAAATAACATAAGGGTCTCTAGTTACACATCGGACATGTTTGAGCCAACAAATGAAGAATAAGAAGATAAGGAAGATGAAGGGGGAGAAGAAAGTGAAGAGGAGGAGGAGGAGATGGAAGAAGATTGAGTGTTTTGAACTTTTTAGTTTAAAGATATTACTCTATTTTTAAGACTAGTAATGTGGATTATTTTGGTTTATGTTTTAAGACTTATTTATTAGTAGGAGTAGAAGTAGATTTGTTCTTACATATATGCTTTAATTTTTATGTAGGAATCCCACGTGATAGAGACACAACATTTGGAGCTATTCACAACAAAAGGAGAATGAACCCACCATTAGAAGGGAAGCTATCACAATCAATCAGGTAACTTCGATCCTTACTTTTAGGGGCTGCACATTGAGGACAATGTGTTATCTAAAGTGTGGTAGGTAACATAGGAGTTATTGCATTTTGTTTTATTTTTCATTTTTCTTTTGATGCGTGCTTGAGCTTGTAGAAATACAAGTGATTGGTTAGGAGCATTTACAATAGGTTGATTGTATTTTTTTGATAAATTTGGCATGATGATGAGAAAATTTTAAATTTTTGAGCATGAAACTACTAAGTTTTATAGGTTACACTAAGTATAGATAGAGAGATATTGTTGTATCAAATGATGTGAATGATATGAGGAAACGAGTATGCTAGTATATATGATAGATAGTAATTTTGGCATTATGTGATTAAATTGACATTTGTGCATATTAAGATGTTTAGAATGGCCTAAGGCATTGTTTGGATACATCTAGAGCTAAAAAGCAAAACCTTATTCTAACTTGTCATTCAGTACCCTGATAGCATTAGAAATGACCCTTATTTTCTCTCTAAATTTGTGTATTAGTTATCTCCTTTCCATTACATTTAGCATGCATAATAGTCATTTCATACTTAGTATTTATATTTTCTAACTCATTGTTATAAGGCTTAAACTCTCGTTATTTTACCTCTTTTATGTATTAATGTCGCCATATGCAGCATATGTTTTGCAAACGAAATTGTCAGTGTAAGAATCTAATTCTGAATATCAGTACTAAGAAACATTCAAAGATGCAGCCACAAGTTTAGCTTGGAAATTGCAACCAAAATGTCACTGCATGGAAACATCTACTTTGTATGAGTAGATTCACGCTGCAAAAACATCTAGAAGCACCAGAGCAAGAATTTCACATGATGTCACCGTAATTAAAGATTCTAGATCATGCCTAAAAATACGGTGACAACCTGCAGATGAATGAAGTTCACATCAGATCTATGTGAGTGCACAGCTGGATTTCAACAAACTTTGACAGCTACAAAAGAAGTTGGATCTGAGATGAGATGAGATCTACAATTTTCAAACCTTATAAATAGAGTAGAGAAGAAGGAGATGAATATCAAGGAGTGAAGGAATTAAATTTTAAAAAATCTCTAAGGCTTGAAGCTTGGTTCGAGTCCGGTGAGCTAATCGAACGAATGTGCAATAACTCCTAACGAGGAGTGCTTGGTGCAATACAAGAGGAGCAGTTAAGGAATAATCCTTAAAGCCTAGGAATAGCATGCTTCGAATTATCTATTAATTACTCTGTTAATGCTGATGAATTCTTATTGACAGTTGATTGTATATGGAAATAACTTTCAATGTTAGATTACTTTGATTCTTATTCAATTGTTCTCATCGGTTTTCTCTTGGATTTAACTATTTTTTTTACATGGAAGTGCAATTGTAGTCTACCGACACTGGAAAGTACGGTGACAAGTTAGGTTAACAAGCAAGTTAGCTGAAGTTACTTGAGACTAGGAGGAATTCTAGTCACTTGTTCTTGAGTGCAAGGCATTGCCAACAACTGGAAGGTGAGGTAAATGTGGGCGCTTGAGTCTTGGTTAAAAAGTGAGTTGTTATTGGTATGATTTCATTGGACCTTTATTGCTGCGACAGTTTATCTATGAAATACCTTGTGGACGCATCCAGCGTTGCTACTTAATGAAGTCAGTTATCCACTCCATTCTTCGCACTTGATCACAGTTTTACCTTTTCTGCATTTAAATTCTCAAAATATCAACAACAATTTATTTTACTTTCAGTTGCTCTGACATTTAATTTTATCATTGCATTGACAACTTCGACTAACTTAGTGGTAAAGATATGATTTAAATGCGCTGACATCCTTACTAGCATTTTCTCTAAATTTAGCTTTAGTTTCTTCGACAATTGAACATCAAGAACTCAATCCTCATGGGATAGATATCCGATAGATCAAATCTATCAACTATACTTGCATCGACGTGTGTCTGCTTACACTTAAATGTTGTGACATTTTACAGGCCGATCAAGTTTTGGTGTCGTTGCCGGGGATTGACATTTGTTTGATGTTCATTTTCGTAGTTGCAATTATTCTTCCTTACTTTACTTTTTGTTTTTACTAATTTGTTTAACTTTCTTTTGTTAATTTTCTCTTTATTCTTTAGGAGCTGCATGTCCACAAGGAGAAATCTTAAGGATATTTTGAGCTTTGATCCAGAACTCGAACGAACTATTCGAAGGAGGAAGCAAGAACAAAAGAAAATGGCTAACAACAATAATAACAACCTACCACCATTGCTGCCATAAGATGTAGTTCCTCCAATACAGCCACAATGAATCAATAATGTACCAACACCGCCTCCATAAGAAGAACAGGTGGAAAATAGGACAATTAGTGATTTTCTTGTTCCTGTACTAGATGATTTGCAACCAGGGGTTGTAAGGCCAGCTATACAAGCTGAAATTTTGAATTGAAATCGGTGATGTTTCAAATGCTCAATTTAAATGGGCAATATGCGAGCTTACCTCATGAAGACGCACGAGAGCATCTAAAATGATTTATGCTTATTTACGCATCTTTCAGTCAATATTGTGTTCCTGATGACGCCTTAAAAATGCAATTATATCCTTATTCATTGCAGGGAAGAGCAAGAACATGGTTCTTGGGTTTGCCGACTAGATCTATTACATCATGGAATGGCTTAGCAACACAATCTGTCGATAATGAATGCAAGGTTACGTAATGATATCATAGCTTACCATCAGTTAGATGATGAAAACTTACATACAACATGGGAGCATTATAAGACTTTGCTTAGATGTTGCCCTATGCATGGAATTAAACAAGAGACTCAGATTGAGATCTTTTACAATGGATTGAATGCCTAGACAATAAATCTTGTCGACACATCTACGAATGGTCCTTTGTTAGATTGCACCTACACTGAAGTTGTACGAATTCTAGAAAGAATTGCACAAAATGATTATCAATATCCTATCTCTCGCTCTGCTCAAGTAAAAAATAATCCTGGTGTTCTTGAATTAGATGCAATTTCAGCCTTAAGTTCACAGGTGTCCCCTTTGGCCAACATTATAAAGAACATGAAGGGAACAAGTGACGTTGCCCCTATTCAAGTGGAATAACAGATGGATGTCCCGACATTTTCCTGTGAAATTTACGGTGACAACTATAGTTATGAGGACTGTCCACAACATGCCGAGAATGCATTTTATGTCAACAACATCAGAGGAAATTCTTATGGTAACTCATACAATAATCGAAATCCATAACCTTAGGGGAATCAGAATGCATCTACATATAGATATGAAAATTCCTCACAGCACGAGAGTTATAGACAAGGGAGTTACAACAACTATCAGCAGCAGAACTATAATCATAATGATCAAGTACATTCGCATCCTGATCAAATGTAGGCACATAACCAAATGCAAGCACAAGCCAAAATGCAGCCACAGCAGACTGCTCGCCACATATGCAAGGACAGCATCAGTAATAACAGTAACAGTTTTCGCAACAAAGATCAGATCCTATGGCTGCTGTTGAAGCACTGATGTGAGAGCATATTACGTGAATTGAAGTAATTGTTCAAGGTAATTCTTCTATTATCCTTGCGTTAGAAGCCCAATTAGGACAGTTGGCTTCTAATCTGAGTACAAGATCACCAAGCACTTTGCCTAGTGATACTGAGAATCTGACACAGAAGGGGAAGAAACATTGTAAGGCTATCATACTACGGAACGAAAAGCAAACTGCTGAACAAGAAGAAATTTCAACGGAACGCATGTCGACACAACCAAACCAATGCAACAAAGTAAAGTTGTTTTTGAAGAGAGCCTAGAAAAAATATATGAGGAGGAGCCACCTGTAGTGACCTCTATGCTTACAATTCAGCCAACAAAGATGTCGACGCAATTGCCTAAGTCGATGCAAGTGGTTATTCCATAACAACCCACTAACAATATACCTTTGTCATTTCCATAGAGATTTAAAGAGAAAGACCATGATAAGGATTATTAGAAATTTGTTTCTACCTTGAAGCAATTACACATAAACATACCTTTAGTAGATGCTCTTGTGCAAATCCCAAGTTATGGGAAATTCATGAAAGAGTTACTGTCAAAGAATAAAAAGTTATCCGAAATCGAGACAATTGCACTCGTAGAGGGGTGCAATGCTGTGCTAACAAATAAGTTACCACTAAAGATGAAAGATCCTAATAGCTTCACAATCCATGCTCCATTGGAAATCATTATCTAGGTAAAGCTTTATGCGATTTGAGAGCTAGTATTAATCTTATGTCTTTATCCACATTCAGAATGTTAGGAATCGGATCAATGAAGCCTACCATGGTGAAATTACAGGTTGCTAATAGATCTCTAGCACAACCTAAAGGTCAGATCAAAGATGTCCTTGTCCAAGTTGATAAGCTTGTGTTCCCTACTGATTTCATAATACTTGACTGCGAAGCAAATAAAGAAGTGCCTATCATCTTGGGATGCCCAATCGTAACAATGGGATGCACGCTTATTGACGTTTTCAAAGGCGAGCTCATCATGTGACATAATGACGAGCATGTTACCTTCAGTGTGTTTGAAGCATCTCCATGTTCAAGTAAGAAGCAATGTCACCACATTGACGTGTTGGACGAGATTATTTAGAAGACTTTAATGAACAGAGTTCAGTAGTTCTACATGAATATGCAGTGACATCCACCGATAATATCCTAACTGAATGTGACCACAGAGCTGAGGCTAATAGTTGTTAGCTAAGACAGGGTTGGCAATTGGAATCCTTGGATTTGTCTATCAGGATGATCCCTATGTTTAAACCATCAATTGAACAAGCTCCTGTCTTAAAGTTAAAGCCATTACCAACGCATTTGAAGTATGTCTTTCTAGGTGACAATAACACATTACTTGTGATTGTTAGCGTAAACCTCGACGCAATTCAAGAAGACAAGCTCATCACAATTTTAAAGGAGCACAAAAGAGCCATTGCATGGAGTATTGCAGACATCAGAGGCATTAGTCCTTCTTTCTGCATGCACAAAATTAGACTGGAAGATGAAAGGAAGCAGTCCATTGAGTAATAGCGAAGGCTTAATGAGAAAATGAAAGAGGTAGTGAAAAAGGAGATTATTAAGTGGCTAAACGCGGGCATCATCTACTCCATTTCAGACAGCACATGGGTGAGCCCTATCCAATGTGTGCCCAAGAAGAGTGGCATCACAGTGGTGAGTAATGATAAGAACGAGCTAATCCCTACTCACATCGCTACAGGTTGGTGAGTGTGTATGGATTATTGTCATCTCAATGCAACCACAAAGAAAGATCACTTTCCATTACCACTCATTGATCAGATGTTGGATAGGTTAGCTGGCAAAGCCTACTATTACTTCCTAGATGGATACTCTGGCTATAATCAAATTGTCATTGCGCCGGAAGATTGCTCATTTGGAACTTTTTCCTTTCGACGTATGCCATTTGGATTGTGTAATGCACCAGCCACATTCCAAAGGTGTATGATGGCTAACTTCTCGAGCATGATAGAATATTTAATGGAGGTATTCATGGACGATTTCTCTGTGTATGGACAGAATTTTGACCAATGCATTGACAATCTGGCAAAAGTATTAAAGAGATGTGAGGACAAAAATCTAGTGCTCAACTGGGAAAAATGTCATTTCATGGCAACTGAAGGCATTGTCCTTGGCCATAGAATATCATGTCAAGGCATTGAAGTAGAAAAAGCAAAGGTAAAAATAATTGAGAATTTGACACCACCCACCAATGTCAAAGGAATAAGAAGCTTTCTTTCTCACGTTGGTTTCTATAGGAGATTTATCCGAGATTTTTCCAAGATTGCCAAACCACTATGCTCGTTGCTAGAGTAGAATAAAAAGTTTGTGCTTGATGATGCATGTCTGGACGCATATGTCACAATAAAGAAGCAGCTAGTCCAAGCTACAATTATCGTCACACCATATTGGACGCAGCCATTTGAATTAATGTGTGACGCAAGCGATTTCGCTGTATGAGCTGTGCTAGGACAACGAAAAGAGAAGCTATTTCACTCAATTTATTATGCTAGCAAAACTTTAACTAACACGTAGGTAAACTATACAAGTACCGAAAAGGAGTTACTAGCAGTCGTTTTTGTATTCAACAAATTTCACTTATATCTTATCGGCGTAAAAGTTACTATCTACACAGATCACTCTGCATTGAGATACCTTTTTACAAAAAAATATGCCAACTCGAGATTGATCAGATGGATCCTACTCTTACAAGAGTTTAATATTTAAATTAGAGATAGGAAAGGATCTGATAATCAAGTAGCAGACCACTTATTCCGTCTGGAAGCTGGAAGCGAAGATGGCAATCAGTCACGTATTGTCGACGTATTTCCAGATGAGCAGCTATTTTATGTTGATACATCTCCATGGTATGTTGATGTTGTCAACTATTTAGTTTGTGGTAAGCTACCCTTGAGTGCCACTAGTCACAAGAAGATCAGATTTATGCATGACACTGCGAAGTATCATTAGAATGAGCCATACCTGTTCAAGTTATGCACTGACAATATTATCCATCACTGCGTTCCTGAAGAATAGATGACTTCCATCCTGAGACATTGCCATGATGCTCCCTACGGAGGCCATTTTGGTGGTGTGAGGACTGCTGCAAAGGTCCTACAATTAGGATTCTTTTGGCCCACGTTTTTTGAGATGCCCATAATTTTGTGCGACAATGCGATAGATGTCAACGCACAGGTTCTATATCTCACTGCAATAAGATGCTCCAATGACCTATTATGTAGGTGGAGTTATTAGACGTCTGTGGTATAGATTTCATGGGATCATTTCCAAACTCCTTTGGTAATGTGTATATTTTAGTTATTTTTTATTATGTCTCTAAGTGGATCGAGGCAATACGGTTCCAAAAGATGATGCTCGAACGGTATTGAAGTTCTTCCACACTATATCCTTATAAGATTTTGAACACCTAGGGCATTGATAAGTGATCATGGTACTCATTTTCACAATAACCAAGTGGCGACAGCTTTAAGACGCTATGGTGTGAAGCATCGTATGGCCACAACATACCATCCACAAATGAATGGCCAAGCAAAGCTCTCTAATCGACAAATTAAAAGTATACTTGAAAAGGTGGTTAACCCATCTCAAAGATATTGGTCTTCGTGGCTACATGATGCGTTGTGGGTACTTTGCACTGCCTATAAAACCCCGTTAGGGATGTCACCATGTCAATTAGTCTTTGATAAATCCTGTCACCTACCGGTTGAACTTGAACATAAAGCCAAGTAGGCGATCAAGCAGGTGAACATGGATTACAATGATGATGGAAGAAAAAGGTTGTTAGACATTGCTGTGATGGAAGAGATCCGACGTAATGCATATAAAATGCTGCCATATACAATAAAAAGACTAAGAGATGGCATGACAGTATCATCTTGCGGCGACAATTTAATCCTGGTCAATTGGTACTTTTGTTTAATTCAAGTTTGAAATTGCATCTAGGTAAATTGCGTTCAAGATGATCAGGACCTTTCAAAGTTGTCAAAGCATTCTAGAATGGTGCAGTGACAATTGTAGATCTGAAGGATGGTCACCAATTTAAAGTAAATAGCCAAAGACTGAAGCATTACGTGAGCCCAGATGTCAAAGAACACAATGAGACCATATATCTAGTCACATTTAAACAATGTCATTGCATTCTTACATTTATGTTTATTTCCTTTTTATTTTATTTCTTCTTTTATCTATTTCTTTTAGATTCCATGCAAGAAAAAAATTTGATATTTTCTCAACGCATCACAAAGCACAACTTGTCGGCGCATTCTGTAATGACTCAGCAAAACCTTTTCAACAAGAATTGCACCGATTGATCTTCATCCATCCCTAGCCGTAAGATTAAACCAAGTGTTACAATCTATAGCATAGCATTTATTGACTGTAGATGTAAGGATTTCCTACACCTTTTGCAATCATCACGTCTCCTCCAATCTAGAGTTTATAAAACCCTTTTTTTACTGACTTCCTTCTTCCACTCACACTCTCCACTATTGCTACAACCATCTCCTCCATTGTCTTCAAATTTCTCTACAAATTCCTTTGGTTTCTGTACCCAGTTATTATGGCAAGAACAAGAGAAGAAAAAACCCTTTGAAATCCCTCACTGAAGCCTCAACCACTATGGTTCGAAATGCCAACCAACCCTCTCAAAAAGAACCTATCCTGTTCCTCTCCAAGGCGATGAAAGATCGCTACCACGACATTGTGCTCAAAAGAAATTGTCACCCAGAGTAAGGTTTTTAGTTGTCACCACATCAGTCGTTTAGGAAACAAGTTGCGAGGACAATCTCTCGACTGGGCTAGAAAACTTTCTGCGACCATCCGAGCGATTATTCCCCTACTTTGATAGGGGAATTCTATGCTAATTTAGTGAATTTGAAACAAGAGTTCGTGTTTGTACGAGAAGGCTTGGTACCTTGGAGTGTGAATCATATCAATGCACTCTTCCACTTCACTAAAAAGGAAGATACCTACACTGCATTTTTAGAGGTTTAACAGATGAAGGCGCTGACATGGTGATGAGAGATTGATGCGTAGAGGGTGCTATGTAGACTAGCAACGGTCCACAAAACTATACTATGCACAAGCGTTATCTCACCACTGAAAGCAAGGTATGGTTTCACTTCATTAATAGCTGAATTTTGCCTTCAACCCATAGCACAACTGCGACACTGGATCACATGTGCCTGTTACACTCCATCCTGAAGGGCCGACACATCAATGTCGGTGCAATTTTCATGAGGGAATTACTAAAGTCATGGGTAAACAAACAGGTATCTTACCTTTCCCTTTTTTATTTATGATGCTCTACAAACAAAGGGAAATTATACCCCTAGATGGTGAGGAAGTACTGGACAACAAGGGGCCAATAACTGATATATCGGTGGAGCGAGTGACTAGAGGACAAGACACCCTTTTGGTGAAAGAGGTACCTATGAAGAAGGAAAAAGGGAAAGAAAAGAAAAAGGATAAGCAAAAAGATGCGTCCACAAATCCGCAGGTTGAGAAAAAGCTGGCTGCAATGGAACAAATCATTGATCGCATGGATCTGCGTAAGATTCGCCTTGTCAGTATGGTGGATGAAATGGAATACAGGCAGAACCTCTTCTATGCATACAAAAGGGCGTGGAACAACTCTATTGTCACCATATTGAGGAATTTGAGCCCTAATCACATGCTTGAGTTTTTTATATTCCCACCTATTATTCGGGAAGCCCCATCATCCTCCGAGAAACCTACTCTTGTAGGTAGGCCTCAACCGGTCCCAACCCCAACAAGAATTCATATCTCCAATGATGAGGAGCATGAGGGACAATCCAAGGACATAGACGACTATTTCAAAACTATAGCCAGTTTCTTCGAGGATGAGTTTTCAAATAGCCTTGGGGCTAACATTGCAGTAAAAGAGGCTGTTGCTAAGGAGATGCAGACATCAATCTTATTTGTGGGTGTGGAAGCAGAGGAAAGCGTCGAGGCGGGCACAGCTGAGAAGGCAGAACTTGAGGAGAAAAAAGGAAAATGAAGAAGAAAAGGAAGAAGAGGAGAAGGAAGATGCCCCGACAAAATTTGAGGAAGAATTTGTCGAACCAACCACCAGTGTAGGGGCATCTAGTGACAACTTGCTCCACTTGAAGAGAGGTAAGCTGAGGTAATCACCAGCAGCGCTGAGGGTCTCAACCCTATAGCCATTGTGCCCTATGTGGCACCGCTTGCTAAAGTTTATCCATCTGATGTAACTGTCGATGAGGCCACCACTCAACCAGCTGTGGAGGAGCAATTAGCTGCTCTGGTTGATTCCAAGGACAAAAAGAGGAAGAGGAAAGACAAGAAAAAGAGGCGCAAAGCAGAAGAGGAGCGTCCAAAGAAAAAGAAGAAGAAAGCCAAAGTAGCCACTTCATTGGTTGCTGAACAATGAGTTAGTTAACTTTTCATTAGTTAGTTATGTGCATAGCATTTAGTTGTCATTGCATTTTTATTTGTCACTGCATTTTATTTGTTAGTGCATTTGCATTGTAGTTGCATTTCCATTCTTATACGTATAGTATTGTCAGTGCATTGGGGACAATGCAGACATTAAGTTTGAAGGGATCTTGTGAGAAATGGAAATGCGATTACACCCACAAATTTGAAAATTTATTTGTTTCTTTAGCTTAATGAAAGTATGCGAAGTTCCAACAAAAATGCGACCACAATTTTTATTTCATGCATAAATCTTGAATTATTTGGGTGTTGATATGTGAATTGGGTGAATATGAATGAATATTGAGCTTTGCTATTTTTTGAATGAATGATTGGAATTGCACTAGTAATGAATGGATACTATCAATCTTTGAATCTTGAAATAACTTACCAAATGCAACATGGTTCTAATAAAAGACACTCTAATATGAGTACATTGTGACTTACCAAGGAAGAACACTCAGCTGCATGTGTTAGAAAAGTCATCTAGCCAAAGGTTGTCACTGTAAGAGTGTATGTCGGCATAATTACATGCCTCCTGGGGGTTTGATGCACCCCATCGTTACTACTCAGGAACAAAGGTAGAGTAATGTAATGACATCTTTCAGTCACTTATAAGATAGAAAGAGAAGAAAAAGAAAGAAGAAGAAATGAGAAAAAAAGAAAAAATATATTGCTATAAAATGTTGTATTGGTTAAGAAAGGTTAAGATTCAAAGCATGCTGCTAACATTAATGAAGTGGCAATTTTAATTATTCATGCATATAAATTGTTGGCACATTATTCTCTCATATGAATACAATATATACATTAGGTTTCAAAAGAATTTAAGTTGCTAGAATGATGATTGTGGTGACATGTTTTATTTGTGACTTTGCTAACTTTTGTTTACTTAAGGACAAGTAAAAACTCAAGTTTAGGGGTGTGATAGCATTAGAAATGACACTTATTTTCTCCATAAATTTGTGTATTAATTGTCTCTTTTGCATTGTATTTAGCATGCATGATAGTCATTTCATACTTAGTATTTATATTTTCTATCTCATTGTTATATGGCTTAAACTCTCGTTATTTTACCTCTTTCGTGCACTAATGTCACCATATGCAACATATGTTTTGCATATGAAATTGTCAGCGCAAGAATCTAATTCTAAAGATCAGTGCTAAGAAACATTCAAAGATGTAGCCACAAATTTAGCTTGGAAATTGCAGCCAGAATGTCACCGCATGGAAACATCTACTTTGTATAAGTAGATTCACGTTGCAAGAACATCTGGAAGCACCAGCACAAGAATTTCACACGATGTCACCGCAATTAAAGATTCTAGATCACACCCAAAAATGCAGCGACAACCTACAGATTAATGAAGATCATATCATATCTGCATGAGTGCACAGTTGGATTTCAACAAACTTTGACAGCTACAAAAGAAGCTGAATCTGAGAGGAGATGAGATCTACAATTTTCAAAGCTTATAAATAGAGGAGAGAAGAAGGAGATGAATATCAAGGAGTGAAGGAATTATATTCTGAAAAATCTCTAAGGCTTGAACCTTGCTTTTAGAGTCTGGTGAGCTGATCAAACGAGTGTGCAACAACTCCTGACGAGGAGTGCTTGGTGCAATACAAGAGGAGCAGTTAAGGGATAATCCTATTAACCTAGGAATAGTTTGCTTCGAATTATCTGTTAATTCCTCTGTTAATGCTGATGAATTCTTTTTATTGGCACTTGATTGTATATGGAAATAACTTTCAATGTTAGATTACTTTGATTCTTATTCAATTCTTCTCATCTATTTTCTCTTGGATTTAACTTTTTTTTGACACGGAAATGCAATTGCAGTCTACCGATACTAGAAAGTGCGGTGACAAGTTAAGTTAACAAGCAAGTTAGCGAAAGTTACTTGAGACTAGGAGGAATTCTAGTCACTTGTTCTTGAGTGCAAGGCATTGCCAACAACTAGAAGGTGAGGTAAATGTGGGCTCTTGCGTCTTGGTTAAAAAGTGAGTTATTATTGGTACAATTTTATTGGAACTTTATTGCTTCAACAGTTCATCTATGAAATACCTTGTCGACGCATCCAGCGTTGCTACTTAGTAAAGTCAATAATCCACTCCATTCTTCGCACTTTATCACACTTTTACTTTTTCTGCATTTAAATTCTCAAAATATCAACAACAATTTATTTTACTTCCAGTTGCTCTGACATTTAACTTTATCATTACATTGATAACTTTGGCTTAGTGTTAAAGTTCTAATTTACGCTGACATCCTTACTAGCATTTTCTCTAAATTTAGCTTTCGTTGCTAACATCAAGAATTCTATCCTCGTGAGATCGATATCTAATAGAGCAAATCTATCAACTATACTTGCATCGATGTGTGTCCACTTGCACTTAAACGTTGTGACGTTTACAGGTCGATCATACCCATAGTTGAGCTTAATTGACGCTTCTTGATGAGCCATATTACAAACCCTTAAGCCTAAAAATTTGATTTGTGTTTACTCTTTTCTTTGGTCCTATTTTGCACGATAATAGACGTATGGCCATATGTATTGAGGGTAAGTAGACACATTAAGGTGGATTTTATAAAATAAAGAGTGAGATAGGAAGATCAATATCGAATATGAACTTTAGTATAGCCAAAAATAGAAAACAATGAAAAATCCGAAAAAAGAAAAAAGAAAAAAGAAAAGATGAGTAGAAACAAAAAAAAATTCATGAGTGAAAAAATATACAGAAAGTGACAAAGTCACAAAAACATCAAAAAGAGAAAAATATTGCTCAAGAAATAGAAGAATGCTCATAGGCTAGCTAAAGGGATTAGACCATGTTGAGATTTCCTAAGTGGAGAGAAAAGGAAGGTGAGAGAAGGAGAAATAATAAGGTGAGAAAGAATGGGACACTAAAGGGGGAGAATAGGGAACAATACAATGTGTCAAACTATTTTCGTGTTTGTAACCTCTTGTGCTTACTATTCTTTGGAATTCATACCTATTCTAAGTCTTATAATGTTACAAGCCAAAAGACCTATGTGACCTAAACAACTTCATGCATGAATGAATGTGGCATTACATGATTTCATTATGACTATCTATATTGTACTAGGATAATTAAAGTACTTGTATTAGGCATTGATGGAGCTATGCCAATGAGAATCTTCATATTTGTATCTTTGTAACTTATTGAACTTGGATGTTTTTAATCAAATATTGTAAAGCTGCGTGCTCATCATGTTGAAATTATTGAGAGATATATAATACCTAGAGTAGATGTTGCGAACTCAATTCATGTATGGTACATAATCAAGCTCCTATGTTTTCTTTTCTTATTTTGTTTACTTGAGGACAAGCAATTACTTAAGTGTAAGGGAGTTTGATCTGTTTGGATTTTTACCTAGAAGATTGAACTACTTTTCACATTTTAAGAGCTTGAAACTAAGCATTTTCCTTTTATTTCCGTAGGATTTAGTTTAGTTTTTGTTTATGAAATAAATTTTTTTTAAAAGTGCAAAAATGTGTGTTTTGTTGTCTTTAAGTTCGATTATGACCTATTGGTTGGCTAACAAACTTCGTGAGTGTGTAGGAGACCTTTAGAAGTCAAATAAGCATGAAGTTGATCACTATGTCACGACACAAACTACTTTACATTGCAACAAAGGGACTAAACCTAAAGAATATCAAAGCTGACTTCTTTGTCGCAACATAGGTAATGCCTGTATGAATGACCCAAAGGAGTGGACTGACCTCTTTTTTGTGATATGACTCCTACGTGTTGTGACATTGACTCTTGGATGCAGATTTAACACTTAGAGAGGGGCATTTTGGTCTTTACAATGCCACTTAAACACGAGGAACGACAACTAACCTAAGGTTGAAGAAAACGGTCATCCAAGGCTATAATAAGGCCTTTAGCACTTAGGTTTACACATCCCTTAGTTTAATTTTAATTCTATTTGTTATTTTCTTTTTCTTTTTCATGGAAACAAGATTTGTAACTTCGCATAAATGATTGTAGATTTATTCCTAGCAGATTGCTATACAAATATTAGTTTCTTTTACTTCATTATTTAATCTTGATTTTCATGTTGAATTCTATTATTGATTCTATGATGTTTGAAGAAACCATGAGGAACTAATCCCATTGTGGGGGATTAGGGAGTGGAAGTATGGTTATTTAATTATTGTATATAGGGTTTTTCAATCGGATTGGCTATTTGGGAAAGGAAGAACGTGAAATAAACACTGGGCCTGACAACCCTATAAAGTCATCTAGGTTGGAATTAACCCAAAATTGGTATTTTCCATTCGTGAACACCTTTATCCCAAACTAGTTTAGACTGTGACATCTAGTAATAAGTAGTCTCTATTGACTTGTTATGTTGGTGGAAGATTGGAATATCCTGCTAAGTAGCGACTAGTTGATTGATGCAAAGTCCCCAAAATCGATGGTTGAAGAATCCATACTAAAGCAACCTAATCTCCCCAAATCTGTTTATTAAATTTACCTATCTCTTTCCTTTACTTTATTTCCTTTATTTTTATGTTCTACAATCACAAACTCTCTATTTCACTTTCATACTATAAACCTAAAAAAAGTAATAATTACTTCTTTTCTTTGTAGGGGATCTAAATCACTACCACTTCGCCTCCTTTAGGTACGAACCTCAAAATACTGACCAAGTGTTTTGTTGTAACAAAATTATATTACGACCTAACCTGTACACTTGGAGAAGCCCTAAAAACATATTGAATGGGAGTACATTCGAAGGCGATCATGGACAAAGCCACCAATTCTTCCTCCTTACAATATCCTACCGCATGCGTGTGATATGGCTACAATAAATATATACAAACATATTTTTCAATTCAAGATGTCACTTGTCACATTAGGCATGTTGAAACATGCAAATCGAATAATATCATGTAGAGCATGTTTAACATGTGATTTATGTGTTGTTTCAAGATATCAAAATATCACAATTTATTTATCATGTAAAATCAATTATGTCATAATTAAGAATGAGAAAAACATGCTTTTCATAAAAATAATTGATTCGGAATCAATTACTTGTATAATTCGTTTTGACAGATTTAGTCTCTCATTTTAGAATACATAAAGTATTCGCTTAAATCAGAAATCAATTAAAGAGGAGGATTCTTTATCGATGTTTTTACGACTCAACAATTGTGCAAGCGTACACACGTCGATGCAAGTATAGTTGATAGACAAATCTATCGGATATCGATCCCACAAGGAATGGGCTCTTAATGTTTAGATGTTGAAGCAATCAATACTGAAATTCGGTGTAATGTGAGTACTAATGTCAGTGCAATATGTCAGATCTGCATACTAAAATAGTCAATAATGTCAACGCAATTAGAGTTAAACATCAAAGGTTAAATGTCAGTGTACTAAAAATAAATCCAATTGTGTTGAGTGTTGAATATTTAAATGCATAAAATATAAAAATGATCAAGTGTAAAGGGTAGAAGTGGTTCACTGAATCTGTTAATTTGCAACGCTGGATGCGTCGACAAGGTAGAATATAGATGAATTGTCATTGCAATGAAGCCCCTTTGAGTTCTTACCAACATCAGCTCCCTACTTAATCCCGACTCAAATGCCCAAAATCACTCTACCTCTCAGTGTAAGCAAGCGATGTGTATCCAAGAATAACTAATTGGTTTTTATCCTAGTCCCAAGCAGCTCTCACCTAACCCACTTGTTAACCTAACCTGTTACCACATCTTTCGATGTTGGTGTACTGCAATTTCACTCTTGTTCTTAAAGCAGATAGATCCAAGAATAAACGGATAAGTAGTCTAAAGTAAGAATCAAAATGATCTAACATTAAAAGACACTCTCGTATTCATTTAATATCATAAAAATCCATCATCGTTTAAGAAGAATTAAAGAGTACAATGAATCTTACTATCTCTAGACTACTTAGGCCTACTCCCTAATTGTTCCTCTTGCTCAGCATCAAGCACCTCTCGTCAGAAGCAATTGCAGACATGCTTCATCAGCTCCTCAATTTTTAGATCAAATTTCCAACTCACACAGAATTTTTAGAATTTAATCCCCTTGCTCTTGATGATTTCTTCATTCTTTGTTCGTCTATTTATAACCTCCAAAATGTTGTAGGTTTCAACCTTCATTCTCAAATCCAGATCTAGATCTTGTAGCTATCAAAATTAGTTAGATTACAGCTGTGCACTCACGTAGTTCTAGAATGTTCCCTAGAGATCTATAGATTGTCGCTGTATCGCTAGGCGCATTCTAAAATCATAATTGCAGCGACATCTGTAAATTCCTGCGTTGGTGCTTCCAGCTGTGAATTTAGCTTGATTCTACTCATTCAAGGTTTAGTTTCAATGTGGCAACATTTCTTGGTTGCAATTTCTAGCTGATATTGTGGTTGCATTCTTCCAGCATTAAGTTTCTAGACTATGTTCCTACGCTTACAATATTAAGATGCAATATATCGGCTACTTGTGTCGATATTAGTACAAAAATAGATTAAAATAACAAGAATTTAAACTAACTAACAATGAGTTGGAAAATATGAAAACTAAGTATAAAATGCTAATGATGCATGCTAAATGAAATACAAAAGAGACAATTAAAACACTAAATTAAGAAGAAAATCTATGTCGTTTGTAATACCATCACACCTCAAAACTTGAGTTTTTACTTGTCCTCAAGTAAACAAAAATTAACAGAGTAACAATTAGAAATGTCACTGCAATCATTATTCATACAACTTGAATGCTCTAAATTTCTAATGTTTAAATTGCATTCATATAATAGAATGATGTGCTGACAATTTATAGCTATGAACAACTTAAAATGGCAACTTAATCAATGTTAGCATCATCAATTGAATTTAGCCTTTCTTTAACCATTTCAGTAGTTTATTCTTCCTTTACTTTTCTTTCTTCTTTTCATTTTTTGTTTTTCAAGTGACTAAAAGATGTCATTGCATTACCCTACCTTATTTCCTAGGCAATAACGATGGGGTGCAACAAACCCCCAGGAGGCATGTAATTACGCCGACACATACTCATGCATTTACAGCCTTTGACTAGATGAGTTTTCTTTTCTAAGTCTACAGCGTAGTGTTCTTCCTTAGAAGTCACAATGCACTCACAATGGAGTGCCTTTTATTAATACAATGTCGTTGTATTGGTCAGTTAGTTCAAGATTCAATACCAACACTATCCATCTATTACTGAAGTAATTTCAATTATTCATTCAAAAATAGTAGACTCATCATTCCTTCATATTCATTCAATTTCCACATCACCATTCAAACAATCCAAGAATTACGCATCAAAATAAAATTTGTGAGCACATTTCTATTGAAATTTTGTAAATTTTCATTAACTAAAGAAACACAATAAAAGTCAAACATGAAGGTCTAGTTGCATTTCCAATTCACATTATCTTCCCACCCAAACTTAATGCCTGCATTTTCCCCAATACACTAACAATAGTTATACATATATAATGGAAATGCAGCTACAATGCACTAAACTAAAATGACTGCAACGATAATTAAAATGCAAGTACAAAAACATGCACGAAAATTAACTAAAAAGAATTGTACCAAATTATTCAGTAGCAGCTGATGCAAAGGCTGCTTTAGTTTTCTTCTTCTTCTTCTTGGAGTGCTCTCCTTCGTCATGGTGTTTCTTTTTCTTATCCTTGCACCTCTTCCGCTTTTTATCCTTTGAACCAATCGGCTCGATGAATTACTCCTCCTTAACGGGTTGGGTAACGACCTCATCAGTTGTCACCTCGGATGGGTGGATCTGACGAGCGGTGCCACATAGGGCACAATAACTAGAGGATTCAGTTCCTCTATCTCGCCAGTGACATCCTCAGCCTGACTCGTGGTAGGTCTAGTCTCATCTGAGCTAGATGCCCCCACAACATCCTCAACAATCATTGTTGGGGCATCGGTGTCCTTATCCTCCTGCATGTCGGTAGGCTTTTTTTCTTTCTTCTCTTCTTTCCTTTCTTATTCTTCTTGATCCTTCTCCTGCAACTAATCACCTCCCTGATCTACATCCTCTTACACACGCGGCTCATGTTCGACTGGGCTAGTGTTAGTGTAATCTATTGTATCAACATCTTCTTCCATAATAGTTTCCCTTTCCGCCAAATTTGCACCCAGACTATTGGAGAACTCATCTTTAAATAAGTGGTCGATGTTGCGAAGAAGATCATCATTAGCCTGTGACTGCTCGTCATCCTTCTCATCATCGAAAATATAGATCCGGGTTGGTGTAGGGCAGGTTTACCATCAAGGGTAGGTTGCTCGAAAGATGAGTACTTCATCGGGTGGTAGATGGACGAAAAAGTTGGGAAATCTGGCAATAGGGTCCAGCTAATCTGGCTCAATGCAGCGATAAGAGCTTCATTCCACGTCTTAGTGTAGGCATAAAACTTGTGAAGTCAAAAATCCATTTTGTCCACAATATTGTCGGTGCATCAGGTTTGTCAACTTTCTTCTTACCCTTTCCTTTGTCCCTTTTCTAGGAGGTCTCTTTGGCCACTAGGGTGTCTTGGCCTCGTGTCATCCTCTCAATAGAAATATCATTAATATGGTCTTTGTTGTCCAAGACCTCCTCATCATATTTGGGCACAGTGCCCTTATGTTGACAAAGTAGCATAGTAAGAGAGGGAAAAGGAAGGATACCACTTTGCTTTCCTGCAGCTTTTACGATCTGGGCGTGTATGAGCTCACCGATGTCGATGTGTCTATGATGGAGGATGGAATGCAATAGATACATACGGTCTAATGTGGTCGTAGTGCTATGGGTTGAAGGCATAACACAGCTGTTGATAAAATGAAACCATACCTTACAAAAAAATTTGAAAGTTATCGTCTGTGCATAGTATAGTTGTGAAATTCATTGTCAGTCCATGTAGCGTCATCGACACGGAGATCTTTCTTCATTTGAGTCATGCGATCGTCATCCAAACTATGCATAAAAGGCTAGTAACCATCTACCCATTCTGGAATCTATAGAAACATGTTGATATATATAGCACTCCATGGAACAAACCCCTCTCGTACAAAGACAAACTCCTACTCTTGGTCCATTAGATTTGCATAAAACTCCCTAACCAAAGTAGGGGAGTAGCCAGAAGGATGGTCATAAAAACATTCTCACCCGAGGTGGCTGATAGTACGATGGACTTGTTTTCTGAGGGTCATGTGTGAAGAAAGTTGGAAGCCCTGTTCGAGGTGGATGTTATGCTTTATCATGATATTGTGGTACCAATCTTTGGCCACAATTATTAGAAATAAGACTTGTCATGTGGATGAGGGTGGTGGTGTCGTGAATAGAGCCACAACAAAAGTGGTTGAGGTGTTCTTGGTGGAGGGTTTAGGAGTGTTTCTTGAAGCACGGGTCTTTGCCATGGTGAGACAAAAAGAAGGTAAAGAAGACTTTGCAGAAAAAGATTACTTCGAAATCAGAAAAGAAAATATGTAAACAATGAAATAGAGGATTTGCAGTAATAATGGTGGATGTAAAGAGAAAAGGTAACTGCAGGGAGAGGCTTTATAACCTAGGCAAAATGAGTGGAAAAACACGGGGAAATGTTGCATCTATAGCCATTAATTGTCAGGCTTTCGATCGTACCATTTTGTTTTGATCTAACGGCTGGGATAGGAAGAAATCAATCGAATCGATTATTGCAAAAAAAGTAACGCTGACTCATCATAGAATGCGCCGACAATCTGTGCTTCAATGCGTAGAAAAAAAGATGATTTTTATTTCTGTTAAGAATCTGAAACAACACAAAGAAAAGTGAAACAAATTAAAGTAAATAAAGAAACAGTTTCGTCTAGTTCTCGAACATCTAGTCTCACATAGTGTTTAAGACGTTGGCCATTCACTCTAATTGTTGTCCATCCTTTAATTTTTCGATTGTCACTGTACCATTTTGGAATGATTCGACAATTCTAAACGACCCTAACCACCTTGATCGCAATTTACTTGGATGCACTTTCAAATGTGGGTTAAATAAAAGTACCAACTGACCAGGATGAAATTGTTAAAGCAAGATGATATTGTCATGCCATCTCTTTGTCTTTTCCTTGTATATCTCAACATTTTTATAAGCATGGTGTTGGATTTGTTCTAATTCCATGATGTCCAACAGTCTTTTCTTCCCAACAGCATCAGAGTCCAAATTCCTCTGCTTAATTGCTCACATGGCCTTGTGTTCAAATTTAAGGGGTGAGTGACAAGACTTTCCAAATACTAGTTGATACGGCGACATTCCCAACGGGATTTTGTACGCAGTGAGAAGTGCTTATAATGCATCATGTAGCTGCGTAGACCAATCCTTCCTAGATGGATTAACCACCTTCTCAAGTATGCTCTTAATTTGATGATTGGAGACTTCGGCTTGACCATTAGTTTGTGGGTGATACATGGTAGTCATACGATGCTTCACACCATATCGTTTTAATGTAGTCGCCAGTTAATTATTATAAAAATGAGTGCCTTGGTCTCTTATCAACGCTCTTGATGTTCCAAAACCTTGTGAGGATGTATGTGTGAAAGAACTTCAACACTATCCAAGCATCGTCTCTTAGTATCATAATAACTTCAATCCACTTTGAGACGTAGTGTGAAAGAACTTCAACACTATCCAAGCATCGTCTCTTAGCATCGTAATAACTTTAATCCACTTTGAGACGTAGTCAACAGCAACTAAGATATACATATTTCCAAAAGAGTTTGGAAATGATCCCAAAAAGTCGATACCCCAAACATTGAAAAGCTCTACCTCCATGATGGATTGTTGGAGCATCTCATTGAGTCGAGAGATGGAACCAATGCGTTGACAACGATTGCATTGTTGCACGAAATTGTAGGCATCTTGAAATAATTTGGGCCAATAAAATCTTGACTGGAAGAACTTTCCAGCAGTCCTTGTTCCACCAAAATGGCCTCCATAAGGGGCATCATGGCAGTGTCGCAAGATTGACATAATTTCTTCTTCAAGTACACAATGGCAAATTATATTGTCGGCGCATATTTTAAATAGGTATGGCTCGCTCCAATGGCATTTCACAGCATCGCGTATGAACCTGATCTTCTTGTGACCAGTCGCATTCATAGGTAATGCTTATGGCGATGTGTCGCAGTAAATAATTGTTCATCAGGAAATGCCTCGACAATCTGATTCATTTGCCCATTCTCTCTCCCAGTTTCCAGCCGAGACAAGTAGTCAGCTACTTGATTCTCAGATCTTTTCCTATCTCTTATTTCAACATCAAATTCTTAGAGGAGTAGGATCCATCTGATGAGTCTAGGTTTAGCGTCTTTTTTGTTGAAAAGGTATCCCAATGCTGAGTGGTTCTTGTAAACTGTGGTCTTTGTGCCGACAAGATAGGAACGAAACTTGTCAAATGTGAAGACTACTGTTAGCAACTCCTTCTCAATTGTGGTGTAATTAACCTATGTTTCGGTTAGGGTTTTACTAGCATATTAAATAGTATGGAATACCTTTTCTTTTCTTTGGCCTAGGATAATTCCTACAGCAAGGTCACTAGTGTCGCACATTAGTTCAAATGGTTGTGTCTAGTCTGGTGCGACGACAATCGGAGCTTGTACTAGCTACTTCTTTATTGTTGTGAACATGTCCAGATAGGAGTCATCGAACACAAACTTTTTATTTTGCTCTAATAACGAGCATAAGGGTTTAGCTATCTTGGAAAAATCTCTGATGAATCGTTTGTAAAAGCCAGCATGTCCAAGAAAGCTTCTTATTGCTTTAAAAGTCGTTGGCGGTGGTAATTTTTCGATGATTTCTACCTTTGCTTTATTGACCTCAATACCTTAACAAGATATGCGATGGCCAAGGACAATTCCTTCAGTTGCCATAAAATAGCATTTCTCCTAATTCAGAACAAGATTTGTTTCCTCGTATCTTTTCAAAACTCTTGCCAGATTGTCAGCGCATTGGTCAAAATTCTTTCCATAGACAGAGAAATCATCCATGAATACCTCGAGTGAGTCCTCAATCATATCTGAGAAGATCGCCATCATACACCTCTGGAATGTTGCTGGTGCATTACACAATCCAAATACCATTCGTCGAAAAGCAAAGGTTCCAAAAGGGCATGTAAACGTGGTCTTTGCTTGATCTTCTGGCACAATGGCTATTTGGTTTTATCTAGAGTAGCCATCTAGGAAGCAATAGTAGGCTTTACCAACTAGTCTATCTAACACTTGATCGATGAAAGGTAGTAGGAAATGGTCCTTCTTTGTGGCTGTATTCAGACATCAGTAATCCATGCATACTCGCCATCCAATTGCGATGCGAGTAGGGATTAACTCGTTCTTATCGTTGGTCACAACTATGAAACCACTCTTTTTAGGCACACATTAAATGGGGTTTACCCAATTGCTATCAGAAATACGATATATAATGCCCGCATCTAACCATTTAATGATTTCTTTCGTTACCACTTCTTTTATTTTCTCATTGAGTCGTCTTTGTTGCACAATGGATTACTTCCCTTCATCTTCTAGTCTTATCTTATGCATGCAAAAAGAGGGACTAATGCCTCTGATATCTGCGATGCTCTAGGCTATAGCTTTTTTGTGTTCTTTTAGAATTGCGATGAGCTTCTTTTCTTGCATTGCGTTGAGGGATGCATTAACAATAACAGGCAGTGTCTCGTTGTCACCAAGGAAGACATATTTCAAATGTGTCGGTAATGGCTTTAACTCCAAGGTAAGAGCTTGCTCAATAGATGATTTAAACATTGGGATTGTCCTGTTAGACAGATCCAAAGACTCCATTTGCCAATTCTGATGCAACTCACAATTGTTCACCTCCTCTTTGTCAACACAGTCATCTAGGATGTCATTGGTAGATGTCGCCGCATCATCATCAGACAATGTTGGACTTCTTACATGAAATTCTTCCAAAATAATCTCGTCCAATACATCAATGTGGTGACATTGTTCTTTAGGTCCGGATAGTGATGCCTCAAACAAACTAAATGTTACATGGTCATCATTATGATGCATAACTAGTTCTCCCTTGAACACATGGATAAGTGTTCGTCCCGTTGCTAGGAATAGTCATCCCAAAATAATGGGTACCTCATTATTTGCTTTGCAGTCTATGATGATAAAATCAACAGGGAACACCAGCCTATCAACTTGAACAAGAACATCTTCTATTTGTCCCTCCGGTTGTGCTAGAGATTTGTCCGCCAGTTGTAATGTCACAGCAGTGGGCTTCATCGAATCTATTCATAATTTCTTAAAAGTAGACAAAGGCATTAGGTTAATACTTGCTCCTAGATCACATAAAGTTTTACCTAAATAATGATTCCCGATGGAGCATGGGATTGTGAAGCTACTTGGATCTTTCATCTTCGTTGGCAACTTGTTTGTAAGCACAGTGCTACTCTCCTTTGTGAGGGCAATCGTTTCAATGTCGGACAATTTCTTTTTCTTTGATAATAACTCCTTCATAAATTTCCCATAACTGGGTATCTACACATGAGCATCTATTAGAGGTATATTAACGTGCAATTGTTTCAGAGTAGAAACAAACTTGTGGTAGTCTTTGTCATGGACTTTTTCTTTAAATTGTTATGGAAACGGAAAAGGTATTGTGGCAGTGGGTTGTTGTGAATAACTTGGTGGTATTGACATTGGTGGTTGCTTTGACAACTTATTTGGGCAAACTGTAGGTAGAGATGGTACTACAGTTGGTTCTTTCGTATTGATTTCTGCTTGACTTCCTTCAGCTATAGCCTCTTCTTGTTACTACAAGATGGATGCATCGACATGGTTGTGATCAGAAATGCTTGGCCTTACCATCTGTTTTCCACTCCTTAATGTGATTACTTTGCAATGCTCCTTCCCCATTTCTGTTGGAACTTCAATATCACTAGGCAGAGTACCTGGTGACCTGGTGCTAAGATTAGAAGCCAACTAACCGAGCTGAGCTTCCAATGCTCGTATGGAAGAAGAGTTTCCTTGCGTTATTACCTCTATTCTCGTGATGTGCTCGCGCATCATTGCTTCAAGAGCAACCATAGTATCTGCCTTTGGTTAAGCAAATTACTGTTGTTGATGCTGATGATGTTATCCGTGCATTTATGGTGGTACAGACTGTTGTGGCTGTAATCGCGATTGTGGTTGCATTGGACTATGTGACTGCATCTATTCAGAATGAGAATTTACTTGCGAATTCTGATGGTAATTCGACAGTTGATTATTGTTGTAACTCCCTTGTCTATAACTCCCTTGGTTTGAAGAATTTTCATATCTATATGTAGAAGTATTTTGATTCCCCTAAGGTTGTTGAGAACGGTTGTTATAAGAGTTACCAAATGAACCCCCTTGAATGTTGTTAACATTGTATGCATTTTCTATATGTTGTGGGCAGTCCTCATAACTATGGTTGTCGCTGCAAATCTCATAGGAAAATATTGGTGCATCCAATTGTTGGGCCACTTGAATAGGAGCAACATTGCTTGTTCTTTTCATATTCTTTATGATGTTGGCCAGTGAAGATACCTGCGCTGACAATGCAGAAATAGCATCTAATTCAAGAACTCCAAGGTTAGTTTTCACCTGTGTACAATGAGAGATTGGATATTGGTAATTGTTCTGGGCAATCCTCTCTAGGATTCGAACAACTTCATCGTACGTGCAATCCAACAATGGACCATTTGCAGATGTGTCGACAAGATTCCTTGTCTAAGAATTTATACCATTATAAAAAATCTCAATCTGGGTCTCTTGTTGAATTCTATTCATTGGGCAACGTCGAAGCAATGCTTTGTAACTCTCCAATGTTGTGTGTAAATTCTCATCATCTAGTTGATGGTATGCAGTGATGTCATTCTGTAACCTTGCATTCATTGTCAACGGATTAAATAGCAAAATAAATTGTGTTGCTAATGCATTCCAAGATGTGATAGATCTAGCCGACAATCTTAAAAACCATGTTCAAGCTTTACCTTGCAACGAATTAGGAAATAATTGTATCTTCAAGGCTTCATCAGGGACACCATGTTGACTGAAGGATGCACAACTAAGCAAAAATGATTTTAAATATTCTCGTACGTCTTCATGTGGAAAACCGGAATACTACCCATTTGAATTGAGCATCTAAAACATCACCAGTTTCAGTTCAAAATTACCAGCTTGAATAGTCAATCTCAAAACCCTTGGTTGTAGATCATCAAGTATGGGCATAACAAAACCTGTCATTGTCTTATTTTGCACTGGTAGCGGTGTGGTTGACTGCTTGTGGCAACACTGGAAGAATGTCATTCTGTGGCAGCATTGGTGGTAGATTATTATTGTTTCCAGCCATTCTTCTTTGTTCTTGCCTTCTCCTCCTCAATGTCCTTTCAAGTTTTGGATCAAAACTAAAAATGTTGTTAGGATTTCTCCTTGTTGACATGTAATATCTACACAACTAGAAAATAAAACAACAGAAAAAGAAACAAATCAGTAAAAGTTAAAAGTTAGAATTAATTATAACAATAAAAGTAAACATCAAACAAACGTCATTCCCCGGCAATGGTGTCAAAACTTGATCAATGTTTTTACGACATAACGACTATGCAAGTGTACACACGTCGATGCAAGTATAGTTGATAGACAAATCTATCGGATATCAATCCCACGAGGAATGGACTCTTGATGTTTGGATGTCAGAGCAATCAATACTGAAATTCGATGTAATGTGAGTACTGATGTCAATGCAATATGTCATATCTGCATACTAAAATAGTCAATAATGTCAACGCAATTAGAGTTAAACTTCAGAGGTTAAATGTCAGTGTACTGAAAATAAATTCAATTGTGTTAATTGTTGAGTGCTAAATATTTAAATGCATAAAATATAAAAATGATCAAGTGTAAAGGGTAGGAGTGGTTCATTGAATCTGCTAATTTGCAACGCTGGATGCGTCGACAAGGTAGAATATAAATGAATTGTCACTATAATGAAGCCCTTTTAAGTTCTTACCAACATCAGCTCCCTACTTAATCCCGACACAAATACCCATAATCACTCCACCTCTCGATGTGAGCAACGATGTGTATCCAAGAACAAGTAATTGGTTTTTATCCCAGTCCTAAGCAGCTCTCGCCTAACCCACTTGTTAACCTAACCTGTCATCGCATCTCTCGATGTCAGTGCACTGCAATTTCACTCCCGTGCTTAAAGCAGTTAGATCCAAGAATAAATATATGAGCAGTGTAAAGTAAGAATCAAAATGATCTAACATTAAAAGACACTCTCGTATTCATTTAATATCATCAAAATCCATCATCATTTAAGAAGAATTAAAGAGTACAACGAAGCTTACTATCTCTAGACTACTTTGGCCTACTCCCTAATTATTCCACTTGCTCGGCATCAAGCTCCTCTCATCAGAAGCAGTTGCAAACTTGCTTCATCAGGTCCCTAATTTCCAAATCAAATTTCCAATTCACACAGAATTTTTAAAATTTAATCCCCTTGCTCTTGATGATTTCTTCATTCTTTGTTCTTCTATTTGTAACCTCCAAAATGTTGCAGGTTTCAGCCTTCATTCTCAAATCCAGATCTAGATCTTGCAGCTATCAAAATTAGTTAGATTACAACTATGCACTCACGCAGTTCTAGTATGTTCTTTAGAGATCGGCAGATTGTTACTGTATCGCTGGGTGCATTCTAAAATCATAATTGTAGCGACATTTGTGAGATTTCAACATTGGTGTTTCCAGTTGTGAATTCAGCTTGATTCTACTCATTCAAGGTTCAGTTTCAATGTGGCGACATTTCTTGGTTGGAATTTTCAGCTGATCTTGTGGCTGCATTATTCCAGCATTAAGTTTTTAGACTGAATTCTTGTGCTAACAATATTAAAGACGTAATATATCAGCTGCTTGTGTCGACATTAGTATAAAAATATATGAAAATAACAAGAATTTAAACTAACTAACAATGAGTTGGAAAATATGAAAACTAAGTATAAAATGCTAATGATGCATGCTAAATGAAATACAAAAGAGACAATTAAAACACTAAATTAGGAAGAAAATCTATGTTGTTTGTAATACCATCAATTCTCAACTAACAAATAAAATAAAATAAATGATAGATTAGAAAAGATTAAAAATAAAACATTTCAAGAAAATCGAGATATGAAGTTTGAATAATAAAAGGGTTGATTAAGAAAGAGAGGAGTAGAAAAGAAGAAAACAACGAAAAAAATGGTGGTGGTCGATGGCGGCGGTGCGATGGTGGTGGTGACGATGAAGGTCCGATAGTGGAGATGATGGTGGTGAGGTGGTGGTGCGATTAGATAAGAGTGGAGGAGATGTGGAAGAATTAAGGAAAAGGCTTTTTTAGGAGGTGAAATGGAAGAAAAATGAAGATAAAAGGGAGGAGAAAGGATGAGCAAAAAGGGAGGGGTGGCAATATGGAGAGGAAAAAAAAGATGAAACACAAAAGGTGTAATTAACCTTTTCCATGTTCAATGTATGTCACACAAGGCAATGGTGAAGAAAACAGACTTGTTGAGGGGACAAAGGAGCAAAAAGGGGATCATACGAGTGAAAAGAAGGTTTAAGAGGGAAAGTTGACTAGTTGAAAGAGGAAGGAATCTTCCTTTGCATGGTAACTAGGAGTGGACGGTTATGGAATCTTTTTCCCATGCAAAAGTTACCAAAAAATTAAATAAAATATGGAGACTTAAACCTAGGACCCTTAGGAAATTATTTAAGCTCCTAACCACTAGGCCATTTAATTCTTTATTCTCAACTTAACAAAAAAAATTAATAAAACATAGAATGACCACTCTCGGTTCATTAACCCAATTTTTCTTATGCTTTCTATAGTGACTGCCATGTTTGTTGTTTATATTGTTGTTAGCTTAGATTTTAATATGAGCAACTAAACTCTTAAGGGGTTGGTTAATAGAGATGTGGGTAAGCTAATTTTTGCTTAGGGGGCTAAATTGCAATAAATTGGATTAATTTGAATGAACATAAAAACTTAGGATTGATGACTTAAGGGAAGATTTAGGCAAGTGAGATTGAGAGGTATTCTCATTGAGCATTGATTCTTTGCTCTCGGGTTAGCCGACGAGATCGAGAGATAAACCAGATTAATTCATCTAATTTGGTAAAACTGAGATCGAGAGGTAAAATGAAACCACTTTATGAGTTTAAGCAATTTAGAACCTTAATTCAATGATTAGTAAACCACATTGAAGTTAACTAGCCACCGATTGTTAGTTATTTGTAAATTTCATAATTTTCATTTTTTACGATTTAGTCCTTAGGTAGTTAATTGATACTTTAGCTTAGAAAACCCTCTTTTTTTTAATTTTTCATACTGTAGCCTTTAGCGGTTAGTTGGTTAGACTTTCTATTTACGCATACTCGTCAGTAAAAATTCTTCAATCATCAACTCATTTGGGTTCGACCCTTTGGAATACTTCGTGTTCCATTGGAACTATAAATATTACAATTGACATTGTACGCTTGCAGTTGAAACCCTAATCTCAAAATAGTTCTCCAAAATTATTCATTTTAACACGCACGTCGCAGGCGGGTCAACGGACGAGATCAAAGCCTATCTATAATTAAGAGATTTGCATAATCTCTAATATTATAAAATCAAATCTTATAAGATTACAAATCTTCTAAGATTACTTTCCCTATTTACTGAGGTAGCCCTAATTTCCCATAACTACTTCGCTGGGCCACCAAGGCTTTAAGTGGATGGGCTTCATCACTTTTTTTCATATCGAACCAATTCAAGTGGGTCAAATGAGCCCCATTTAATATGTATACCTCTATGGGACACTCTTTGTGCTTTGGTCACGAGCTTTGAACCACGACCTATGACACATACATGTATATAAGGTACACCCCCAGAGGAACAATTTGTAAGTTTGCTCTTTACCACCATTTTATACATAAAAACAAACATGCAAGAGGTATAACTCGAGGATCCCCTTATAGGTTCCCCTTTCTTGAACTATCTCTCATATATAACTCATTTGTTTGCTTGCTTGCTTTCTTTTAAACAACATATATATGTACACATGGGAGTCATGAAGGTTCCCCTTGCCTTACTTCTTATTAACTAAACATGTATCCAGAGGGTGTTCACCCTTTGTGGGACCTTCCTCAAGTCCTTAACCTCAGCAACATATTTTCTATTGTAAACAATATATGTACATCACACATGAAGAGTTAACACTCCTTGGTTCTTCTCCCACCTTTTCGTGAATGGTTTACACATGCATAAATGATATAAATATACATATACAAGCATACAGGAGGGGCTGTTACACAATCAAGCATATGAAGTGGGAGTTCATATCCTACTTACAACCATATGTGGAGAACCCTTAATTAAAAATACAAACAAATCATGTTTTGGCTCAAGGTATTAAATGTTAGCATCAATTAAAGGAGGAGGGGGAGAAACTAACCTATTTTAAATATTAAATTACCATAAATTTCTCAAGTGAGTCCAACGACCTTTGAGAGTGCTTTTGTTGGGAGAAGTTGTCATGCATTCGATCCATATTCAATGCACCATTATTGATGCATAGTATCAATAGAAGTATAGAAGAGGAGAGAAGATGGTGGTGAAGGATAGTTCACCCATTCCAAGACAGAAAGCCAAAAAGGAACAAGAGGATAGGTTGATTACTAAAAGAAAAGATAATTGCTCAAATTAACTTTAGGTTAATGAAGAATCCATCCCTTCTTCATGGTTGAAAAAGTATTTGTAGGAGAAATCTTCTTGTTCACTAAGGTGACATGGTAGGATAAATGTTCAATCGCACATACATATTGAACCACCTTAAATCTAAACAAGTGATTTCGACTTTTAGGAGTGCTTTCATTGAGAGAAGTTGACGTGCGTTTGATCCACTCACTGCAAACATAAAACTATAGATTTTAAATATAATAACTAAAAATTTTAATTTAATCAGGAGGAAATTTCTATTTCTATCTTTAAAGTCATATGGCATACACTTTTCTTTGCTCTGCTCCATCCAATTTGGACATGGGTAATTTGTATTGTGAGAAAGAAAAGTCTCATTCCTCCTATTTTCTTTTCTTTCAATTTTTTATTATAATTTCTAAAATCATTTTCCTTCCATTTGTGCTTTTTCCCCTCCATCTTTTTAGTTTGTTGTTGAATTAAGCACAACTTTATTAAGATTTTGTTTTCATTAAGAACTTTTTATACAAAAAAAATATTTTAATATTTAAAATATTAAAAAGTTAATACAACAAGATATTTCATTTTAAGTCAATTATAATTTCAATCTAAAAATAAATAATTTATAGTTTCAATCTAAGGAATTAAATTATAATAAAGCAATTCTTTCAAAGAAAAAAGAACTTGAAAAAATAATGTAAATATTAAAAGTTAATGACAACAAGATTTTTTTTATAGAGACAACCAGATATTTAGTTTTAAGTAAATTATTTAAATGCAAAAAATGTAGCATTAGTAATTTTCAAGTCTATACATATAAAAAAATATTTAAACTCAAATATTTGTCAAAATATATCCTAAATTCAAGAGAAACAACTAGTTTTAGCAATCAACCATCTACTTGACAAACATGGGAGATATTGTAAGTTGATTTTTTTTTTCAAAAAAACATACATGAAATTACATATTTTAAATAATAGAAACGAAAATTGTAAATTTTAATTTAGGGAAATTTTGTATTTCTATCTTTAAAATCACGTGGCATAAACTTTTCTTCCCTATCTTTCATCCAATTTGGACATCTAGTGATTGGTAACATGGGAAAGAAAAGTCTCATCCTTGCTCCTTTTTCTTAACCAAGCACCTAAATTTTCAAGAGTCAATTTGTTCAAATTTCAAGTTTTCATAATCCACACTCTATTTGAAAATATAGGAGATGAGATTGTAAGTTGGTATACATGGATAAAATTAAAAATTTTAAATAATAGAAGCAAAAATTATAAATTTAATATGGGAAATTTTTTATTTCTATCTCTAAAATCATATTACATAAACTTTTATTTCCTCTCTTTCATCCAATTTGGACATCTAGTGATTGGTAATATGAGATTGAAAAGTCTCATCCTTGCCTCTTTTTCTTAACCAAACAGCTCTTATCGTTCCATTTTTGTTTTCTCCTCTTCCATCTTTTAGTTTTATGGTGAAGCAAGCATAACCTTATTAAGATTTTATTTTGAATAATTTTTTTACAATTAGTTATTTTAATATTAAAAATATTAAAATTTTTAACATATTATAAATCAGAGTAGCTCCTTTGAGTTGGTGGCATTAAAGAGTTAATACAACATAATAAATCCTTTTAAGTCCATTATAGATTCTATCTTGAAATTAAATTGTAATAGAACAATTATTTTAAAAAATGAAAAAATTAACATAATAAAATAGCTTAAAAATTAATTGCAACAAGGAAATTATTTTTAAGTCAATTATATCAATTTGAAATATCTAAAAATATATTGATTTAATATTTCTCAAGTCCATGCATAAAAAAATATTTACACCAAATATTTCACAAAATATAAAACTCTTAAATTTTCGAATGTCAATTTGTTGAAATTTTCACTACAGGAAAACAGGTTTTTAATGACTTTTTTTTTTGGTATAACATTTTGCGACACTTGTCAACGACTTTTTTTTTGGTATAACATTTTGCGACGCTTGTCGCCACTAAAGGTAACGTCGGTAAAAATCGCAACGTTTTTGAGTAAAGAACGCCACTATAAAACATGGTATTTAGCGGCGTTTTTTCCACAAATGCCGCTAAAGAACATGATCTTTAACGGCGCTTTTCTCACGAACGCTGCTAAAGACAAGGTCTTTAGCGGCGCTTTTTCCACAAATGCCGCTAACATTAACAGATTTTACCAGCTCAATTTAATTTATATAAAACCCGAATTTTCAATATTTTTCTTGTAAATTAAAATCCATTTTCAATTGGATTTTGCTTATTCCCCTAACAATCTCGTCTCCGATTTCAAAGTTCTTTGTTGTAAGGAATTTTTTTTTTGGATAAAATATAAAGATAACTAAACTTCATTAACCATTTAATAATAAAAGTTACATGCTACTAAGAGAGGATGATGGAATCTCCAAAGGCTTAATACAAATGGATTTTACATAATATTTATGATTATGTTCCCCTACTGCAACATCTTGAAATGATGTTTAGTGGTTTATTAGAAGAGTAGCAATGTCTGACTTAGTTCCAATTTTCTTCTTGCATTCCACTAAAAGCTTGCTGCAAATATCCAAACCTTTAATTTGATTTAGTCCCTCTGAAATAATACAAAACCAGCTTAAAATCCAAGAATTTAATTGATGCTCAACATAGGTGTTAGATACGAGTATTTCACAAAAAAAAATGAAGAGTCGAAGTAATGAAACCTCAAACCATAATTTACCTGCTAACACCTTAGCCTTCTTGTGATCACCCTCGAGCTTTGCAACATTTTCTTTTAAAGCAACAAAAGTAGTAGCACAAATGAAACCAAGCTGCCTCATCCCACCACCTATGGTTTTCCTAAGTCTTTTAGCCTTAAAAAACATAGAAAACAAAGTTTGAAGATAGATTTCGATATATAGCAGAGGTCTTTTAACTGGAAAAACTTTAGATTTTACCTTGCTAATAAAGCTTTTGGTTCCAACAATGACAGATCTAACTGGAGCACCCAAACCTTTTGATAAGCATAACTACAACATTCAAAAGCAATGAAAAAAATTTAATTCCATTGTTTATAAGATAAAGAAAATTTCAAGTTGAAGTTGTATTTCTAGCAAAAGAGAGTTTAAATTAAGATGAAGTATACCGAGACCGAATCTGCAGCTTGTACAAGCCTGTTAACAGGAACTCCAAGTGCCTGGCAGACCAATACTTTAGTTAGATACCATGACAATTGACAATTTTCATGTAGACATTTAAACACAAGCATACAACACCAATAGAAAGCTAGTCGTCTTGCCCAGATTCTTTATTTTCTTTAAAGTACCCGTACTGATCCTATAATCATATAATTGTTTGCTATTTGAAACAATTCAAGGTGTCTTAAGTTACCAAATGTTTCAGGAATTCGGCCAGAGAAGGAGTTATCTCCCAAGTCTAAAATCTTAAGCATGGAAGCATTTAAGATAGAGTTGGGAATGTTTCCGCTAAGTTTATTTACTCTCAATGATAGAAAATTAAGGTTTGGAGCCTCGATCATGAGTGGTAAGTTACCTATAAAAATTGCATCTTTTAGTATATATATTCATTGAATACAAAATTCACAATATATAATACACTAAAATATATTTTTAAAAGAAAATTGTATACTTCAAATCAAATAAAACTGAAATTTTCACATGGAAAAACACAATTAAATCAATCTTAAAAATGAAACATAATAAGAAGTTTTGAATAGTAATTAGTCACTTATGATTTGTATAAATCAAAAAAATAAATCAATATCATAACAGTATTCAATTCAATGTTAGATTACGTAGGAGTGATCAACTTAAAGGTAAGTTTTCATGACTTTAGCTTATTAAAATTGTTTTAAAGTGATTAGATGTAAATATTCCTTAATTTCATTAGTAGGATAAATGATTTATTTTCTAATTAAATTATAAAGTAAAAAATTTAAAGGTTATAATATGCTCAAAGCTTATATATTTGAAATTTAATATTCACACTTTTTTTTTTCAGAAATTTAGTCCCTCTATTTTTTGAATTTAAAAATTTAGATCCATTTTATTGAAACTATTATAATTCTTTTGTTAAATTTTTATAATTTTTTATGTTTTATGTATATATTTATGATTTTTAATTATTTTTATAATTTTCTCTATTTTAAAGTAATATGTATTGAAAATTAAAACACTTTTATATTGTGAACATCTCAAACTAAGGATAACATATAAAGTTTTTATCATGTAAAAACTATATGAGAGTAACATAAATTTTAATCAATTTTTATTAAAATATTTTTAAATATTTTTTATAAAAATTTATTGTATTATTATATACAATTTTAATATTTTAAATGTGATTTAATATTTTAAACTTATATCCTATATTGTTTGGACATTAGTATGGTGGTACATGATCCTCCAAAAACATTAAATAACTTTAAAAAGAATTGAACATACTAAAAAGAAAGAAAGCACATACTAAAAAGACAGTAAAACTCACCTTTACAGAGCCATCAAACCCAACAGGCACCCACATCTCCAGGAAAATATATATAGTGTTGGATGGCATATGAGTATGAACATGACATGAGAGAAAAGGAATTCACATTTTCATTGGATGATACGGCTCCTGTCTCTCTCAAGAACAGTAGATAAGGAAATATAATGCTTGCATGTGGTCCATAATATGTAGAAAATATGGCACTCAGTCGATTTATGTTATAGACAATACAGTACAATCGCCCAAAGCAAGATGAATGGATGCAAGCTTTGCCAATTCATATCCAATTGCAATGTGATTGGGGCCATAGAGCTTTTCCAATATCTGCAACCAAGAACCAAATCATTATGAAAATCTTATTCAAAAGTTGATAAATAGCCAAATGAGATCACAAAGAGAGTTTTCGAGTTGACTGTTCATACACAGAATATCAGTTCAAAGTAAAAACATCAATTTAGCTATTAAATTAAATAGCCCTGAAGAGCTATTTAGGCCATATTCTTTGTTGTCAGTAATAGACTATTCCAAAGAATAGCAATTACATGACCAAATGGATGAATTAGTATAGCACTTTGAATAAGGCAGGAATCACTTGGCTATTCATGCCAACCAAACGTGTTGTGATAGTAATCTTCAAACTCTGCTTCATGGTAGAATAATAGATAAAGAGCTAAGTGCATTTATAACCTCTTGAGGTCAAATCTTCCTCCATGTTAGCATGGTAAGAGTATAGCCATGAACTGCTACTGCTCTCTCTCCATCCTACCGATATTCTGGCAAAAAAGTGAAGTAAAGAAAGACTCCAAATCTCCAAGACTCCACTTCCATTTACGTCACCTTCTCTTATAAAAATTTTGAGAATCAAAATCACAAAACTCCCCTAAACCTCAAATAAAACCGTAAAGAAAAAAAAGAAAAACTCAACCCTAAAAGAGAGAATCGAAGGTGCAGTTATTAAATGAATGAAAGTGATAAGAAAAGAGACTAATCAAGAGATTTGGGGTTAGGTTTTTGGTGGAATAACTAAACAAACTTGAGACTAATAGGAATGGGTTTTTTTTTTAAGAGGAATCGAAACTAATAATAAACCAAAAATTAAGATAATTGATAATAATATCACATAATATCTAGCAAACAAAATGGTAGATTGTGGGTTGATTTGTTTCTAAAAAAATACATACATACAATTACAGATTTTAAATAACAGAAACCAAAATTATAAATTTAGTATGGGGAACTTTAAAATCATATGACAAACTTTTCTTCCCTCCCTTTCATCCAATTCGGACATCTAGTGATTGGTAATATGGGATTGAAAAATCTCATCCTTGCCCCTATTTCTTTACCAAACACCTCTTAAATTATTTTCTTTCTATTTTTCTTTTCTCCTCTTCCATCTCTCTAGTTTTATGATGAACCAATTACAACCTTATTAAGATTTTATTTTCAATAAGATTTTTTACAATAGGTTATTTTAATATTAAAAATATTAAAATTTTTAGTACATTATAAATCAGAACAACTCCTTTGAGTTGGTGGCATGAAAGAGTTAATACAATAAATCCTTTTAAGTAGATTCAATCTAGAAATTAAATTGTAATAGAACAATTTATTTAAAAAATAATAATAACATAATAAAACAGCTTTAAAATTAATCGCAACAAGGAAATTATTTTTAAGTCGATTATATCAATTTGAAACACCTAAAAATATATTGTTTTAATATTTTTCAAGTCCATGCATAAAAAGATACTTATGTAACGACCCGATTTTTGTCGGTGTTGGAAAATGCAGTTTCAAAATCTTATTTTCGTAAACCATATACATAAAGGTATAATAGAAATATTTTACGAAGATAATATGAAAATATTTTAAAGATCGATTAAGTAGTTTAACCGAGAAAACCATTAATTAAAGCTTAGAGACTAAATTGTAAAAGTCCAAGCCCTATTGAATTTTAATTTAAAAAATGTTTGAGGACCTAGTTAGCAATTATCCTAAGGGCCTGAATGATTATTAAACCATTGTTTTTTACGAGTTATTGGGAAATGATAATAGCTATTAACATATTATGATTATAATTAAAGAATATAAAGGTTAGATTAATTAAGAAAACCATGATTAATTAGCTAAATTAAGATTAATTGGAGAATAAACCAAGTATAAATAGTAAACTAGTGGAATGAAAGATGAAGGAAGTTTTCATCTTCTTCCACCGTCTATTGAAAAGAAAAAGAAAGAAAACCTCAAGCTTCCATAGTCATTGGACCATTGAATTATACAAGGTAAACAAGCAATTTCTTTTAAATTTTTGCGTATTCTTGATAATGGGAGCTTGATTAGTTAGTCTAGGTATCAATTTCTTCAATTGTTAGATGTTTAAAAAGTTGTCATCAGAGACAAATTGATGAATTAGGCTTGAAATTTAAGTAATCTGTAACAACTCAAAAGCCAGTGATGTTAGAAATGACAATTTCGAAACCCCATTTTTCGATGATCAAGTCTATAAATGTTATTAATTAATATTTACAAGTCAATTATATATTAAATTGAATTTTGATTTGACGAATTTATTAATTGGATAATTAGTTATGGTACAAGTGTATTGATCTTAAAGTTAATGGTGTTATAAAATGAGGTATCGGACTTCGTTTCCATAAACCGAACCTAATATTTTTATTAAATATTTACGAAGTCATTATATAGGTGAATTAAATTTTGGATAGGTAATTTCTCTAAATTAGTAACTAATTAAGGTATAAAGACTAAATTATAAAAGTGGTAAAAGTTAATCGAAATGAATTTTTAGTTAATTGAGGGTCCAATTGAGGAATTGGGACCAACTTCTATATGTCAAACGGTGGTGGCTTTAAGTTCTCATCCATTAATCTTGTTAATTACAATTAGAGTTAGTTAATTTAAGTTAATTAAGTTAATTTTAATTAAATAATAAATAATTAACTATATATGTTAAAATTAAAAGAAAACAAAGTCTTTTTTCTTATCATCTTTTTCATTCATACGAAACAAAAAGGAAGAATAAAGGGTTTTCAACTTTGGCCCCTCAACTAGTAAGCAATTTTAAGTCAGTTTATTGTAATTTTTATGTTTTTGAGGTCTCGAGAGCTTGACTTAGCTAGCCCGTATACCAATTCGTGAAAATTTTAAAGTTTTAAAAAGTTTTCATTCTTGAATATTTGATGAAATTGGTGTTAAATGGTTAGATTTTAAGCTTAGATGTGAAAAAAAACTAATTTGTAAAATGAAAATTGTTACTTTTGAACATAGGATCTATAGTGTAAACATTTCAAAATTGGTATGAAATTTTTGTAATTATAGACAATAAAGGGTCTTATAAGGATATAATTGAGATCGATGTCGAAATAGAAGCTCAAATTTGAAAGATATTGAAAATTCGATTTTAGGGACTAAATTAAATTAAATGCAAAACTTTAGGAGCGTTTGAGTAAAGAAATTGAGCTGGTAAATTCTTATAATAGGATGAAATAAGAGGGTCAAAATTGATAAATTGAATTGAATTATTTAATAGATAAAAAAATTAGACCAAATCGAAGATAATTGGGGAGATGACAAAATTCGTTGACCAGCCCTTAGATAGTTATTTGTTGATGTTTTGACTAGGTTTGTTCATATGGTATGTTTGTGTTAAATTGTTATGTATTTAAAATTATAATTGTAAATATATTTAATTGAAGCTTGGATTGTTTACGATTTGGTAAAAAAAGGTGAGATATTGACTAAATCATAAAAAAAATGACAAATTGACTGATAAATTGAATATAATGAATTGCAATATGAGGTTGATTAGTTGAGTTGAATCAAATTGATATGATTATGTTTGATATTTGAGATAGAAGACTAAATTGAATAATTTTGAAATATCGTATATTATTGTAATTGAAAAATTGGCTTTATGTTAAGATGAATTATAATGTTATGCATACAAATTGATAATTGGTTGATGAAATGATAACATTAAATTGAGAAATTGGCTTATAAATGAAATTGAGTAAATTGCTACCCTATTACCTATTCAAGCAGAGTTGGATATAGTTGGCATATCATAGGATAGGAAGAGTTCAAGTTACTTCGACTACGTGTTGATGAGGCAATCGGTGCCAAATTACTTCGGTTATACCAATGAGGCATTGGGTGCCAAACACATTGATGAGTGTTGGGCGCAAGCTATTTACTTTGGCATTATTTGATGAGGCACTGAGTGCCAAACCGGTCTGATTGGTTGGACCCATGTACCCATCCGAGATCTAGTAAGGTTAATAGGGGGCATAAAGTGTTGTAAATAGGATAAATAATATATGAATTGTGTTGGTAATGTGATTTGATGATACAAATACATGTGATGAATAAATTATTTGATTTAGAATTTGAATAATGAAATGAAATAGTGAATAAAATTATATTCAAATTGGATCTATTGTTGATAATAGATAGAAAGTGATATGAAATTGATATCGGATTGAATAAATGTTGGTTATAAGTGATTGAAAATGTTATATGCTTAATTTATTATAAGATGTGACATATGTTGATACTCACCTTATTTATATGTGGTTGTCATGTTTAGGCAAACTTATCAAGCTAGTATCTTATCGAATTAAGTTGTAATTGAGGTAAGTTGTTTTTTAAATACCTGTGAACTTACTAAGCATTTGTAATGCTTACCTTCTTGTTTCCCTTTCCTTGTAGATGGTGAACTTGTAGAACGCATCAAACGAATCGTTGAGAAGCTCACACTATCCTAATATTGGTTTGGTAGCTCTTTTCGTTGTTTTATGTTCTATTATGTGGCATGTATATAGGGCTGATATAAGTGCTTATCTTCGTTGGTTATTTTGGTTTGAACCTTGTTGAATGTTTGATTTTGGACTTGTTGATGGGCATGTATAAATGTGTGTAAGCTTGATAATATTTTATATTGCATGTGGATTTTATGATTGGAAAATTTGGAAAACAATTAGTATGGTTATATTGGTGAAACTGATTGAATGTGCAATGGGAGAAGGATTGAATGCTTACAAGTGAAATGATTACTTAGGGACTTTAATGATATATAAATGTTTTGTTAATTGAGAAATTGTGTTAAGGTATTGCAATGGAATTTAATGGTCTGGTTTGATGCATAATTCTATGAAAATATGATTATTTGAAATGGTATATGCATGTTAGTTAAGTTTGAATTGAGAAAGTAGTTTTGATAAGTTTTGGTGCCAAAATTTTGGACATGTTGCATTGGTAAATAGAATTGTTTGAATTGAGTAATGATAAATGACTGTTTGGGAAAGCCTTTAAATTAGTTTTGTGCAGGTTTAGATGTGCATATATGCACTAAATAAGCTTAAGGTTTGGCTTGGCATGAAATAGGTACCAAATGGATAAATTTCATAAAAAAAAATAGGATCCTCATCTTAACGTGAAATAGCCTTTATCACAACGTTGATAGACAGTTTGTGACGTCTTGACGTTAAGTGGTCCAACATTGTGATGTGGCTTACTGTTTTGGCAACATCAAGACATAGAGAAGGTCACGTCATGATGTGGAACCTAAACTTTTAAAACCTTTCAATTTGTTCCTAATTCATGCTTGGGTCTACAAAAGTGCTTTCGTAAGCTTAAGTAAGGCTTAAACTTAATTGTGTATTATAATATTTAGGTGTTTATGACATGATTGAATATTTAAATTATTCGTTTATAGTGTACTTGATCTGAATTTTAAAAATGCTACAAAAAGATCCCTATTTGATATCAAGTTAACTTTAAAGCATACGTATGCTAGTATAATACCCAAAAAAGAGCGTTCATGTTATTTTATGTTGTATTATTGATTGATTGCTTGACTGATGAAGTTAAATGATGTTTTTACCGTGAATTTGTCAATAGTTGCTCGAACCCGATGATCGGGTTGGGTAAGGGGTGTTATAAGATTATTAGATAGTGAACTTAGATTATGTTAAGGACTAAGTTAGAAATTAAGTTAAGCTTATTAGATAACTTTGTGACAATAGGACATAAATTGGATAATTTGAAAACTAGCATGAAATTATGCTATAGATAAAAGGTATAAGGTCCCTAATGAAAGGATGTGAAATCGGATTTTGATCTGATGTTAAATATGGAAAAATACGAGTATCCCTGATACAGTGACTAAAATGAATAAAATAAAAAATATATTGGCTATGTATTTTGATGTGGTCGCGATGTGAATTGGCACTGTTTTATAATTGAATTATCGAATGTAGCTAAAGACGACTTGAGTGAAAGGAAAAGCGAGAATCGTAGATGAGTGACAAATTTGTTTTGTACTTTTACTATTTAAGTTCAATATATATATATATATATCCATATAGATACATTATTGTTTCATAGTAGTTATTGAGTCAAGATTATTACTTGTCCCATGGGTTGATTTGTGTTTGATGGTATTTAATATTGAAAATTGAATTAATTTGAACATAGTAGAAACGTGCATGATATGAACTTGTTAAATTATTCGTCATATGAATTGATGATGGAAATGGTATGGAGCTATGATAATGAACATGTAATGATATGTAATTGGACATTGGTTACTCTAACTGTTCAAGCAAAGCAATATATAGTTGGCATGTCATAAGATTAGATTGTGTACAGGCTTATACTTTGTTTATATTCTGATGATGCACTATGTCCTTGTATGATATGATAGTGCTAAGCGCTGATTACTTCGGTCTTTCCAATGATGCACTAAGTGCCAGTATGATTTGATAACGCTGAGTGCATATTACCTTGGAATTTCCGATGATGCACTAGGTGCCAGATTGTTAGGTCACTAACAATGATTCGACCAAACAGATTACAATATCTAATTTTCAGATATTATTTTAAAGAACACTTACGTTTTCTACCTATTTGGAATAGAGGATGTGATTAAGTTCAATTGTCACGAGAGATCTGGGCAGTCCAGATCCAAACCTTGATCAAACAAAACACACATAAAATACAAAGTTAGATTTAGTCATGATTAGATTCGGGAAGAAATCTATGAAACCGATTAACAAATTTAAAAAAATGTTCATCTAAAATGATATCTAATCATTAAGAAAACAACTTACACTACACCTAAGATTGAAATCGAAGAATCGGTAGAGATCTGAATAGTTAAGGTGGATTTAGCAACAACAAAGGAAGAAGAAAAGAAGAGAAATTAAGAGGGGTGAAGACAATGCGACGGTGATGGAGTAGAGGGGTAGTGAAAACAATGGAGAAAAGGGGGAAGAAAGTAACAGCGGCAAGAATTAAAATTAAATAAAATAAATAATAAAAATGGAAGTAAAGGGTAGCGACAAGGTGGGGTGAATGGTGGTGCAAGGGAGGAGGGTGGCACAAGCGAGAGAAAGGAAAATAAAAGAAGAAAAAAAAAGAGAGGAGGATAAAAGAAGGGGCGACGCAAAAAGGAAGAGAAAATAAATGATGAAGAGAATTTTTTTTTAGGGTTTAGGGGAAGGGGTGGCACAAATGAGAGAAAAATTGAAAAACAAAATGTGCTATATACCTAGGTTAGAACACAAGGGGAGGCATTAAGGTTTAAAAACAAGGAAATGCCGAAATTAAAACAAGTATGTGAAGGAAGGGATTCAAACTCAGGTCTCAAGGACAATCTCACTAATACTTAACCATTAGACTAGTAACTCATTTATGTTTAAATGCATAGTACACATAAATATAAATTGGGGTGTGATATGAATGGTTGGAACTAGGTCAAGTGTTGTAGCATCCTTAACATGATAATGTTAATGCTTTATTGTCTTGGATCATGAAAGTACCACTAATCTTTATCGCATAGCATACGGTTTGTTTATTCCGTGTGCATGAAATAGTAGATCTTGAATACTTGAAGAGTGATCCAGTATTCAAATCACAACTCTCGACTCAACTATGTTTCTATAGGCCCCATGTGTCTTAATAAATGACATGTATCTAAGGTTTGAGTTAGTTTTATAGTGTAAATGGTCATTTGGAACTTTGAAGTAGTAGATGCTAATATGAATTTAAACATATGTAATGTTAAAGTTTTTGTCGAAACCATTTTTTGAAAAAAGGTCTCGACTTTTATTACCGAAAATGGAGTCGCCACCAATCTTTTTAATTTGGTGTGATTGGATAACCGTAAAATACTTAAGTTTATTTAAACAAAAGTTTTGGTTTTCGAAATCCAAAAAATAGGTTCGGGAGTCGATTACGTGTGAGGAAGGATTAGCACCCTCACACACCCAATATTGGTACCAAGTCGATTATTTAATGTCTTGATTGTTGAAAATTTTAAAAAACGAGTAAAATTTAAAATACGATCCATAAATACACGAATGAGATGTTTTCATGTCATTTAAAAAAAAGAATTTTGTGGAGGAAGCTTATTTATTTTGAATCAATCAAGAAAAAGTCATGTCCAATAAGTTAAGGCACAACATTTTTGAATCTTCAAAAATAAAGAACATTTATTGATTTAAAATAGGATATTCAATTACTTAGGTTTAAAGAAAAAACCATACCCAATACGTTAGGGCACAATTTCTCGAGTTCCCTAAAATAAAATAACATTGCCTCGTTTTTCTGAAATAATTTAGGTAATAACAAAAATGACATGTGATTTATTTTATTAAAATATTTTTACAAAGCTTGAATAAATATGCATCTAATTTACAAATTAATATGGTGAAAATAAATAAAAGTATGAATAGAATAAATTACATGGATGCAATTGAATACAATTTATGAAAATAAAATAAAGGTGAGTAAAATAGCAATATAAATATAGTAAAACAATACAAATGATAAATGAAAATTAAACACCAAGGTAAAATAAATAATAAAAAGGAATAAAATAAAATTTAAAAATAAAATAAAAGGACTTGATTTAAAAAAAACATAATAAAAGGGTAAATTTTAAAAGGGAAAAACAATATGAGGATCAATTTAAAATAAAAATAAAATTTAAAGTGAAATATATAAAAAAGAAAAAGAAAGATTTGGGGCTCAAATTCGAATATTTAGAAAACACAGGGGCTAAATGGGATCCCTAGTTCATACACGTGTCCCCCTGGACTGATTAATAGCCAGAGGACAAATATTTAAAAAAAATTTAGGGGCGAATCATAAAATAAAAGAAATGCCAAATTGGGACCAAATTGAATAAGCTCTAAAGGATTTGGGGGACAAATATCCTTTTTTGCAAAACACGCGGACCGTAAGGTCACATGACTCGAGAGTCAGGTCGAATGCCAAAACGGCGTTGTTTCAGGGCTTTGGCACCTAGGCCAAAACGGCGTCGTTTTGGAGTCATTATATAAGTAAAAAAAAAACTTAAAAAAATTGATTTTACTTTCTTTTTTTGAAAAAACCTTTCATCCTCATTTTTTTTCTCTCAAGTGGGTCTCCTCTGATCATTAGTTCGATGGTCGTCCACCATGAACCGTCGATTATCGGCACCGACGACCTCCATGTACGATGGTCAAAAATTTCAAAAATCACCCATTTTCGTCTTTTTAAGTCCCCAAATCCATATTTGAGGTTAAAACCTTCAAAACCCCAAAAGTATCAAAATGCATTCGATCTTTAGGGTTTTTAAGGAGTTTTTATTTTTTATTTTCCCTTTTCGAAGATCATCCACGAATATGGGTATATTTAGGGGCTCCTAACACGGGACGTGTTGCTCTTCATCGGGGGAAGCAACCTCAAACACCAATAGTGACTATGACAATTGCGAGGTAAAAACCCTAACCCCTTTTTCCTTTCTATTTTTTATTATTTTATTTGTTTTCGAAATGAAAAAATAAAAAAATAAAATAAAAACAAATATATGTATAAGAGTGAACCTTGCAATCTTTCTTTGATTTTATTGCTATCAGTTCGTGTCTGAAAAATTACAACGATTCATTATGGATTTTATAGCCGATTGAAAATACATAATATTATTTTCTTTTTCTTTTTGTTTTATCCTCTATTCCTATATTTTTCTCCACTTTTTTTTCACGGTTCATCGATGGTGGTAGCACATTTTACTGGTCAATGGTGGTGGTGGCAGAGGGACCTCAGGCGACATGCATGCTGACGTAGCGAGCGGCTATCGAAGGATGCTAAGGTGTTTTTAGGTTTTCTTGTTTAATTTTAGGTTGTCGGCTTGGGTTTGTAATTGGGCTCATGAGTATTAGGTCATTTTAATTTTTTTGGTTTGTTTTTTTGTTTAGGGCCGAATAAAATTGGGGCTCTACAGCTGCCTCTCTTTGCTCACTCTTGTTTGTAAGATTGGATGTGATGGCTTCAATTTTCCCTTCTGAAAGGGCCGAATAAAATTGGGGCTCTACAGCTGCCCCTCTTTGCTCACTCTTGTTTGTAAGATTGGATGTGATGGCTTCAATTTGCCCATCTGAATTTGAGGTATAAGATTGGATAGTGGCTTCAATCTGACCCTCTAAATTTTGGGTAAAAGATTGGATGGTGACTTCAATCTGCCCTCTGGTTAGAGTAAAAGATTGGATGGTGGCTTCAATCTACCCTCTGGTTGGGGTAAAAGATTGGATGGTGGCTCCAATCTGTCCTTTGGTTGGGGTAAAAGATTGGATGGTGTCTTCAATCTGCCCTCTAGTTAGGGTAATAGATTGGATGGTCTTCTATCTGCCCTCTTGTTGGGGTAAAAGATTGGATGGTGGCTTCAATCTGCCCTCTGGTTGGGGTAAGAGATTGGATGGTGGTTTCAATCTACCCTCTGGTTGGGGTAAAAGATTGGATGGTGGCATCAATCTACCCTTTCTAGATTTATGGTATAAGATTGGATTTGGTGGTGTAACTTCACTCCATTCCACTGCAACTTTAGGGAGATTGAGATTTGCTACTTGTTTTAATTCGCTTCACTGCAACTTCAAGAAGATAGGATTTGGTGTTGAAGCTTTATCTTGTTCTACTGCAACTTCAGAGAGATAAAGATTTTTTATCAGCTATTTAACGTCATAGAAATAATATGCAAGCGTACACTATTGGTGCAAGTATAGTAGACAGATGTGAGTCTATCGAATATCGATCCCACGAGGATGGATGTCTTTTGTCTATTAATGTTAGTTTAATGAATAAGTAAAAGTGAATAAATTATGAGAGTGGTTGTCGGAGCAATAATTTGAAAATAAAAATGAAATGCGATAATAATAAAATGGGGTCCCTAACGTGAATATCCAGCAGAATACTAAGTGTGGCTTGCAAGGTATGAAAGAATAGGTGATTGTCGCTGGAATGAAGTGCAATGAATATTTTATAAAGCTTACTTCTATATTCGATCTAAGACTTAAACATGTACATTAACCACACTTTTCGATGATGACAATGCAACACAGTTAAGAACAAGTGGATTAAATTCTTTTAATCCCTAAGCAACTTTCGTTGTCATGCTTGTTAGTTTAAATTGTCGTTGCACCTTCCAATGACTGTGACTGCAATAACACTTCCGTGCTAAAAGCATTCAAACCCAAAAATTAAATATTAGAAGCAAGATTAAATAAAATAATATTCAGTTCAGAAATCATGAGTACTTCCATACAAACATGAAGTAAATAGTAATCACCAGTGTTTAGAAAGAAATGTAAAAGAACAAATGGAGAATATTATTCCTAGACAACTCGACGTGCTCTCTTACTTCCCTCTTACGTCGCACTTAGGGCTCCTTGTCAAGAGCTGTTCTGCCTCCCTTTTCACGTCAATTCACCCTTAAGAGACTTAAGCCTCCATAGCCGAAAGCTTCAAAAGATGGGTTGGAGAAGAATATGCACCAAAAGCTTTCCTTTTTTTCTCTTTCCTAGTAAGCATTTATATTCAGCCAAATTGTGTAGGTGTCCTTTCATCAAAATCGAGCTATCTATGGTCGTACCAGTTGGTTATACTAGACTGGATAGCTCACGCATTTCTATTCTTATCCGAACAGTTGTCAGATGCGATGACAATCCTGGACGCAATATGAAAATACTCATGCAGCGACATCAGTATCTAAATATGACAAAATTAAGGGCAACTAGGCTAAGGTTCATTGAGTTAGAAAATGCAATTAACTAAACTAAAAATTGCTAAAATTTATGCTAAGAATGACTAAATAGGAAAAACTTAACCAAAAAGTAAGGAGAAAACAATGGTTCTTTCAAGCACTATCACACCCCCAAACTTGAGTTTTTCCTTGTCCTCAAGTAAAACAGAAACTAGCAAGGCTAAACAAAAATTCACGAAGGCAAATGATCATTCTAGCAACTTGAATCATCTAAAATCCCAATGAATGAATCACATTCAAACGACGGAATATTGCATTGACAACACATAAGCATGAATAACTAAGATTGGAACTTCATCAAAGCCAACATCATGCTTCAAATCCTAAATTCCATCTACCAATACAACATTTATTGTACAATGATATATACATATATCTTTTCCTTTTCCTTTTCTTCTTTCTTTTTTTCTTTTTTTTTGTGACCTAGGGATGTCGTTGCATTACTATACCCTTGTTCCTGAGAAGTAACGATGGAGTGCAACAAACCCCCAGAGAGTATTTAATTGCGCCGACACACACTCTTGCAGCGACAACCTTTGGCCAAATTCATTTTTATAACACTTGCATTGGAGTGTTCCCTCTTAAACAGATCATAATACACCCACATTAGAGTGTCTCTTATTTATAACTATATATATATAAGCAGCTGTAAAAGGAAAATTCGTTCAAGATTCAAAAAATGATACTAGTCATTTATTACTCATGCAATCTAAATCATTCATCAAAGAATTAAAGATACAACATTCAGTCAAATTTATCCAACTTATTCATTGACAGTTCACTTGATTCAAGAATTAAGCATTGAATGTAATAAAAAAATTTTTGAACACATTTGCATTAACCATTCATAAACCTTGCATGCTTCATTAAATTCAAAAGGAAATTTTTTTTGAAATGTGGGTGTAATTGCATTTCCAAACCCCATACGCATTCCCCCAAACTTAAAGTCTGCATTGTCCCCAATGCACTAACGCTAAAATACAATGACAAAGAAAATGCAATGACAATGCTTACTAACAAAATAAAAACTACTGCTACATGCAATGCATGAATACTGCAGCTTAAAACTTAAAATAAACTAACTCATTTTTCCTCAGCCATCGATGTGGTTGGATGGTGCTTCTTCTTCCTTCTCTTCTTCTCTTCCTTTCTACGCTTTTTTTCCTTGGAGTGCTTTTTCTTCCTTTCTTTAGGCTTTGCTCAGTCCTCGGATTGCTCCTCAATATCCAACTATGCCTCGTCACCATTGACTGAGTCTTGTGTCAGATGCATCACTTCAAGTGGTCTGGTGTAGACCACTATTACTAAAGGATTATGGTGTTCCTTATTAGTTTCCTTTGCAACTTCCGCCTGACTTGCTCCATCTTGCTCCAATTCCTTAGTCGTTACACCCACAACTTCGGGTGTAGTGACAGTTTCTTCAGCTGATTCTTTCTTAGCATCTTTTTCTTCATCCTTCTCCTTCTCATCATCAACATGGGTTTCTTTCTCTCCAACAGGAATTTCCTCGTCAGCAGCATGCTCCTCTTGACCAATACTGAAATCATCTTTGAACAAGCTCTCAAATTTTCGTAAGCATTCCATGACGTCCCTTGATTCCACTTCCTTTTCATCATCAGAGACGTTCACCACGGAAGAGGAAGCCACCGATCGGTCTTGGTCCCCTAAGTCACCCTCCTTTGATGAGGGCTCATATTCTCAGATGATTGGTGGAAATACTGGGAATTCTGAGAGTATGGCTTTGCTCAGCTACTTAATGTGGCTATAACAGAATTGTTCCAGACCTTGGTATAGGCGTAGAACAAATTTTGTGATCTGTCCATGTCTTCTAGTGTAGCGACAAGTCTGATCTACCTATTGTTGATGGAAGTGACTAAGTTCTCAACATCATTCATTTTACGCAGCAAGGATGTCTTTGCAGTCAAATTTGCTGCTTTGTTTTCTGCTTTTGATTTGCCCTTCCTTTTGCTTGCTTCTGTCTCTTTCACTATGGGTTTATCCTTACTACGAGTCATTCTCTCAATCGAGGCTTCATTAATTGGGCCCTTGTTCTTAAAGATTTCTTCACTATCTCGAGGCATGATTCCCTTCTACTAGCACAGTTGCATTACCAGCGATGGGAAAACCAAGATTCCCATTTTCCTTGCAGCATATTCAGCGATTTCCTAGTGTAGTATTACTCCGACATCAATTTTCCTGCTCTTGATAATAGAACATATCAGACACATTCTGTCAAGGGTGACTGTGGTTCTATGCGTAGAGGGCTTCAGTCTGCAATTTGTAAAATGGAACCAATCTTTGCTTTGTAGCGTTAAGAAGTGTATGTGCATGGTATAATTGTTATGATTTGAACCCGTCCATGTTGCTCCTCTTACACATAGGTGTTTCACCAATAGGTCTGTCTTATCATCATCGATATCTTCAATGAACGTAAAGTGTTCATCCCTATCCACCTTGGTGTTGCACAGCTTATTTATTCTTTCAGCGTCCCACGGGATTAATCATTCGCGTACAAAGAAAAACTCTTACTCATGGCCAATAAGGTGAGCATAGAACTCACGTACCAGTGACGGAAAGTAGCTACCAGGGTAAGTGCAGAAGGTTTCCCACTTCAGCCTTGTGATTGTCTTGTAGACTTGCTTTCCCAAGTCTTGCTATCGTGATAGGAGAAAACCTTGTTCTGGGTGATAGTTTCATCTCAGCATGTTATCTTGAAACCGATCTTTTACCACTTTCGTTACGAATGTCATCGGATCTCTTGTCTTGGAGGGCACTACTTCACAAACTACTGTTGTAGAGGATGAGTTTTCTTCGACAGATTTGGTTGCTTTCTTGACTGCTCCTCGAGTTCTTGCCATGTTTTTGTGAGTAAAGGAGGTTTTAAGATATAAAGGTGCAAGCTTGATAAATAAAAAATGGTTGCTTTATGGTTTGTTACAGTCGGCACAGTGGAGGGGTGTTTATAGCGAGTGAAGGAGAAGATGGAAAGGCGTGATTTTTCTGTGATTAAGTGAAATGACAAAGTCTAGCAGGAATAAATGTGTCCAATGAGAATTTCTCCCTCTCAGACAGATCCAACGGTTGGGTGACTATTTATGAAAAATGTGAGATCTGAATCCCTGATATGGTCTGGTTTTTTATGAGTCAGCAATTGCAGTACAGATGTACGAATTGCATCGACAATGGAGTCCTAATGCATCGACAACGTAATCTAAGTATGAAATCTCAGGGGGTATCTAAGGATTAAATCAAATTACGCGTTTTCCCTTTTTCCATAGTAGACTCTGCTAGGGAGTGGTTATTTATCTTCCTCTTGGATCTATCATAACTTGGGTTAATCTTTCTCGCTTGTTTCTTAACAAGTTTTTCCCAGCATCGCGTGTCGCTAAGTTAAGGAGGGAAATTGTTGGGATAAGACAAAAGGATATGGAGTCTCTTTACGACTATTGGGAGCGATTTAAGAAGTTGTATGCAACTTGCCCACAACATGAGATAACAGAATAGTCTCTTCTCTAATACTTCTATGAGGGTTTAAAGCCCATGGAAATGAATATGATAGATCCTGTCAATGGAGGGGCATTGGTCAACATGACCCCCAACAGGCAAGGGACTTGATATCCACAATGGTAGATAATACTCAACACTTCTGAGCCAATCTTGAACCCACTAGAAAGGTTTGCCAACTAAGTATTTCAACTTTAAAAGATAAAATTGACAGACTTACTAATATCGTGAGCTCTCTTTTTGTAGTAAAAACAGGATCACCCCGACTATACGGAATTTGTGCAGAACCCGAACATACAATTGCTGCATGCCCTAGTTTATATAACAATACTATGACACATTCAGATGCTGTGGGGAACTTCCCTAGACTACCCCAAAGGCGATATGACCCTTACGCCAATACATACAACCCAGGATGGAAAGACCATCCTAACTTGAGTTATGGGGCGAATCCACATTATAACCAGCCATACCAAAACCAATTCCCACAAAAAACGCAAAATTCAGGTACTTCTCTAGAAGTTATGGTAAATAAAGTAGTAGCTAATTTGCTTGATTTCCAACAGCAACCTGTAGATTTTCAAAAGAAAATAGAGGCATCTATAAAAGAGTTGACCATGTTAATTGAGAAATTAAGCACACAGGGTAGGTTGTCGTAACAGAACCTAACCCAAGACAAAATGCAAATGCAGTGACGCTATGAAGTGGGAAAATACTGAAACCAAATCCTAGCACAAGTCTTTGTCAAGATTTCCCCTATGAAAAGGAGGATAACGATGAACAGGTTCGAACGAAATCTCCATTGCCCATAATTCAACCTCTGTTTTCAGGACGGTTTAACCAACATCGTAGAGGTAAGGAGGAAAAAGAGATCCTCGAAACATTCAAAAACATCGAGATTAACATACCATTGTTGGATTCCATAAAACAAATTTCGCAATATGTCAAGTTCCTTAAGGAGCTTTGCACCAACAAGCAAAAATTGACTGGAAATGAAAAGGTAAACATTGGTGAAAATGTGTCTATAGTGTTGTAATGAAGGATGCAAGCAAAATTTAAAGATAGGGGCATGTTAGCAATACCATGCAAAATAGGCCACTTTGGAATTAAAAAAGTTGTGTGATTTAGGGGGCTCTATAAATATAATGTCTCTTTCTATTTATGAATCACTTAACATAGTTTTTTTTAAAGAAAATAAGTGTTATCATCCAATTGGCAGACAGGTCTATTGTGCATCCCGAAGGAGCCATTGAGGACGTATTGGTGAAATTCAACGAACTTATCTTTCCTACGGACTTTTATATGCTGAAAATGAAATAGGATAACATTCCTGGGTCTTTAGACATTTTGTTGGGACAATCTTTCCTTAGTACCGCAAGTATTAAGATTGATGTGCGTTGTGGAACCCTTACGATGGATTTTGACGGGGAGATCGTGAAGTTTAACGTTTACGACGCTATTAGTCACCCTAGTGAAATTTGGAACATAAATCATATCGACATAATTGAATCCATAGTAGAAGAAACTTTTGAGTCACTTCATGAAAGTGAACTTGAAACATTGTTCGATGATAATTTCGATTCAGAACCTATTTGTTGATAATTTATAACCCGCTATGGACACTAAACTTTTACCTACTTTTGTGCAGGGACCAAATTTCCAAGCCCATACAATCAAAAAAATTTAGGTGGAACAATCCCAACACTAGTTCAATCGTCAAGCTAGTAATGTTAAATAAGAGCTTGTTGGGATGCAACCCAATTTTATTTTTATTTATTTTATTTATTTTTAGTTTTAGTTTTAGTTTTTTTTCTTGCATGTTATTAAATTCCTTATGTCTAGGAAAATCAAGGAATTAAATTTATGGGAGAACGACAGTAACAAAAATGACATGGGGAGTAATCTTAACCCTTTCTTTTTCATTGTATTTATTCATATTATTTTGCACATTGAGGGGAATGTGTTTTAAGTAGGGGAGAGTTTCTTATTATTTTTGATGTTTTAATATGTTATTTTTTCCATTGTGTGTTTACTGTTGCTATTTCCTTCTGCTTGTTTGCCCACATTTATTTTTTTAGTATATCTTGTCTCTTTTCATGCCCAAGATTTTGACCACGAATTGCCCATTATTTTGCCCATGAGCATGCTTCTTGTCTACTGAGTTAGTTCTAATTTTGCTATGATTGATTTCATCTCTACTGTTTTATTTCTATTAGGCAGACATAATTATGATTAATGAAGATATCCTATCTTGCTTATAGTAAAGTTGATTGAGTCTAAGTGCAAAGAGGACATTTAATGTGGATGCATGCTAAATTTATTTTCATGATTGTTAGTTAGTTGCCAAAACTTATTTTTGTCACTTACTTGTTTTTCCTAGTCCTCCAAAATTAAATCCTCTTTAAAAAAAAGGAAGAAAAAAACTTTGATGATTTTGTGGTTATGAGCATAGCTTAAAACGTGATTGACTAAGTAACCGGGGTAGGGTGTTTGGGTTGTCAACCTACTTCACGTAAAAAGGTTGTGTGACGTGTTAGGTAAATCTTTGCTAACCGGAATTATGGAAAAATAAAAAAATAAATTAAAAGTGTGTTGGACTGAGTAATCGGGATGGAGTGTTTGGGTTGTTATTTCATTTCGCGTCAAAAGGGCCAATACATTCTTAAGTAAATAAAAAATGATAATAAATTGGAAGTGTGTTGGGTTGAGTAACCGGGGTGGGGTGCTTGGGTTGTCATTTCATTTCCCGTTAAAAGGGTAAATACATTTTCCTTAAAAAAAAAAAAAAACCGATAAAATAAAAGGAAGAGAATTAAATTTGGGGACTAAGGGTGAACAAATAGGTGTCTTGGTACATTACCTAACTTTCATTAACTAATCCCAGTAGATTTAATTTTATTGTGTTTAAGTTGGAATACTTTTTCAATTTTACTTACAACAAGCTAAAGGTTCTCTTTATTTTCATATGCATTATGCTTAATTGTTTGTAAAACTTTAGAGTGATACTTCTTTCCATGGTAAAATCTAAATTACTTAGTGGATTAGGAACCATACTTGAGGGCAAGCATGGGCTAAGTAGGGGGGATATAATAATACTCTAAAATGACATACTTTTATGAGTTAATTACATATATATTTTGAGTATGATCCTACTAATTTGGGCTATTTATGGTTCTTTTACCTTGTAAGGACTAAATTGAAGATAAAAGGAAATTTAGGGCAAAAAGCATGAATATGGAAGCAGAAGTGTCAAAAATACTGAAGTGTGGAAGATTTGGGGCAAAATTTCAAGGAAGAGATTTATTGGACATAAGACTTTGTTTAAATTTAAATTCTAGTTTTAGGATTATTATGATATTGTTTATATTTAATTTTAAATTATCTTTAAAGCATTATAATTTAGAGTTTAATTTGGATCCAACTAGGGAATTATTGTTTAGATTTAATTTTAATTATCTTTTTAGAGTTTAAACTAGATCCAACTAGGGATTTCCATGTACTATAAATAAGGGATGGAGTGATATGAATTATTCACTTCCAATTTTTTGTAAAATCTTCCATCTCCCAAAACCCTAGCCATTTCTTCCATTAAAAATTATATTTTAATTAAGCTTGTGTATTTTCTCAAAAAGCATGAGCAACTAAACCCATCTAGCCGAAGGTTGTCAAAATTCCTTAAAAAGGGTTCATGAGGCTTAAAACCCATACTTAACCCTTCTCAACCGAGTATTCATCACTTCTCCGTATTATAGGACTGACGCTTCTGTCATGTCCTTTCAAAAGTAATCTTTTCATCTTGTGCGAAGACAGTCGCTTTGTATGTTTTGAGAAGGCTGCACAATTAGTTCGCTAACTTTCTCTATTAGAGGTTGTCTAGCCTAAGAAACAAAATGGCGTGGCATTCGTCATTGAGAAGAGATGATCTGGTGTAAGACAGTCCCATTGGATTGTGATGGTTGGCTAGAGTAAAGTTCCTCTAAAATCTCAAAGCTATAACTGGAGCTAGTGGTCGTAGGCATCCTCTTCCACTATAACTGGCTTATTCGGTAGCAAGAAGAACCACTTAAAAGTATATGATTGAACCAAGAAGGAATCAAGATAACCGGAGGCTGGAATTTCGAAAAACAATAAAACCCTTTCTCTCAACTCTATTTATTTTTGTACTGCAATTTCAATTTATTAAAACCTTAAATTGTTCATTTTTTAATTCTATTTATTTATTATTTCTCCAGGTCAGAAATGTATCTTGGGCATGACTTGTGCCCGAGATCTCAATATACAAGATTCTACAACATTTCAATCCCTAAGGATTTGACCCTACTTCCCTTATACTATTATTTTCAATATTTTTAGGGACAGGTTATATTTAGTGCTCTTAATAACACACCATTTGGTTTGGTGTAAATAATACTTACAACATAGGTCTTTATATAAACCCAAAGTCCAACTACCCTTATGTTTCTAAGCAATGTGGGATATGGGTTTTATATAGATTCATAATCCATTTGCCTTTTGTTCCTAAGAAATGTGGTATTCATTCCCTACTAACAAAACACTTATACTTATTTTCCAATAAGTTGGTGTTGATATTCAAAACTTCCCCTCAACACCAACTTTCACCATGCCAAACTAACTACAAAAGCTCTCGAGCTTATTGCCATAAAAGCCTTTTATAAATAAGTTTGCAACTTGGCTTCTGTTTTAACTTGTTCCAACTCCACATGCTAGTTCTCACGACCACCATCATCACTTTGCTCGATGGAACGTTATCCTTTAGTCCTATCCTTATTGATGCCCCTATGGCTCCACTCGTGGTACTTCACTCCTATTTATATTCTCTCAAATGGCTCTTCTCAGCATAATCGAATAGCACCCAACCTCCGTGGCTTCTCATGGTGCTTACGCCTGGCTTTTGATTCTTCATAGGATTTTACTACGACTGACAGCCTTGCTCGCCTTCGGCACTCCCTAACATGGTTCAATCCATCACATAAGAAACAACTCAAGGGTTTTCGTTCGCCTTTTCTTATAGTTGTCATGGTCTTGCCCCTCCTTTGGCAGGGCTTTCTCTCATCAGCCTCGTCCTCACTCAAAAAATCCTTACCCTCGAATACTTTCGATGCTCCACCACATAATCTTAAGCTTCAACTCTCAGGGTACTTAAATCTTTCCTTCTTGACTTCTACTAAGGACCTGGTCATTACCATTGCTTATGTCATGTCTTCGTCACCTCGACGTTGTAACTCAAGCTTTGCTCGTAGCTTGATTAGCTTGTTGTTGATACCTACGACTGGATAATACTGCCTCAAGCTCCTTAGAATGTTTGCCACATCCTTGACGTCTCTCGAACCCTTGATTTCCTTGGGCTTTGAAATGTACCAATGCCTCCAATGGTTTTAAGCCTCATGAGCTCCCCCTTAAGCTCTACTATCTCGTTGCACATGGCCTTCACCAAGGATACAAGGACTTTATTCTTATGGTCCAAATCACCTATCATTGCATTGATGGCCCATTGGAGCTCTCCCATTATCTCCCCATTAGGCTTCGCAAGAAACTCTCTACTACCTATCCATGCAACCTTTGATGTTCTCCACCCGATCAAGGACATTCATTATGGCTTGTTGCACCTTCACAAGCCTAGTCTCTATAGACGACGCCACATCCCTCGAGTTTCATCTCAAGACGCCCTTCTTATCCCTTTTCGTAGCACCTTGGTTCTTTACCACGCCTTCCTCTTCAACAAAAAAAAATGTCTCTAGATCCTAATCTTCTTCACTATCAGAAGTAACTGCATTACTCTCCACAAGCTTTTCCTCCAACATCAAGCTCTTGTCATATGGCCTTTTCCCACAATTATAACATTTTCCTGCAAATTTTTTACTATTGTCGCAGTTGTTCAAACCTCCCACTTCACGAATGCTCCATTCATCTTGATGGCTTTTTTACTTCTCATCATTTATCTTAGACTCGCTCTTATCATGCTACTTGAATTTTCTTTCACCTTTACTAGCATAGAGTGCCTCTTCTTCATTCTTTAGCAAAACTCCTACCATTTGTTTAGTTAATGTTTCTTGACTAGATAAAAAATTCTCAAACTCAACAAAGCCTTTGAACTTTGGTCTCAAACCATGTATGATTATCCTCTTCACCCTGGCATCACCAATCGGAGCTTGTGGATCCAAATCACCAATCTCTCGACATAACAACTTCACCTTGTGGAAATACTATGAGATTATCATGTCATGTTAAGCCATCACAAATAGATCACCCTTGAGGACTTGAAGGTTTGTGTTTTTTATCTTGGAGAACAAATTTACCAATGTATCTGATCTGTCATATTTCGAGCTAGTATATTAAACCACTTTTCACACTTTAGGAGCTTGAAATTAAGCATTTTCCTTAGGTTTGCTTTAAATTTATTTCAGTTTTTAATTATAAAATAAAATGTGTAAAAAGTGTTAAAAATTCTTTTTATTGTCTTTAAAGCCAAATCAAACCCAAAGGTTAGCTAACAAACTTTGTGAGTGTGCAGGAGACCTTTAGAAGATGAACAGATATGAAGTTGATCACTGTGTCACGACACAGACTGATCTGTGTTGCAACAAAGGGACCAGACCTAGAGAATATAGAAGTTTTCTTCTATGTCGGGCATAACGTGTTGCGACAACGTCTGGGAAATTTACTAAAGGAGCAGACTATTTTCTACGTCATGACACGGCTCCTATGTATTACGACATCGCCTCTTGAACGCAAAATTAACACTAAGTGAAGGGCGTTTCAATCTTTATAATGTCACTTAAATACGAAGAACGACAGCTAACCTACGGTTAAGGAAAACGACCGTCCAAAGGCTATAAATAGGGCTCTTTAGCACTTAGGTTGACACACCTTTTCCTAGCATTTAGTTTCTTTTGTAATTCAGGTTTAGTCAATTTTTATTTCTTTTGTTATTTCATTTCTATTTTGTGTGGAAACAAGATTTGTACCTTCGCATAAACAATAGTGGATTTTTCCTAACAGATTGCTATACAAGTCTTAAGTTTCTTTCAATTCATATTATCAATCTTGAAATTGATTTTTACTTATATTATTGAATCTATGATTTCCAAAGAAACCATGAGGAGCTAATCCCCCATAAATTTATTTATCGAATTTTCACATTTCTTTCCCTTGTTTTACTTCTTTTATTTTTATGTTCTTTAGTTTAAACTCAAATTCTTCTATTTTATTTTCGTACTATAAACTTCAAAATAGTACTAATTACTTCTCTTCTTTTCATGGATTTAAATTATTATAGCTTCGCCTCTCTTGAGTACGATCCTCGGAGTACTTGTTACTTTGTTGTAACTATATTACAACTCAACTCGTATACTTACGGAAGCCCAAAAATACACACCAAACAAGAGTACGTTCGGAGGCGGTCAAGTTGTTGGCGCTGTTGTCGGGGAGGCAACATCTTAGGGATTTTTGTTGTTTCATTTTTGTTAAGAATAATTAGGAAATATTTAGGATATGGTTACGATTCCTATTTAACAGTACTAGCAGTTCTTTATTTTTCAAAATAATTATTTTCACTAATATTCCCACAATAATTGCAAGCCATGGATGATTACTATTCTTTGTGGTCAAATGAAGAATACAATTACGATGAAGACATTTATGAGGATGGATATTAAGAATATTGGGAAATACATGAAAACAAGATGATAATGAATCTTTTGAAAAACAACATGAAAATCCCAAGCAAAAAGAGCAAGAACAAGAGGAGAAGCCATTTATTTCTCAGGAAAAAAAATAGAAACTTTTAAGGAATTTGTTTTCCAAACCTTTAAGCATACAAGAGAGTCATCAATGGAAGAGGGAATTGAAAATATTTTGAGAATTGAAATTTAACCTCAATCTAGTAAAGAAGTGATTCCTTTAGATAATAGTGATGGCCTCCACTTACAGAGTATGGATATTCAATTACCCACTGTTATGGATAGACACACAGAAGAAATGTTGACAAATGAAGAATCTATGATCAAGGATTTGGCTTAGAATGGGAAATTACCATAATGTACAATATCTTTCTATTGAAATAGATCCCTAAAGAGATCAATAATATTGGGATTTTTCATGCACTTTAGATAACTGGAAAGAACTACATTTATGAACCATCACCTCACTCTTAGGATGTCAAGGTAATTAAGGCCTCGCGAAAGAAGGAAACAAATTCGTGGAAAGTTCATCCCTTTCAATGGTTTCGAGACCATAACTCAGATGATTCAGGTCGTAAATAGTAATACTTAATATTTATGGTGTCATTAGTGTCGTATTAAATTCTGGTTAAGAAATTTTATTGTTTAGATAGTTAATTAAGTGAAAAGGATTAAATCATAAAAGGCATAAAAGTTGAATTCTATTAATTAAAGGCATTAAATGCCAATTGGAAGGTAAGTTAAGGTACTTAAATGATAATATAACGATTAGTAATTTGAGTGGAAGATTTTGACTTAAATTCAATTAAATTTTAAGTGTGAACAAAGGGCAAATTAGTAAATTGGTAAATAAATTGTTTTAAACCAAAATTAAAAGATGAAAAGAGTCATCTTCTTCAAATTTTACTTACCAAAATCGAAACCCTAAGAAGAGGAAGAAGAAACCATCGTCCAATCTTTGTGTCTTCGATTTGGTAGGCAAACTTCGTTTATTTTTAGTAATTTTTATGTTTTTGAGTCCGTATTAGCTTAATCTAACTAGCCCAAGGACTAACTTGTGAATCTTTCAAATGTTATAAAATTTTACCATTAATGAATGAGCTTATTTTTTAAAATTTCTAGAAGTATTATGATCTTGGTTGTTAGATTTGTTGATTTTGAATAGTGATTTTTGGTATTTTAGGGTTAGGGACTAAATTGCTAAAACAATAAAAATACATGTACTTGATGTGAAATAATAGCATGTAGGGATTGTGAAGATTCTCTTGAGTGTTCGGCTGGTATGGGATTGAAAGGAAAAGGTTATTATGCATATTTAAGGTCTTAGGATTAAATTTAATGAAAATGAAATGTTAGGGGTAATTTTGTAAATTTTCAAAAAAGGAATTAAATGCATTAAATGATTTAAATTTCATGATTTAATGAGAAAATTGAATTATTTGTTATGATAGATCGAGAACGTACTATGGATCGTGGAAAAGAAAAAATTACAAAATAGTCCCTAAAGTTAATTCATAACTCCAAACTAGTCTGGTAAGTTCGTATAATTAAGTTTTCAATTTGATATTTGTAGATAAGTTTATCTTGATTGTATTCTGGCTTGATGGAGCAATACTCTAAATTCTGGCTCGATAAGAGCGTGACTTTGTCTAGGCTCGCATGAGCTAAACTCTATTTGGGCTCGTAAGAGCTAATCTCTGTCTAGGCTCGTAAGAGCTAATCTCTATCTGGGCTAGTAAGAGCTAATCTCTGTCTGGGCTAGTATGAGCTAATCTCTATCTAAGCTAGTAAGAGCTAATCTTTGTTTGGGCTCGTAAGAGCTAAATTCTGTCTGGGCTCATATGAGCTAAACTTTTGTAACGACTCGAGGAGATCTACCTGGTTCAATTGATACGAGATAATGAATATGTTCTTATTACTCTTTTTTTGTAACAGAATATGTTATTCAGTAAGTTAATCGTTCTTGTGAACTTACTAAGCTTTGTAAGCTTACCTGTGTATCTGTTTATTGTTTTGTAGATTCGTTTTACTGTTGAAGATTGGATCCTCAAGAAGAATCACACTATCCCGAGAGCTCGTCCGATAGTTTTTACATCACTTGGTTTATATGGCATGTACTAGGAGAAACTTGTTTGGATTGTTTTTGTATGTTAAGTAATTGGGATGTTAGTTGATGAATGATGAAACTCACCTTACTAGTTATTGAATGAATATGTTTTGGATGTTAATATGCTTTGAAATGAAAATGTTCTTGTTGTGACTAGGTTGCTTTGAATGGCAAGTTTACATACGATTTTAGCCAAATGATAGTGAATTTATACAAGATTTCAGGTTTTTCAAAGGTACATACAATTTGGAACACGGGCCACCACATGGGCATGTGCCCCAGGAAAATTACGTGTAGGTCTCACACGGGCTACACATGGGCTGAGACATGATCGTGTGGCCCTATTTTGCAAGTATACACGGCCCAACACACGGTTTCACACACGGGCGTGTCGAGTATTTTCGCATGCTCACACGGCCTAACACACGGTTTGTGACACGACCATGTGTTGGTATTTCAGGTAGCCACACAGTTTGGGGCACAGCTGTGTGGCTCATGTTTTGAGATATTTGATGTTTTCATTTGACGTTTCAATTACAATTCAATTCGGCCTAACCGATGATGGTGTCGGGTTTTAGGTGTTACAAATATCATGGGAATATGTGATAGTGGTTGGGAATGGAACTTAGGGAAGGATATAGCTACACTAACATTGATACAATCACATGAAAATTCATTTAGAAAATAACTTTTGTTGGATGAGATAATTGAACAGTTGTTAGGGCACCACGATCAAACCTATATTTTTCATAATTGACACCACGAAGGAAAAAACCACAAGATCAAGTGGTGGCTTTAATTTCTACCCACCCATTATTGACAAATACGACCGACATAAAGAGATATCAGTAATTAGTGCAGGATGAAAGGGTAAATTTCGAGAAAGAGACAAACGCCAATAGCATGGCATGATGGTTGCTGGACTAATAGTGACAGAACGAACCATTCCAGAATGTTGAAATGCCCATTAATTGACTTGCCAGACAGTTTTGGGAGGCACTAATGAATAGTTTTTCTGTTATATTTGTACTAACATAGTAACATTGATATATTTCATTTTAGGTTTAATCCAAAAGAGACTGATGCATGTGTCGCGACATAGCTCACCCGTGTCGCGATAAGGGAACCAGAATATCTCAAAGTCACCAAAACACCTCGATGACGCGACACACATATCTAGTGTTGCGACAAAGGAGCCAAACTACCTTCCTTACAAAAAGTTACAATACTAGCTAGTATGTTACGACATGAAAGAGCCTATGTTACGACATAAGCAAAGTGGTGGGTATGTCATGACATGAAATCCCTGTGTTACGACATCGTCTGCAATTTTTGCAAGGTCGACCAGACCCGAACATGCTACCTGACAGTCGAAAACCTTATTTTCATTTGATTTTAACCTTAAAAAGCTAACTTAAACCACTTCTATAAATACTAAACTTAAACTAAACCTATTCCTATTCTCAAAACACTCCCAAACTTCTCCAATCTCTCTAATCACTCATAACCATACTCAAAGCCTCCCAATTCTTCATCACTATTGTTCAAAGAATCGAAGCAAGGAAGATTTGAAAGCAAGTGATTCGGCAAGCACGAAACTAAGGATTAAGGTATCTCTCGAACTACTGTTCCATTGATTACTGTTCATCATTGTTTATTACTGTAAGTTCATAATGCCTTCCCGAAAAAGCAAGAAAACTTTGGCTTAACAAACCCAAGAGGTTTTGGATCTTGAACGGTTTGAAAACATCAAAATCAAGAGATATTTCCTAGCTATACAAGGAAGGTCGATGATTCAGGAGCGAGGGTTTGAACCCTTTATGATTCTCTGCAAGGAGATCTGGGCACTAGTAAGGTATCATCAGTGGGAACAATTTTGTGTCACTACAACAGGTAATGTTGTTGTACCCATAGTTGAAGAGTTTTATGCGCCTTTAAAGAACAATATGATAAAACGGGGTACTAGTACGAAAGTAATAGTAAGAGGGGAAGAGGTTCCTATTTTACCTGAAGATATCTGTGAGTACTATAATGTGTCATATTATGAGGATGATTACGTAGATAGTGTGGATTTAGAAATGTTTAAAAATGTCAACATGGAAGAAATTATTAAATTTTTGACACAAGGAAGGGGTGTTTGGAATTATAGATCGGACATAGGCTCACTTTCAAACTTCAATCAGGTCATCATGTTTCCCATTGCAAAAATGTGGATGCAATTCTTGGCAACTCGAATTGCACCTACCTTAAACATTTCTAATGTTAACACTTTTCGAGATATCTTGTTATATGGTATCTTGCAGCGAAAACAAATTTGTGTAGGTACTTGGATTTATAGGGAGATGAAACATTGTACACAAAGACAAAAGGTTGGCCTCTTCTTTCAACACTTAGTAATGGCACTATGCAAGAAGGTGGGAGTGCCCATGAGTGAAAATGAGCAATTCTTAAAATTGACACAAAGCATCATCGGGGATTTCTTATACAAACAGTACATTGAGCTTCAACAGAAATAGATTAAGGAGTGGAACCAGCAGAGGAAAGAAAAAATGGATGTATCGACTTCGTTGAAAAGAAAAGAGAAATCAAAGACCGAGAGAAGGAGCCACGGAGGCATTGAAACAAAGCTTGATGGCATGATTTGTTCGATGCAGGAAACTAGACCTTTCCTGTAGGAATTTGCATAAATGAATGGGCTACTAGCCCTAAATTATCCATCGAACATGTTTTAGGCGGAAGGAAATAATGAAGAGGCCGATTTGGAGGAAGCCAATGTGGAGAGTGTAGATCCAAACACAGAGGATGAATATGAGGGTATGTTTCAGCCACAATACTCGACTCCCAAGGGGCTAGATATTGAAGTCCAACACGACAACAAGGTGGGAGCTCTCACAAAAAGTACTTCAGCAAAGGCAAGGCCTCAATGGACCCATAATCTGATTTAGAGGAGGATTGAATGTTTATAGCATTTTCGATTTTATTTTTAAAGACTTGTAATTTGGATGATTTGGTTTTTGTTTTTAAGACTTATTTATTAAGTAGGAGTAGGAGTAGTGTTAGATTTCTTTTTGCATGCATGTTCTTAATTTTTATGTAGGAACCTCACATGATGAAAGCACAACATTTGGAGCTATTCACGACAAAAGGAGAAGGAACCCACCATTAGTAGAGGAGCCTTTTACGATCAATCGGGTAACTTCAATCCTTACTTTTAAGGGCTACACATTGAGGACAATGTGTTTTCTAAAGTGTTGGGGTAATATAAAAATTATTTCTTTGATTTTTAGTATTTTTGTTTCATTTTTGCTTTTGTTGTGTGCTTGAGCTTGTAGAAATATAGGTGATTGGTTAGGAGCATGTGTAAAAGGTTGATTGTATGTTTTCAATAAGTTCGACATGATGATAAGTAGTTTTTAAATTTTTTAGCATGAAACTACTAAGTTCTATTGGTTACACTAAATATAGATAAAGAGATATATTCATATCAAATGATATGAATAATATGAGGAAACAAGCATGCTAGTATATATGATAAATGGTAATTTTGGGATTATGTGATTAAATTGACATTTGTGCATATTAAGATGTTTAATGATGCCCTAAGACATTGTTTGGATACATCTAGAGCCAAAAAGCAAACCTTATTCTAATTTTCCATTTAGTTCCCATATTTGAGCTTATTAACCCTTCTTGATGAACTACATTACAAACCATTAAGCCTCGAAAAGTCAATTTGTGCTTACTCTTTTTCTTTGGTCAGAATTTGCATGATTATAGATGTATGGCCATATGTATTGAGGGTAAGTAGACTTGCCAAGGTGGAGTTTGTAAAACAAGAGTGAAATAGGAAAATCAATGTGGGATATGAAGTTTAGATTAGCCAGAAATATGAAAACAAGAAAAATCCAGAAAGAAAAGAAGAGACAAGTAGAAACAAACAAAAAAAAAATCTTAAGTGAGAAAAAGTATAAAAAGTGACAAAGTCACAAAAGCACAAAAAGAAGAAAAATCTTGTTCAAGAAATATAGAGTACTTGTAGGCTAGCTAAAGGGATTAGACCATATTGAGATTTCCTAAGTGGAGAGCAAAGGAAGGTGAGAGAAGGAGAAATAAGGTGGTAAGAGTGAATGAGATACTAAGAGGGGAAGAATAGGGAACAATGCAATGTGCCAAACTATTTTCGTGTTTGTAACCCTTTGTGCTTACCATTCTTTTTTGAACTTTATACCTGTCCTAAGCCTCAGAACGTTACAAGCTGAAAAGACCTATGTGACCTATACAATCTTATGCATGAATGAACATGGTATTACATAACTCTATTATAACTATTTATATTGTACTAGGATAATATAAGTACTTGTATTAGTCATTGATAGAGTACTACTAAAAAAATCTTTGTATTTGTATCTTTTGTAACCTACTAAACTTAGATGTTTTTAATAAAAAATGGTAGGACTACTTACTCATCCTATTGAAATTATTGAAAGATATATAATGCCTATAGTAGATGTTGCAAACTCTCCTTGTATGATATATGCTCAAGCTCCTTTGTATTGTTTTTGTTTGCTTGAGGACAAGCAATAACTTAAGTGTAGGGGAGTTTATTCTATCGTATTTAGACCTAGCAGATTAAACCACTTTTCGCACTTTAGGAGCTTAAAATTAAGCATTTTCCTTAGGTTTTATTTATATTTATTTCAGTTTTTAGTTATCGAATAAAATGTGTAAAAATTGTTAAAAGATGCTTTTTATTGTCTTTAAGGTCGAATGAGGCCTAAAGGTTAGCTAACAAGCTTTGTGAGTGTGCAAGAGACCTTTAGAAGATGAACAAATATGAAGTTGATCATTATGTCACGACACGGATTGATCTATGTCGCAACAAAGGGATCAGACCTGGAGAATACAAAAGTTGTCTTTTATGTTGCGACAAGGGCATAGCATGTCACGACAACGTCTAGGAAATTTATCAAAGGAGCGGATTATGTTCTATGTCGCGACACGGCTCCTGTGTGTCGCGACATCGCCTTCTGAATGCAGAATTAACACCAATTAAAGGGCATTTCGATCTTTCCAATGTCACTTAAACACGAAGAACGGTAGCTGACCTAGGGTTAAGGAAAATGGTCGTCCAAAGGTTATAAATAGGGCTATTTAGCACTTAGGTTGACACACATTTTCCTAGCATTTAGTTTCTTTTGTAATGTAGGTTTAGTTGTTTTTTTATTTCTTTTGTTATTTCATTTCTGTTTTGCGTGAAAACAAGATTTGTAACTTTGCATAAACGATTGTGGATTTTTCCCAACAGATTGCGATACAAGTCTTAAGTTTCTTTCAATTTATATTTTCAATCTATGTTTACTTATATTATTGAATCTATGATTTCCAAAGAAACCATGAGGAGCTAATCCCCATAAATCTGTTTATCGAAATTTCACCTCTTTCCCTTGCTTGATTTCTATTATTTTTATGTTCGTTAGTTTAAACTCAAATTCTTCTATTTTATTTTCGTACTGTAAACCTAAAAATAGTATTAATTACTTCTCTTCTTTGTAGGGATTTAAATTACTATAGTTTCACGTCACTTGAGTCGATCCTCAATACTCATTACTTCGTTGTAATTATGTTACAACTCGACCCATATACCTGCGAAAGCCTAAAAATACATACGAAATGAGTATCTCATGCTTCTTTGGGATTTTTAGCATCTCGGATGTGGTCTAACATGTCTTCTTCAACCATCGTCTTCAAAGCGAACATAGCTTTGCCAAATTTTATTTTTCATTTCTTTAGCATGCCACTTGCATCATCGGCTTTCGGTTGTGTCACATCATTACCGTTGACAACCTCTCAAAGATCTTGTCCTTGCATATAAGATATTATGCAAGTTAACCATGTATTATAGTTGTTGTTATTAAGCTTCTTCATTTTGTCGAAAACTTACAGGTCCGTCATCGTATTGACAGATTATTCTCACAATTAAATACCTAAAGAGTGAAAGCATTTCGTGAACAATGTACTAGGTAGATCCCAGAAAAGAGAGGTGGGTCACAATAAACATTCTTAATTATCAAGTCCTTTCTTAGCCAAAATCTTTCCTAAACATCCAATTTCACACTATCACACTTTCTTCCAACAACTAAGTAACTAAGGATAATCTTTAAGTAGCTATGAGAATTTCTTTTTTAATGTGGAAGATCAGATAGTACTGCAACCACAAAGCATACTAAGAAAATTTTCACTCCTCCAATCAAGCTCTAATACCAATTGTCGAACACCTACACCCACGACACCACTAAACTAAAATTTAGCTACACTTTCTAAAACTCCAAAATAAGAAAATAACGAAAAATTTTAAAGAACTAAATAAAATATTCAATATATGATTTGGTGCAAATAATACTTATCATATAGGTCTTTGTATAGACTTAAAACCCAACTACTTTTTGGTAGGCTATCCCAGATGTTATTGGTTCACCGGTTTTGTGATAGCATTTTTTGACGACAGCATTTCCACATCCATCACAAATCGTGATTTAATAATATTTATGTAGAGTGACGTTAGTGAGAAGCATCAACTTGCTACTTGCACGTTTTGGCCCAATCACTTTCAGCAACCAGTAGTTGCATTGCGTGATCGACTAGTAAATCTTTTCGTTTTATTACGCTCACACATTTTCTTATCTCTAAATATTAATTGATGATCGGGGCCTATAAATATAAACGTAGAATGCCTTTGTTTAAGCATTCTTAACTCTCCAAATACTTTTGTCGAAGATTGTTCACTTTGATTTAAAAAAAATATCAACTATGGGTTCAATTTGCAAGAGTTTTCTCATCCTTCTTTTTTTATCTGTGATTGTTCTTTCCATTTCTTCGGAAGTGGCAGCTAGAGACCTTACTGAAACAAACAACGGTCAGCAGCCACCATGGCTTTTTAGTTAATTAATTATCATCTCTTCTCATTTATATTTCATGAATTGAAATGTATCCTTACATGAACGTTGAAAATGCAGCGAATTTTGCAGGTAAGGCGGCTACCGAAAAAACAAAGGCTGAGCTAGGAGCTGCCAAATTTGGAGGGGACCAAACTGAACCTATAAGCTACGAAACCACTCCATACAAACCTTCGCCCCCCAAACGCGGCTAGTTTATAACCGAAGAGGATATGAGGGTGCTGGCGCACGAGGCGGTGGATTCTGAAACTCATGCCTATCCTCACTTTTACCTACCCTTTGCAAATTGCCTGTATCTAAATAAATTAATTGGTCTATATATAGCATATTCTAAAATTTGCTGTGCCCTAAACTAAAAGGCTTCCTTCCTTGGACAGATATTGTATAAGGAAATTTAAATTAATAAACTTGTGCTTTTCTGATGATTTCTCCGTTGCTGTACTTGCTTATAGATATGTTTTTTACGTACCATCTCATGGAATTGATTCAATTGGACCGCCTTAAAAATAAAAATAGAAATGCTTTGTGCGGACTCCATTGAAGTAGCAATATTCAATTCTTCAACTTCCCGTAAATACGATTCCCAACCGTGAACAGAGGACAATATAATGGAATAATATTACTTTAGAAAAGTGTTTCGAAAAATGTGGAAAAAATTACCGTAAAAAAGTTTTTGAAATGTATGAAATATGTTAATTAAGGACAATTTCATGTTATAATATCTATGTTTTAGATTTCCAATACCATTTCATTTTATCCACCAAAGTATTGAAATAATTAGTTTTTATATTTTATTACAATTTTTTTAAAGTTGTAATAGTTTTAATTAAACTCAATTTTTTGAGATTTTGAATATGGAATTTCAAATTCTTTAATCTTGCCATTAAGTCAAGACTTGAGTATTATTACAACTCATTTTAATAGGTGAAGGTATATGGTTAGCTGATCTATTATAGGAACTAGATCAAATGAATTTTATTATTTGATGTATAAATTTAATTTATATATTATTAAAAAAATAAAAAATTAAATTTTAATAGAGTTAATATTTACTGTTTAGATTAACTTTATATTTGGCTTATTAACCAAAGGCGTTCACCCATATAATTGAGCTCAAAAAGTATTCCCGCAATGAGATTTCTCTCTCGTGCTTGGGAGTTTTTCTTTTTCGCTGTTGGAGTTTTCTCAATGAGGTTTCTCTCGATTTTCTTTCTTTGTTTTTATGGGACTGGGTTTTAGATTTTTTTGTTTGAGTCTTTGTTTTCCATTGTCGCCTAGGTCTTGAGCTTTTAATTTTTTTGTTTTTATTTATTGTGGATCTATAAAGGGCTGGAAATTTTCTGATCGTTGTTTATCTAGTTTGTTTATTGGCCTCAATTTCTTGAGGTGCTTCTGGGTTTTTTTGATGGAAGAATTGGAAATTAGGCTAGAAGGGGGTGATGGGGATTGTTTGGGTTTGACCGGGTTTATGGTAGTAAGGAAGATCCATGCGGAAAAATTGTTGAATCGGAAGGGGGTTTAGAGTATTTTGGAGGGGGTTTGGAATGGGAATGATATCTTATGCATTAGAGAAATTGAGGGGTATATGTACGCGATCTCTTTTGCGAGGGAGCAAAGCTATCGAAGGGCTATAGAAGAGGGACCATGGTCGGTGATGGGGTGTCCAATTCAATTCCAGAAGTGGGTAGGAAGTGATTTAATTTCGGAAATGAACTTCTCAAGTATTCAATATTGAGTTCAGGTACATAATTTGCCTATGGAGTTGTTGTCTAGTAGGAATGCTAAGATAATTGGCGCAAGGCTCGGGAAGGTCGTTAAGATTGATGATGAGCTGGTTTTCAATAGGATTGGGAGGAGCTTTCTTAGGTTTCGAGTGGAGTTGGATTTGGGGAAGCTGTTGGTGGAAGGTTTTTGGGTACCGAGATTGAATCGGGATCGCATTTGGGCGTAAGTCAGGTACGAGAAACTATCAGATTACTTTATTCTTGTGGATTGATTGGGCATACTATTAGAAACTGTAAAGTGGATGTTAGTTCAAGTTTTAGTGGGTGTGAGAGTTTTAGGTTTTCGGCTGATCTAAGAGTGGTAGCTTGGAAAGGGAGTTATGGCACTGGGGGCTATGGTAGTAGGGGTTTGGTTAGTAGTTTGCATGGTAAGAGTGAGATTAGGGAGGAGACTGTTAAAGATTTAAGAAGGGAGGGAAGGGGTTTTGATGGTTTTGAGGGAGTGGGGAGAGGACTCGGTAAGGTTATTGATAATGGGGTGAGGAGTTGGAAAGAAATAGGGTTTTGTGGGTGTTAAGCTGACAGAGGTCATGTTGGGAGTCAGGGGTTAAGGGTGTTGGTCAGTTGAGATCGAATTGTGGTTGGGGTTATGGTCGAGACTAGGTGTCTGATGTTGACAGATAAGGTCGTTAAGGTTGATAGTGGAAGGGAGAATCATTTGAGTGTTAAGGTCCAGAATGTGCTTAAAGGGAAAATGGATCCAATTACTTTGTTGAAGTTTCAGGATGCTGTGCAGGTAGGTAAGGAAATAATTAATACTGTGGTACAAGATAAGGCAGATTTAGTGTTTGAGCAGAGGAGGACGAATATGGTGAGTTTCTTAGGTAAAGGGATGAATTGTGAGTCTATTGTAGAGTTACCGGAAAAGGTGGAATCAGAAGGTAGGAAACTGATCTTGAGGTTTGTAAGGAGGTTGGAGAGAATCTACTACCATCTGAGTTCAAGAAGTTAAATCTTAAGAGAGGGGCGAGTTTTCTTCAGTTAGAGATTGAAGAGAATGATCAACAAGGGAAACGAAGAAGGGTACTAGCTGAGTTGCAAGTAAATAGTATGGGTATTAATGATTGTTTTGATGTAGGGATGGTTGATAAAAACAAGGAGAAATTGGGTAATTCGCAAATAGTAAAGAGGGGTTTAAGGGGAGAAGCTAAGAAAGTGTCTTTAAAGGGTCTAGTTGAGATACCAATTAAGGTGGACATGGAGATAGCTCATAGTGGAGAATCCAAGGAGGATGGGTGTTCAAAATCTGATGGTTATGGTGGCTGGCCTTTAATAGCCACCAAAGGGATATGATTGCCATGGCTTGGAACTGTCAAGGTATTGGATCAGCTTTGACAGTTCAAAATCTAAAGGGTTTAAGGTGGAAGTATGATCCAGATTTTGTTTTTTTAGCTAAAACGAAAAATAGGAGGGATAAATTGGAGAAATTGAGATGTAGGTTGAGGTATGGTGGGGGTTGGTATGTGGATCCGTAAGGGTTAAGTGATCGATTGGCATTTTGGTGGAAGGAAAAGTGGGTGGTGAGTATTTTGGAGAGTGGGAAAAATTTGATTGATTCTTGGTGTGTAAATGATGAGAGCGAGGAGTCGTATAGAATTTTTTGGGTATATGGCCCCCCTGTGTTTGAGGATAGAAAAGAGGTGTGAAAGCATTTACAAGTTAAAAGTCATGGAATTAAGGGGATTTTAATGATATTGTTTGTGAGTTTGAAAAAGAGGGAGGGAGAAATAAGGAGCGGTGTAAAATGCAGTGCTTTAGAGAAATGATTAAGGGGAATCAATTGTATGAAATTAGTTTTAAGGGGTAAAGGTTTACTTGGTTTGGGATAAGGGATCAGATTTGGGTCAAGGAGAGGCTTGATAGGGCTCTTGTTAATTTCAAATGGTTGGAGGCTTGCCCGAATGCTCAAGGCTTTAATCTCCTAGCTATCAGTTTGGATCATTCCTCTATGGTAGTTTTTTCAGATTTTAAGGATAAAAAAGCAAGAAGAAAGTTTAAGTTTCAAGCGATGTGGTTAAAATATGATAGTACTAATAAGGTTGTTAGTAAGTGTTAGGAAAGGGAGAGGGGGATGAGGTATTTCCAAGGCTTAGTTGGAAGTTAATAAAGTGTAGTGTGATGTTAACAGAATGGAGTTAAAAATATGTAAAAAAAAAAAAAGGCAGTTTTGAATTCAAGAGCTAAAACAGAAGATTGGGGACATTATGGAGAAAGTAGCGGGAGTTGATATGGTACATTCGTTGAGTGAACTTAAAGAGGAGCTTAAGATTGCTTGGGATCAGGAGGAACTTTTCTAGTTTCAAAGGGTTAGGAAAGATTGGCTAATGTTGGGCGATAAGAATACTCGTTTCTTCCACAAAGCTGCTGTCCAGCGTAGGCAAAGAAATAAAATCCTTAGAATAAAATATGGGGATCATTGGCTTGATGATGAGGAGTTGATTATGAATTGTTTTACTTTATTTTATGAGGAGATGTTTAGAAGTGAAGAGGTGATGTGGAATGATGAATTATTTTGTGTTATACCTTCGAGAGTCACTTGTGAAATGAATAGTGCTTTAGTGCCATAAATTATTGAAAAGGAGATCACTGATGCTGAGTTTTAAATGGGGTCTTTTAAAGCTCTTGGGCCTAATGGGTTTGGTGGGATTTTTTATCATAAATGTTGGGATACCATAAAAGGGGATGTGGTGGACATGGTTCGTGGTTTCTTTAGGGAGGGGGTTTTGCCAAATGGTTTAAATGAGATTGAGGTTGTTTTAATTTCGAAAGTTAAAATTCCGGAATTAGTGACTCAATTTCACCTGATAAGCTTATGTAACTTTGCCTTCAAAATCATCTTTAAGGTGATGGTGAATAGAATGAAAGGAATTTTGGGAGTTGTGATTACTCAGAATCAGAGTGCCTTTGTAGCTGGTAGGTTGATACATGATAATATTATAGTGGCCTAAGAGGTGTTTCATCATTTGAAGTTGCGAAAGACAGGTAGGAAGAGTGTGGTAGCGGTTAAATTGGATATGAATAAAGCCTACGATAGGGTGGAGTGGGAGTTTTTAGATGTTGTCCTCAAGAAATTGGGTTTCAATACTAAATGGATAGGTCGGATAATGGAGTGTGTGAGAAGTGTTTCCTACTCTTTACAAACCAATGGTAAGCCTAGTAGAAAGTTTCGTCTTTCTAGAGGTCTTAGGTAAGGAAACCCACTATCTACTTATCTTTTCATTATTCTTGCTGATGTTTTATCATGTATGATTTTAAAAAGTGTCCAATTAGAGTACATTAAAGGGGTTAAGCTGAATAAAAATTATCCTATTGTGTCCTACTTATTTTTTGCTGAGGACTCACTCTTTTTCTTGGAAGCTAATGAGGAAAATTGTAGGGCTTTGATTGATGTTCTCTAGATTTATTGCCAAGCATCGAGTCAAAGGGTGAATTATGAAAAGTTAAGCTTAGTGTTTAGCTCGAACACTACAGAGGAGTTGAAGATTGCTATTCAAGCGGAGGTAATTGTTAGGAGTGCGCAAAACTCGATTTGACTCAAAAAAATCAAAAGAAAAAAGTTTCAAATTTCGAGTTAAACGAATTGAGTTATTCAAGTTAATTCAATTTTTTTTGAATTTTGAGTTTGAACCGAGTTGAATTTTCTAATTTGAATAACTCGAATAAACCGAATACCAAATGAAATATTTTACATTTTTACCCCAAATCCCCAAGTTTTTTACTTTTTCCCCAAAATTTTTACTCTTCTCCCATCTCACCCCCTCTACCCTAAACCTATTTCCCTCCCCCCCCCTAAATTATTTTTAAATATTTTCCTTCCAAAAATTTATTTTCCCCCAAAATTTTACTCCCCAAACCTTTTATTTTCTCCTGAACTTTTACTTTTCACCCTTTACTCTCAAATCAAAAATCAAAATCAAACTTAAATAGTAATAATTTTATTTATATCTACTATTTATATTATTAAATTAAATTACACATTTTGTATTATTTATATTTTTGAATTGTTTAATCATATTAAATCTTTATAAATTTCTGTTAAAATTGAAATATTGATGATGCCATAAAATATTCGTGTTAAAATTTTATGTGAGTGTTAATTTCACATTTTATCTTTTAAATAATTTTTTATTAAAAAAATCACATTTCAACATTTAATATATATTTTAATTTCAAAATACATAATGACAAGAATCAAAAGATAATTGAAGCAACTAAGCAAATTAAGAAGTTAACTCGTGTATAAAATATTAATGCGATAAATATCAAAATCATACATTAACTATGATTTAATGTGTAATTGTATACATGAACTTTAATTTGATGCAATTATACACGTGAAACTCTAATTATGGTTCAAATGTATATTTGAAATTTTAATTTTGATTTAATCATACACATTTAAAGAAATGAATACATCAATTTATTTTTATATTGGATAAATATAATTATTTATGTATGCAATATATAAACATAAATTAATGTTATATCAATAATTGTGTTAATAATTTACAAGAATTGGATCAAATCAAAATTTCATTTATAAAATTGAACAAAATCAAAGTTCATGTATACAATTACACATTAAACCATAATTCATGTATAGTTTTGGTATTTATCCCAAGATTAATAAATAAATTATGAGGTGGTGAAAGTTAATAACAAATTTGATTATGGTGGACAAATTTGATTACGGTGGCTGACAGTGGTTATAAAGACCCAAAGTCATTTTTTTAAATTTAACTCAAACAAAAATATTCGATTTGATTCAATTTGATTCCATCTCACTCGACTCGATTCGAGAAAATTTCAAATCGAGTTAGGATGATAAAATAATATTCGTTGATTCGATTAACTCAAAATTCTTTCATTCGATTTGATTCAATTAAATGCTCATTTCTAATAATTACGACCCCAACAATTAACTCAATTGTTACAATTACTCACCTAAAATCCTCAGTTACGATGAAGGTTAACTTTCCAAGAAATGTCTAACACAACAGTGAAAAAATACAAAGTAAAAATTAAGCAAACACTCGATTGAAAGCACTCCCAACATCACTTGACAGACACACATCTAAGTGAAACTCAACAAGCTATTTATAAGCCAAGTCAACAGCTTCTCCGAGCAACTCTGAAGATAAATCAACTTTTAAAATAAAAGAATTATCCACAAAATCTTCTCTTTAAATTTTGAAATATTGCTTCTGCTCCAAGCAAATTTAAATTTAACTTAAAGCACCAAATAATAATAAGTCAATATAACGCCCCAAATTTTTTAGATTTAAATTGTTTAAGTTTGTCAAATAATTTAACTTGGTGTGTTCGTTAAGTGCCTTAAATGTTTGCTTTAGGTTTTGAATTTGTTTCCTTTGTTTTGGGTTTTCTTAATTATTTTTGAATTATGCTCAACTTAAACTTAAAGGTTTAACTTTTATTTTCGCAAGTTTTCTAACAATGATGAGTCTACTAGTTCAGTGATAAAGCTTAAGCTTACCTTTTGATCTTGAGTTTGAATCCCCGCGATTGTAAAATGGGAAAAAATAATTTTTGTTCCCATGCTTGTGCCATCCATGTGATAGAAATCGTATTGAATTCAAATTCTAGATAAGTTGTTAGGAACTGGATTTAGTGGGGTTTTGTTTGTTAATCTCCCACATTTTTTTTCTTTTCTTTGTTCTTCTTGACAACCATTTTGTTTTTTTTTTCTTTTACTCATTCTATCGTTTTCTTCTTTAAAAATTTTACTTTTGTTCCACAGAAAGCTCTATTTTATTTTCCCATTGTGACTTTGTCATTTTGCTTATTTTCTTTGTCGTTTTGCTTGTTTTCTTTCTTTCCTCATGCTGGATTTTGTTCAGGTTTAGTAAGTTATTTTGAAGGTTGATTTTTCTATGGTTGGAAGTTTAGTTATCGTAAGCAAAAATTCTTTGATAATTATTTCGTAACTAATGTTGGTATTGTGTATTTTGTGTTGCTAGGAGAACGTGTGGTATTAGACGAGCCTCCAGAAAATTAAGTACTTTGAATGACTTAAGTTGTTGTTAATTTAGTGGTAAGTGTTTTTTTAACGGAAATTGTGTGGTTTGTGTTCATATGTTTATTTAGGAACTGTTTTTCCTTTAGAAAAGGGGTAAATTTTGGATTATTTATTGTTCATAATTTATTTGATTTGGTGTCGTGTGGACCATAAGAGCTGGCTTATTAGACCGTGTGGGCACTTTTTGGCCAATTTGAAGGCTCGATTAGGGGCCGATTAAGGGACTCAAAAATTGGGTTCGTGGGCATTTTGTAGGCTTAGAAAAGCGAAAGATTTGGTATGTTACACATGGGTAAGCTTAGAAAGCATGTAAAGTAAGTTTTGTTTATATAAGTTACGTGATATGTTATGCTGTGTAAAGTATATGTTTAGGTATGCATGTCATACAACTTATGTGATATGTATGTTAACATGATTATGCATATGCATTGGGGGTGGGCTTTGATATGATGGAGGAAGTGTATTCTAACAGTTTTACTATAATTCTGGCGGTTAAATCGCAATTTCTGTTTAGCAGCTCAACTGCATATTTATGAGTGGCATACCGCAATGTACTGGTGTGATTGGATGGATGGACTCCTGTAGCCCTAATTGGTGTGATTGGTTGGACAGAGATGGTGTGTAGCGGATTGGGGTAAAATTTATTTTGATATGCTATATGTTCCAACAATATGAAAAATATGAACTATGCTGTGGAAAATATTAAAATTCTGATATGATAATTGCATATGTGAATTTTATAAGTATAATTCTATATGTGAGCCGACGCACAAACTGAGCTTCTAGTTCACTCGTTTGTTTTGTACGTTTCAAGTGGTCCTCAAACTTAGGATTGGATAGCGAATCCGGAGCTCGATATAGTCATTGTGATTTTAAATATGTTTTGGACTAAATTATGGACTTCACTGAATTTTGAATTTTTATTTGTTCTAGGACATTATTATTGGTTTTGACATTTGTTTTGCAAACGCACTATCTAAAAAATCATATTTTCATCTAAGACGATGTAACTGAAGGAATTCTATGGTTTTAAAAGATAAGAGTATTTAAAGTCTTTTTCCACAGCAATGTTTTGAAATTAAATATAATGTTTTACAACTCAAACGGTTAATAATACGGGATTGTTTTAATAAAATTTATAAATCAAGGTTTTCGTCAAGGTGTTCACACGCGATCTTTCGAATACTTTTGCTTTTGATAAATTAAATAATTTTATTACTTTGAACATAAAATTAAGTTTTCACGTAAATTAAAAGACAATGTTTTTACTTAAGGATGTAACCTTCAAAATCTGACCGTAACGTCTAGGTCGAATTTGGAGTGTTATATTTGGTGGTATCAGAGCTATGTTGCAAAACTCGGGCTGTGCATTTTTAATCCAAAATGTTTTTAAAAAAATAATTTTTTGTTTTAATTGGAATTTCCATAAAAAATGACTTTTTGGTTTTAAAAATTGAGACTCTAGCATCTATCCAAGTAAGAAACTTGAACTTTAGTAATACCTTAGATATTGTTGCGTATGATACTTTAGTAAAATTATTTGCCTCTAGAGAGTGTAGTGCAATAACAAATTCTCTAAACTCTAATAAGTACTTCTCATAAAACTTTAGATTTAGGGTTTTTAAAACCTAAACTAATTCATAAAACTTTGAAATTGTAAATAAGATAATGAGTACACGTGGATCTCGAGGACGTGATACCCGTGGGCATGGTGGGTGCCATCGAGGGGCTCGAGTTGAGCCATCTTCAATGGGAAATATGCTCTAATTAAATACAAGTGAAACTATTGAAACTCCTACCATTGAGATTGAGTCTAGGACTTAGACTGTTGGGGACGACGCACTGTCCCAGGCTATGTTGAGGGTCACTAAGACCCATATTGGATCTAGGAGTCGAGGGTCAGTAATTGAATTACTCCAGTTCAATGGAGCAGAATTGTTCAAGGGTGTCGCTTGGGTTGGCCTGACTGTGGCCAACTATTGTTTGGTGGCCACATCAAGAATTATAAACAATTTAGATTGCACCCCCTTCAATGGCTCTAATTCTTCCTCCAAGAAAGAGATTTTGGCAAGAAAAATCTTGAAGATGATTCTCACAACCTAATAGATTGTTAAAGCAACTTCTAAAAGAAACTCAAGAGCAATTCTTAAAGAAAACTTTAAGAAAATTATTACTGAATCAAAAGAATAAAATCAAGTGTCTTTTATTTACAATTCCAAGGCCTATATATAGGCTAGCTAAATAAATCTAAATAAAACTCTTCATTAACTAGAACTCTAATTAATCTAAATAAGAAGTAGTTTTAAACTAAACTTTTTTTAAACTAAACTTTCTTGTTGACATAAAACTCCTAAATAACTTAAACTACTTAATAATTATTAAAAATTCAGAATAAAATAATAATATAATAATAAGAGCTGATAAATACAACATTAGGCTAATATATATTAACAATTAAGCCTAAAACCCGAACTCATTATGATTTAAGCTCGTATTAAAAGCCCAAAACTCGTAACTCCCATCATAATCAGGTCCAGAAATTCTGCCCACACAATCTTTATTAAAACGGTCATAACTTGAGTTTTCGAACTCGAAATCGAGTGATTCAAAGTGCGTTTTGAAGCTAAGAGATAGATCTTCGAAATACATGAAAACATCTTAACCCAGAAATGTAACACCCCTAACCCGTATCCATCATCGGAGTAGGGTCAAGAAGTATTACTAATCTATCACACTTACATTCACACAATAACATCACCAAAACCACATCATCATACATATACTTACATGCATATAATCCACATATTCATACTAGAAACATGTATTACAACTTTAAGGATAACCTAGAGAATAGAAGGAACGGTCTAAAACAAGTTTGGAAGTTTAAAAATAAACTTTGAAAGAATAGATGAAACAGGGCACACGCCCGTGTGCTAGCCCATGTGTGCCTACGGAAAGGGTCACACGATCGTGTAATAGCCCGTGTACCCGCCTGTGTATACATTCAAAAAAGCCATTCTATTTTGCAACCCGTGCCCTTGGGTAGGATCGTGTACCAGTTCATGTGTCTATGCGAAATTAGGCCACACAATCGTGTCCTAGCCCGTGTGTCTACCCGTGTAAATTGTACTACACCCTAAAATAGCACACGATCGTGTGTCAACCCGTGGCACAGGCCGTGTGTCCCAAACATTACTTCATAATCAAGATACAATTCTAACCTATTTTACACCACAAGTCACCAAGGTTTAGCATGCAAACTTTAACACTAAAACACCATTAAATCCATGAATAAGAACATAATGCTATGTTCAACCAAACCTATTCCTTTAAGCATACATATTTTAGTAACAATTACTATTCACATGCAAACATCCACAAGAATATCAATACTTAACTTTCACATTCATGAGCTTAACAACCAATATACAAGCATAAGATATTCCCTATTTATCATAACCACCCACAATACCATTTATATACATGCCAAGGTAAGTTCTATATACATGAATAAAAGTTGACTAAAAGTCTACCAAATGTGAGGATGATAGTGTGTGCTCCTGATCAGATCCAATCGATGCCCAAATTTTTCGAGACCTACATTTATGAAAATCAAACAAGATTAGTCCGGCTTAGTAAGTTCGATACACGGTTGTAATTATCCTTAAACGTAAGACTAAAGAATATAATTCAGGATTCAACCACTCGTTCTTTAATCATCGGCACAAAGGCCTGCTAGGTTTTTAGCTTCCATCGACACGAAGCTTGCTAGGTGAATAGCCCAAATACACTGGCATAAAGCCTGCTAGGCACATAGCCCGAATACACTGGCACGAAGCCTGCTAGTCACATAGCCCGAATACACCAGTACGAAGCCCGCTAGACACATAGCCCGAATACACCAACATGAAGCCTGCTAGGCACATACCCCGAATACTTAGATGCAAACATAGCAATTCACAAAGGATTATATATACCAACAAGCAACCATTATATATGCCAAGATATATAATTCAAAGATAGACATTTATAAAGTGAATTTATAAAACACAAGGTAATGAAACGAACTTACTTATATAAAGATAACGGATATTTAGCGTAGATTATTCGACCACTTTCCCCTTCCCTCGATTGTTAATCGCAGTGTCCGTAGTTTGATCTAATTAATAAGTACTTAAAAATTTAATTTAAATCTAACACCTTTAATCATTCAATTACAAAACAAATAAAAGAATTTCATAACTCCTATACCACTGTTCTTTACTACCCGTATGCCCGAAGTTGCTTATGCCAATAATTGAGTTATATATATAATAACCCAATTTTAATCGATTGAAGAGCAGAAAAAATAAAAGTATACAAGTTTCTTTTGTTCTAACAATATCATATTAGTCTAATTAGCTAATAGATCCCTTAATTTCCATACATTAACAACTAAGTCCTTTGACTACTAGCTAACCTCCCACATGCTATGAAACTTTCCAATTTAAAACTTCACTTCCATTTCATTCAAAATCAACAGCTAAAAACCAACACCAAGCATGGCAATTTCACAACTCTTGATATTTTTGAAAAAAAATAATTACTGCGTTGCATGCACTAAACTCTAAGGATCAAGAACATACAAAAATTAACAAGAAAGGATCCCATTATGACTTACATGCAAATGCTTGAAGAATAAAACCTTGAAGCTTCTCTTTCAATGGAGATTTCGGTTGAAACAAAGATGAAAACAAGAAAGAAAAAATAACAAAAGATAGTGCTTATTTTCCCTTATTTCTTTCTTTTCTTACTTTATTAATTTACCATTTTAACCTTGTTTCATAATTAAATTGGTTTTTTAATTTAAGTCAAACTACTCGACTAACTTAATAATTTTCATTTTATTCATTAAGTCCTCCACCATTTATTTTCTTTGTCTATTTAATAAACATTATTTGGCAACTATAATATACATACTCAAACTTTTCTAATTTCCCAATATACTAATTCGTCAACAACTATAGAAATTCCATATACTAAATACCTCATATGACCCTATGAGCATAACTTAAATAATAAAACTAATTCACTAAATGTAATTAAATTTTTAATCTATACTTCTTTTACCACTAAAAACAGGCTATTACAAGAAATGCCTAGATCCCATCCAAAAAGTCATCGCAAGTTTGCTGATTTCCCCAACTTGAAAAATAGCAGCTTTGATTTCTTGGACCAAGATTTCCAAGATTTGAAATCTTAAATTTCTTGATTCTTGAAATTGATCGAAACAAAAAAATTAGACCAAGATTTGGTTTCTTGATTTTCTTGAAGAAAAGAAAGTGAATCTTGATTTTCATTTTCGGTCGTGTGCATATTTAGGGCTTTGGTTGGATGGTCTCGTTCAATCTTTCTTGGATTTGCTTGGCCTTCGACCTCGTTATTGGGCCTTGAGGAAATTTTATCCCATCAAGTTCATAAGCTTGATTTTGGACCTTGCGACTCGTATCATTCGACAAGAAAGTGAATCTTGATTTTCTTTTTCGATCGTATACGCATCTAGGGCCTTGGTAACGAAGTCTTGGATGGTCCCATTCAATCTTGCTCTAATTTGCTTGGCCTTCGACCTCATTATTGGGCCTTGAGGAAATTTGAGCCCATCACGTTCATAAGCTTGATTTTGGGCCTTGTGACTCGTATCACACCTCAAGCAGAAATTGAAGGGTACATTATCTTTGCTTTATGACAAAGCTTACTAGCAGTAGTTGACTTTGGAGGAAGGTACTCAGCCTGAGCGGGTAACTTGGGCTTATTTTCGGAACGCCTTCCAAAATAAGTATTCGGAGGAAAGTTATGTTGAGGCTCGTAGACATGAGTTTTTAGGGGATGACTCGGGGAGATAGGATAGTGGTCGAGTATGAGGCCAAATTTTTAAGGCTGAGTAGGTATTCTCTCAGATTGTTAGAGATCGACTATGATAAGAGTATCCGGTTTGAGGAGGGGCTAAGGTACGACATTAAGTTTCTAGTAGCTCCCTAGCGGGAATGAGTCTTCGAAACTTTAGTGGAGAAGACGAAGATTGTCGAGGAGCTTAAGTGCATTTAGCGCGAGAAAAGGGATAAGAAAAAGAGTCAAAATAATAATAAGAATGATTCGGGTCCTTTTTGTTCTTCTTATCGGCCTATGAAATGGGTCAGGTTTGAGAGACCTCAACAAACATAGCTAATTGCTAGAGTTGAGCTCGTTGCTAGGGATAAGTAGGTTTCAATCCGTGGGTATTGTAATGGACGTCATTTGGATGAGTGTTGGAGGAAGATAGCGGCTCGCTACAAATGTAGGTCTACTGAGCATAAAATTAGCGAGTGTTTGCGTATGGTTGAGCCGATACGGGCTCTGGTTCAAGGTCAAGTTCAGCCTGAGAGGGTTGTTCAACAGCTTACTATGGGTTGTGGTTAGATGAGGGGAGGTAATGATGGTGATCATGGTCAAAGGGTACCAAGCAAAGGTGCGATTCAAATTGAGACTAAATAGCCAGCTTTGGTTTATACGGCGAGGCATCGTAAGGATAAGGATGCGATCAATGTGACATCTAATACTTTTTTTATGCATTCACTTCCTTATTTTTCATTGATTGATTGTGGTTCCACGTATTCTTACATATTTAGTAGTGTATCATGTAATTTGGGGATTTTGGTTGAGGACACTAGTAGTGAGCTTTCTTTGATTAATCTTTTGGGACAATCTTTTTGAGTTAGTAAAGTGTTTAGGAGGTGTCCAATTGAGGTTCAGAGGTGTATTCCCTATTGATTTAATGGAGTTGTCATTCCAAGAGTTCGATATGATATTGGGAAAAGATTGGTTGGTGGAGGATCGGGTTGTTTTAGATTGTGAATGTAAGAGGGTAACTTTTAAGGTTAGGGATAATGTGGAGGTTGCTATGGTTAGGAGTGTCAAAATTACCTCTGTAATGTGATCTCCGCTCTGGTAGCCGAAAAGTTAGTCTGTAAAGGGTTATGCATATTTGGCTTATGTCATGACACAAGTATCGTAGGGTCGACTGTGTGAGGAATTCATACTATCAAGGATTTTTTGAATGTCTTTCTTGAGGAGTTACTGGATTACCTTCGAATTGGGAGGTTGAGTTCAAAATTGAGGTTTTACCTAGGACAGCTCCGGTGTCTATCGCCTCATATCGTATGGCATCGAAGGAGCTAAAGGAATTAAATTTGCAGCTTCAAAAACTTCTAGACAAAGGTTTATTCGGCCTAGTGTGTCCTAGTAGGGAGCACTGGTTCTCTTTTTTAGAAAGAAAGACGGCTTTATGAGGATGTGTGTGGATTATCGTCAATTAAACAAATTGATAGTAAAGAATAAGTACCCACTTCCGATGATTGATGATTTGTTTGATCAGCTTTATAGGGCATCAGTGTTCTCGAAGATTGATCTTCGTTCTGGATATCAGCAATTGAAGGTTAAGGAGGCTGATGTGCATAAGATTGCCTCTAGAACTTGCTATGGGCTTTATGAGTTCCTTATCAAGCTATTCGATTTGAGTAATGCTCCAACGACATTCATGAATATCATGAACCGAGTTTTTTAGCCATATTTGGATCAGTTCATCATAGTGTTTACCGATGATATTTTGGTATACTCTAAGTCGAATGTTCAGCATGATAAGCGTCTTATAGTAGTTTTTCAGATTCTCCGTGAGAAGGAACTTTATGCCAAATTGAGTAAATGTGAATTCTGGTTGAGTGAGGTTATGTTTTTGGGTATGTGGTTTCTATTGAATGTATTCAAGTGGACCCTAAAAAGATAGAAACTATTTTGTATTTAAAATAACCTAGGAATGTGATTGAGCTTTGGAGTTTTCTTGGTTTAGTGAGATACTATCAAAGGCTTTTTGAGGGGTTCTTACTGATAGCAGCTCCTTTTGAATAAGTTGTTATGTAAAAACATCCCGTTTGTTTGGATCGTTAAGCAACAATCAAGCTTCGAGAAGCTCAAATCAATTTTAACTAAATCACCTATTTTGATTCAACCCGAATCTGGGAAAGAGTTCATTGTGTATAGTGATGCGTCCCATACCGGTTTGGGTTGTGTTTTGATGCCAAAGAGGGTAAGGTGGTGGCGTATACGTCTAAACAACTTAAATAGCACAAGGATAATTATTCGACACATGAACTTGAGCTTGTCGTCGTTATCTTTGCCCTTAAGATTTGGAGGCATTATTTGTATGGTGAGAGGTGTATCATCTACACGATCACGAGAGCTTAAGTACCTCATCACTCAAAATGAGTTGAATCTTAAATAACATCGCTAGATCAAGTTGCTTAAAGAATATGATTGTACAATAATGTATCATCCTGGTAAGGCCAATATGGTGGTCGATGCTCGTAGTTGAAGATCTATGTCTAAGTTGAGGGTAATGTTTGTTCACCTAATTTTATTTGATGATGATGGGACTCTAGTCAAGTTGCAAGTTAAGCCAATTTGGTTGGATGAGATTAAGAGTAAGCAGCTTTTGGATGAGCCTTTAATAAATCAGGTTCAGTAGATTGATGAGGGTAAAACTTCGAATTTTTAGTTTAATAGTGATGGTATTTTGTGTTTTCGAGGTCTAATTTGTGTCCTTGATGATGGGGATTTGAGGCTATCTATTCTACAGGAGGCACATAGTAGCTCTTATGCTATGAATCCTAATGGAAATAAGATGTATCGTGACCTTCGAGAGTTGTAATAGTGGCCTGGGTTGAAACGTGAGGTAACCGACTTTGTGTCTTATTGTTTAACATGTCAGTAGGACTCAATTGTGTAAATGAAAATGAGTAACCATGGACTTCATTAGTGAATTGTCCTTGACACCTACTAAGAAGGACTCTGTTTAGGTTATTATGGATTAATTGACTAAGTCTGCTCACTTTATTTCAATCAGGACCGATTACTTTTTACAAAAGTTTGCAAAGTTTTATGTTTCCGAGATTGTTAGGCTTTATGAGGTTTTGGTATTGATTATTTCCAACCGAGATCCTCGGTTTACTTCTCGCTTCTAGAATAAATTACATGAGGCTTTAGGTACTCAATTGGATTTTGATATGGTATTTCATTCGCAGATTGATGGTCATTCTGAGAGAGTTATTCAAATTTTAGAAGATATGTTTCAAAGCTATGTTATTGACTTTCGAGGTAGTTGGGAGGAGTTTTTGTCGTTAGATGGATTCTTGTATAATAATAGTTTTTAGTCTAACATTTAGATGGCACTTTATGAGGCCTTGTATGGTCGAAAATGTTGCACTCTGCTTTGTTGGACTGAGTTAGGTGAGAGGATGGTTTTATGTCCTAAGTTAGTGGTTGAGACTGAGGATAAGTTTTGTCTAATTCAAGATAGACTAAGATCACTTATGATAGACAGAATTCCTACGCGAACCTTAAGTGAAAGGATATTGAGTTTGAGGTGGGGAATCGTGTTTTTCTTAAGGTATCCCTATGGAAGAAGGTTCTCAGATTTGCTCGAAAGGGCAAGTTAAGCCCTCGATTCATTGGGTCGTATCCACTTTTGAGGCGTGTTGAACCGGTTGCTTATCAATTAGAGTTACTTCCGTAGTTGGATCACATCCACGATGTCTTTCACATGTTCATGTTAAGGAATTATCAATCTGATCCTTCTTATGTGGTTCCAATGGAGGAAATTGTGTTAAGGTCGGACTTATCTTTTGAAGAGTAGTCGATATAGATTTTGGATCATGAGGTTAAGGTCTTGAGGAGAAAGATCATTCCATTAGTTAAGGTTCTATAGAGGAATCATGGATTAGCGGAGGTCACTTGGGAGCTTGAGGAATCGATTCGTCAACGATATCCTCATCTCTTTAAGTCAAGTAAATTTCGAGGATGAAATTTCTTTAAAGAGAGGAAAGTTGTAACACCCCAAATTTCTTAGATTTAAATTGTTTAAGTTTGTTAGATAATTTAACTTGGTGTGTTGGTTAAGTGCCTTAGATGTTTTCTTTAGGTTTTGAGTTCGATTCCCTTGTTTTGGGTTTTCTTAATTTATTTTTGAATTATACTCAACTTAAGCTTAAGGGCTTAACTTTCATTTCCTCAAGTTTATTGACAAGGATGAGCCTACTAGTTTAGAGGTAAGGCTTCAGTTTACTCTTTGATCTTGAGTTCAAATCCCTACGATTGCAAAATAGAAAAAAAAATATTTTTTCCCACACTTGTTAGGTCCATGTGATAGAAATCTTGTTGAATTCAAATTTTGGATAAGTTGTTAGGAACTGGATTTAGTGTGGTTTTTGTTATTGTTAATATCCCTTAAAAGTCTCCCACATTTCTTTTTCTTTTTCTTTGTTCTTCCTGTCAACAGTTTTGTTTTCTTTTTTGTTTTACTCATTCTGCCATTTTCTTCTTTTCTTTTCTTTTCTTCTTCTCTAGAAATTCTTCTTTTTTACATGGAAGCTCTCTTTTATTTTCCCATTATGACTCTATTGCTTCTCTTGTTTCCTTTCTTTCTTTGTGTTGGTTTTGTTCAGGCTCGATAAGTTGTTTTGAAGGTTGATTTTTCTATGGTTGGAAGTTTCGTTATCGTAAGCAAAATTTCTTTGATAATTCTTTCATAATTAATGTTAGTATTGTGTATTTTTGTGTTGTTAGGAGAAGAACGTGTGGCGTTAGATAAACCTCCGACAAATTAAGTACTTTGAATTATTTAGGTTGCTGTTAATTTTATGGTGAGTGTTCGTATGTTTATTTAGGGACTTTTTTCCTTTAGAAAAGGAGCAAAGTTTGGATTATGTAGTGTTCATAATCGATTCAATTTGGTGTCGTGTGGATCACACAGGCTGACTTATTAGGCCGTGTGAGCCCTTTTGGCCAATTTAAAGGCCCAATTAAAGGACTCAAAAATTGGATTTGTGGGCATTGTGTAGGCCTAGAAAAGCATAAGATTCGGTATGTTACACATGGGTAAGATTAGAAAGCATGTTAAGTAAGTTTCGTTTGTATAAGTTGTCAAAACGTTTTTTCTTAACTAGTCCTGAAGATTATTTTAAAACTAATAATGGAGTGGCCACCAATCCTTTTTTAATTTAGTATGATTGGATTACCTTAAAGTTTTGAAAACTCGAGTAAAAGTTGAAGTGCGATCCCTAAATGCATGCTTTATTTGATGTTATTTAAAATCGAACTTTGCGAAAAAAGCTTATTTACTTTGAATTAATCGAGAAGGAAAATCATGTCCAGTAAGTTAGGGCATGACACTTTGAATTTCCGAAGACATCGAGCATTCTTGATTTTTATTCCAAACGAATATTCTTGATTTTTATTCCAAACTTCATATATTTTAATTTTAAAAATAAGGTGTTCATTATTTCGGTTCGAAGAGAAAAAAACACCTAGTAAGTTAAGGTATGATTTTCTCGAATTCCCAAAGTAAGGAACATTGCCTCGATTTTTTTGAGATAATTTATGTATTTTTAAAAAAGGTATACAATTTATGTTATTAAAATATTTTACTATGGACAAATGAATATGCACAAATAAATAAAAATAATGAATGCACATTAAATATTAAAATGAATAATATAATATAAATTAATAAATAAGGATCAAATTGAAAATAAAACAGAATAAAAGGATTAAATTAATTAAAAAAATAATGGGATTAAATTAAAAATATAAAAGGATTTAATAAAAAACCAAAATAAGAGGGAAATTTTAAAAATAAAATAGTGAGGGATTAAATTAAAAACAAAACAGAAATAATGAGCAAATTTTTTAAACAAAAAAATGAAAGGATTTTTAAAAAATAAAAACAAAAATAAAAAAGGCTATATTAATACAGTTTTTTTTAAAAACAATGACTAAATGAGAAATTTTCCCAAGCCCATACGTGTCAACCAAAGATTTAAATGGTTAAGGGACCGAATTGAAAACAAGGGTAAATTATGTGCCAAAATTAAAATGAAATAAAACATAAAGGGACGGAATTAAAATATGTGAAAACGCGAGAAGGAAAAAACAACAAATAACCCTTCCACACAAAACACGCGAACCCTCAAGCGGGTCTGGATCGGATCTTAGGTCGAACCAAGACGACATCGTTCCAAGGTCACTGAGATCAAACCTAAAATGACGCCATATGGGGCACGGATTGTGTGAAAAAAGGACCAAATTGAAGGTCCTAGAAATGACGAAGGATTGTGGGGATAAATTCTCTAATTTTTGAAAGCACGCGGACTCTATGTGGGTCGATTCGGGGCATCAAAACGACACCGTCTTGGGCACTAAGTTGGCCCCCCCAAAACGACGTCATATGGGGCTTCTATTTAAGGGAAATTTAAAAAAAAACTCATTTCACCCTCACACCTTAAAAAAACCCTCTCCCCATCCTTTTTTTCCTCTCAAAGCCTTCTTAAGGCTGGACATATTGTCCGTTGCACCACCGATCGTTGGCGATGACGACCATCGTCCTAGTGGTTGAAAATAAAAAAAACCTCCCTTTTGCTCTGTTTTTCGTCCTAAAGCCGAATTTAAGGTTAAAAAATCCTTGAATTCATCCTTAAAACCCTCAAATCTCTAAAACCCATTCGGATTCCTAGGGTTTTTTAGATGGTTTTTTTGTTTTATTTCCAGGAACACCCCATGCGAACATGAGTTGTTCGATGGGTTTTCGATCGGAAACAGGCCACCCATCATCGAGGTTGGTGACCTCGACCGTTCATGGTGGTGGCAATAACACCTAGGTAACCTTAATCCCCTTCTTTTTATTTTTTATTTATTATAATTTCGAAAATAAAAAGAAAAATATAATACAAAATAAAAATATGAGTAAAAAATAGTATACCTCAAAAATTAAAATCTTTTTTTGTATTTCTAATATTGTAGTTTTCATAAAAAAAAAAAGAGTAAAAGGAAATGTTCTGGCTTTTATAGTCAGTATTACAATACATTGATTCTTTTTTGCTTTTGTAGGTGAAAACGATGGTGGCAGAGGGCTTTCGGCTGCCCAATGGTTGATTCTTTTTTTCTTTTGCAGGTGAAAACGATGGCGGCAGAGGGCTTTCGACCGCCCAATGGTGGTGGGTAGCCTCAAGAATGTGTGCTAACGTGACCTGAATCTTGGAGCGCCGAAGAGTTCTTCAAATTAGGGTTTCCTTATGTGTTTAATGTCTTAGGCCACTCGAGCTTGTGTTTTGGGTTTGGGCTAGGGTGAATTTGGGTAATGGGTAATTGGGTTTAGGGTTTTGTAAATAGACATTTAAAATGGACTTGGACTTTTAATTTAAAATGTTTTTTTAATTTTTTTTTTGTTGTTTTTTGGTTTTTGGTTTATTTAGGCTTGGACAAATTGGGCTCCAACATAAGTTATGTGATATGTTATGCTATATAAAGTATATGTTTAGGCATGCATGCCATACAACTTATGTGTTATGTATGTAAGTTAACATGATTATGCATATGCATTGGGGTGGGTTTTGATATGATGGAGGAAGTGTATTCTAGCAGTTTTAATATAATCCTGGCGGCTAAACCGTAATTTTTGTCTAGCAGCTCAACTACATATTTATGAGTGGTATACCACCATGTACTGGTGTGATTGGATGGATGGACTCTTGTAGTTCTAATTGGTATGATTGGTTGGACAAAGATGGTGTGTAGAGAATGGAGGTAAGATTTATTTTGATATGTTACATGCTCTGAAAATATGAAAAATGTAAATTATGTTGTGGAAGATATGAAAATTCTGATATGATAATTGCATATGTTAATTTTATAAGTATAATTTTGTATATGGGTCGAGGCACACACTGGGCTTGTTGCTCACTCATTTGTTTTGTATGTTTCAGGTGATCTTTAAACTTAGGATTGGGTGGTGACTCCGTAGCTCAATATAGTCATTGTGATTTTACGTATGTTTTGGACTAAATTATGGAGTTTATGGACTTTTGGATTTTCATTTGTTCTAGGACGTTATTATTGGTTTTGACATTTATTCCGTAAGCACACTATCTAAAAGTTTGTATTTTTATCTAAGGCGACATAACTAAAGGAATTCTATGATTTTAAAAGATAAGAGTATTTAAAATATTTTTTCGTTGCAAGGTTTTGAAATTAAATACGATGTTTTACAGCTCAAATGATTAACCATACGAGATTGTTTTACTAAAATTTATAAAACAAGGTTTTCGTTAAGGTGTTCACACACGAACTTTTGTATAATTATGCTTTTGATAAATTAAATAACTTTATTACTCTGGAAATAAAATTAAATTTTCACTAAATTAAACAACAATATTTTTACTTGAGGATATAACCTTGATAATTCGGCTCTAGTGTCTAGGTCAAATTTAGAGTGTTATAGTCAATGAATAAGGATAAAGTTTGCTCCCATCAAACACTCCTCCTTTTCATACACAACTAAAGATCAAGCAAATCTTTTTAGCGGAAATAAAATTATATTTTTTGGGTAAATTACAATAATAGGGTAAAGCTCGAACAATCAATGCGACTTCTTTGGCGCATTACAATAATAGGGTAAACACTCCTCTTTGCTCGTTATTGTGCAACGAGGATAGAGTAAAGACCAAAAAGAGGACCAATTTTGTCTGGTCCCACTGAATTCGGCTTCTTTAGTGCTTCTTCATCAAATAACTCACTCTTTTGCTTCGTTTGTTGCTCAACTCCACTATATCCACTTCTCTACAGCTTTAGGAAGATGGGATTTAGTGTCGTGATTCCACCTTTCCCCATGGAAACTTTAAAGAGATAAAACTTGTTATCGTAGCTTCACTCCATTCCACTGTAACCTCAGCGAGATTGAGATCCATTACTCATTTTAATCCGATCCACTGTAACCATAGAGATATAGGATTTAGTGCTTCACTCCATTCCACTATAACCTCAGGGAGATTGAGATTTGCTTTTTAATCTGACCTACTACAACTTCAGGGGTATAGGATTTGGTGTTATACTTCACTCTATTCCACTATAACCTCAGGGAGATTGAGATCCATTACTCATTTTAATCCAATTCGTTGTAACATCAGGGATATAGGATTTGGTTCTTCATTACATTCCACTGTAACCTCAGGGAGATTGAGATATGCTTTTTAATCCGACCCATTACAACTTCAATGGTATAGGATATGGTGTTGTACTTCACTCCATTCCATTGTAACCTTAAGGAGATTGAGATCCATTACTCATTTTAATCCGATCAGCAGTAACCTCAAGGATATAGGATTTAGTGCTTCACTCCATTCCACTGTAATCTTAGGGAGATTGAGATCTACTTTTTAATCTGACCCACTGTAACTTCAAGGGTATAGCATTTGGTGTTTACTCGATCCATCACGCCATTTCATAAGGAATGAAACCTATAAAATGCTTCTATGGACCTCTATCTAGGCCAAGCTATTAGGATGCTATGATTGGAATATGTCAAATGCTCCCAACTAAATGAGTAAGCATGATATTAGTATGAATGTCATATTTTAGAATGATTTTTCTTTGTCCTTAGATCAACATGGTTCGTCGTTTGTCCAAGTTCTATCACAGGCAGGCTACTCTGTCTTCCTTTGGGCCTACGATGAAACTCAATGAAGTAGTCTCAGTGTGAACTACTTGTTTCAAGTTTGGTTCTTTTCAACTAGTGGTTCTGTTTCAGGTCCCCATACCATTTAGAAAGTTTTCAGAGCGATACGCATAGATCCTTATATGTTTTATAACATTAGTCCATTATCTATTATTTTAATGCAAAAAATGCTTGAACAATGTCGTGAAAGGATAAGGTTGAATTTTATTGGAGACAAAGCTCAAAGGAAAGAATTGAAAATTGAAAACATTGTTCAAAATTTTCCAAGTATAAAATAAACAAAAAATGAAATTAGGTGCCTTAGATATCAAAGTATGAGCTTCTCTGAGCAGACTTGATGAAGACCACACTGAGCCTGACATGTGCTTAGGAAACCTGGAGTGCTTTGTCGATGCCTCAAGATGTAAAGTTCCTCCACCTTGTTACTTCTGAGGGAAACAATCATTACAAGTTCATTCTTTGCTCCAAATTTGAGTTGCCCTTTTCGGGTTTTCAACTCAAAACCCTTTTGGTTTCAAAACACCCTTTACGAGTTTTCATCTTGACTTCTCCTGTTTTTTCTTTTTCTTTATTTTCTTTTCTATTTTTTAAATGAAATATTTCTTCATCGAGTTTGAATTCACGGGATTGTGAAGATCTTTGCCATCCATTTCATTCAGAATGAGAGCTCCTTCAGAGAAGGCTTTCTTCACTACATAAGGCCCTACCCAATTAGGCATCCATTTTCCTCAGAAGTCCTTGTGTATAGGAAATATTTTTTTCAAAACTAGATCTCCTTCACGGAATTCTCTAGGATGGACCTTTTTGTCAAAAGCTCGCATCATTCATTTTTAGTACATCTGACCATGACAGATAGCTCTTAATCTCTTTTCTTCGATCAAGTTCAACTAATCATATCTGGCTTGGATCCATTCTGTCTCATCTAATTGTAATTCTGAAAAGACTCGAAGAGAAGGAATCTCAACCTCAATAGGTAAAATTGCTTCCATTACATATAATAATGAGAACGGTCTAGCCCTAGTAGAAGTTTTAACCGAGGTTCTATAAGCAAAAAGGGAAAATGGTAACTTCTCTTGCCAGTCTTTATAGGTCTTTGTCATCTTTGCAACGATTTTCTTGATGTTTTTATTAGCTGTCTCTACTACCCCATTCATTTTTAGGCGATAAGGAGATGAATCGTGATTTATGTTCTGGAATTGACTACAAACCTCTACTATCGTGCTATTATTCAAATTCAATGCATTGTTAGATATGATCCTTTCTGGCATCCCATATCGACATATGATCTCTTTTTTCAAGAATTTGCTACCTGTAGACTTTGTGACATTGGCGTAAGAAGCAGCTTCCACCCATTTGGTAAAATATTCAATAACCACAAAGATGAACCTACATTAGAAGCCTTCGGTGAAATGGTTTGATATCATTCATGCCCCACATAGAAAAATGTCACGGAGAAGTCATGACATTAAGATGTGACAAAGGTACATGAATTTTATCTCTATAGATCTGGTATTTGTGACACCTCTTAGCGTAGTTGATGCAATCACCTTTCATGGTGAACCAATAGTATCCAAATCTCATAATTTGTCTGGCAATTGTAAAACCATTGGCATGTGTTCTGCTAATGCCCTCATGGACCTCTTGTAGTATTTTTCTAGTATCAATAGCGTCGATGCATCTTAACAACACTTGATTCTTTCTCCTTTTATATAGAATCTCTCCGTCTAGGACATATTCATTTGCAAGCCTTATTATTGTCCTTTTATTATTCTCAGTAGCTTACTCCGGATATTTTTGATCTTTTACATATTGTAGAATGTCTTGGTACCAAGGATGGTCATCCTTTTCTTCCTCTTCAATGTCACAGCAATGGGCTGGAGCCTCGTAGATGCTAATTTGAATGAGTTTTACATCTTCTAGCTTGTTTACTTTAATCATCAAGGCCAGAGCATCAGCCATTTGATTTTCATCTCGTGGGAGGTAATGGAATGTGACGTCATCAAACTACTTAATTAACTTGAGAACCAGCTTTTGATAATCAATCAGCTTGGAATCTCTCATTTCTCACTCTCTCTTGAGTTGATAGATTACTAGTGCATAATCCTCATATACCTCCAAAACTTTGATCTCTCGTCATGTTGGCCTAGTACGCATCCCATAGAATTTTTTAAAACTACCAAGTACAGGATTAATGGTTTGCTAAGACTCGACAGTACTAATATTGGAGCATTAGACCTTGAAGTTGTTAAACATCTTTTGGCATTCATCGTCCCATACACCTGGGTTTTGGTTCCTAAGAAGAAGGAAGATGGGGTCACATTTCTCAGTTAATTATGAGATGAACCGAGCGATGTAATTCAATCTCCCTAACAAACCTCGGACTTCTTTTTACGTACGAGGTAGTGGTAACTCTTGTATGACCTTGACCTGACCTGGATCAATCTCAATTCCTCTCTTGCTAACCACAAAGCCTAATAACTTGTCTGAAGTAGCCCCAAAAGTACACTTTGTTGGGTTCAACTTTATCTGAAATTTCCTCAATCTTAGGAACAACTTGCTCAGGACCTTCACATTTTCTTCCCCTATTCGGGACTTTGCAATCATATCATCGACATAAACCTCAATTTCTTTATGCATCATATCGTGAAACAATGTCACCATGACTCTTAGATATGTTAACCCGCATTTTTAAGTCCAAATGACATTACTTTATAACAAAACGTCCCCCACATTGTGACGAACGCAGTCTTCTTCATATTTTCGGGATCCATCTTTATCTGGTTATATCCGGAGAAACAGTCTATGAAGAAGAATAGTCAGTGATTGATAGCATTACAAATGACATATATTTTCTCCCTAAATTTGTGTATTAATTATCTCTTTTATGGCATATTTAGCATGCACGATAGACATTTCATACTTAGTTTTTATGCTTCCTAACCCAGTGTTGTTTGGTTTAAATTCTTGTTATTTTATCTCTTTTTGTGCATTAATGTCGCCACATGAAGCATATATATATTGTGTCTAAAAATTATCAGCGCAAGGACGCATCTCAGTAGATTAAGGCTAAAAAGAATTCAGAATGTAGCCACAAGTATAGCTTGGAATTGTGACCAAGGATGTTAGACCATAGAAAGCTTTACTTTGTTTGAGTGAATTCAAGCCACAAGCACATCTGGAAGCACTAGCGCAGGAATTTCACACGTTGTCACTGTAATTAAAGATTTCATATCGCGACCAGAGATGCGACGACAATCTGCAGATTTATGAAGATCACACCAGATCTGCGTGAGTGCACAGCTGGACTGTAACAAACTTTGCCATCTGTAAATGGAATTGGATTTGAGAAAAGATGAGATCTATCATTGTTGAAGCTAGAAAGCATTCAAAGTTGTGGCCACAAGTTGGTCAACAAATGCGAAAAATTATAATTTGCGCCGACATTCTACAACAATCTAGTAAACAAATCAGATCTGCATAGTTGTCAATAACAAACTTTTACAACTGTACTAAGTAGTTGGATCTAAGAATGGAGAAAATCTATTATTTCTTGAGCTTATAAATAGAGGAAAGAAGAAGGAGATACATATCAAGGAGTGAAGAATTTAAACCTAAAAAAATCTCTCAAATCTTCAAGCAAGCTACCATAGAAGCTTGACACAAGAGGTCAGTGAGCTGATGGAGTGAGTGTGCAATGACTCCTGACGAAGAGTGCTTAGTGCTGTGCAAAAGGAGCAGTTAAGGAATAGTCCTAGTAGTCTACAGATAGTAAGCTTCGATTGTATTTGTTAACCCCTCTCTTTATGTTGATGAAGTACTCTTAACAATTGAATGAAAATGAGAATATCTTTCAGTGTTAGATTACTTTGAATCTTACTTAATCTTTCTCATCTATTTTTTCTTGAATCCAATTACATTAAACACAAGAGTGCAAGTGCAGTCTAACGACATCGAGAGATGCGGTGACAAGTTGATTTAACAAGCAAGTTAGGCAAGAGTTGCTTGGGATTAGAAGAGATTCTGATCACTTGTTCTTGAGTGCACAACGTTGCTCACAACGAGAGGTGGGTAATTGTGGGTGCTTGAGTCTCATTTAAATAGAGAGCTATAGTTGGTAAGAATTAATTGGAGCTTTATTGCTGCGACAATTCATCTATACAATACCTTGTCGGTGCATCCAACGTTGTTACTTAGCGAAGTCAGTGATCCACTCCAATTCTTCACACTTGATCACCATTTACTTTTATGCATTTAAATTCTCAACACTTCAACAACACTTTGATTTACTTTTTGTTACTTTGACAATTAACCTTGATTGCATTGACAGTATTAACAATTTTAGTTTTTAGATTTGACTTAATTGCACTTCCATCTTTACTCACATTTTCTCTAATCCTAGCTTTAGTTGCTTCAACATTTAAACATCAAGAACCCATTCCTCGTGGGATCGATATCTGATAGAATTGTTCTATCTACTATACTTGCATCGACGTGTGTTCACTTGCACAATCGATGTGACGTTACAAACGCGATCAGTGACCTACTGTGTTATCTACCAGATTATCGATATGAGGTAGTGGAAAGTTGTCCTTTGGGCTAACATTGTTCAAATCCCTATAGTCTACACACATACGCACTTTCCCATCCTTCTTAGGAATAGGGACTATGTTGGCTACCCATTCTGAATATTTGACCACTTGGTGGAAACTAGCGTCAAATTTTTTTTTGACCTCCTCTTTTATCTTTAATAATATGTTAGGTCTCATCCTTCGGAGCTTTTGCTGAACAGGTTTGCATTCTTCCTTTATGGGAAGCCTATGTACCATAATGTCAATACTTAGGCCAGACATGTCTTGATAGGACAATGTGAAGACATCTTTAAACTTTTTGAGCAACTCAATAATATCTTTTCTTGTTTCTACAGAAATGTTTGTCCCGATTTTCACCTCTTTCTTTTCGTCTTCATTCCTAGGCTCATAACTTCCATTGACACCTTATGAGGTAAGATCTATTTCTCCTCTTGTTTCATAATTCTTAACAAATCGAGAGACAAGTTACAACCTTGATCATTTTCAAAGTTCTGAGGTTCCTTTGAACACATATCTTTCACAAAATGAGGCTCTAAGTCAATATCAGCATCACTCATATCATTGATATCCAAAGACTTGTCAAAGGGGCAAGAAGGATCCAAAGAACAAAATAAATTTAAGAATGATTGATTGTATGGTATAAGTATGAATATATAAAAAATGTTTGTCAAATTAGATAAGAACAAATGTATTTACGAATGATTAATTGTGTAGATTGAGAATAAACAAAGAATAACTAGTAAGATATTTGCCAAATAGGATAGAAAATGCATTTTTTTATTAAAGATAACTAATAATGATCATGTGCCTTTTTACAAAGGATTCCTATCGCTCTTAGGCTTAAAGCAATAGGCATGTTTCGAGTATTACTCTGAAGAAATCCTAAAGGTTACAAAGAGTTCCTCTACAGTCTAGTTGCTTAGAATGCTTCTCAGGGTGCAGGGACGAATTCTTGATAAGCTCCTTTCTTTGTCTCCTTCTTTGGATATAGCATTGATACTCAAATTCCTTATTATTCCCTAGGTCTCGATTATCTTTCTTTCCGTCTCCTCCTTCTTTGTCTTGAGTTAATTATTTCTCCGGATATGAACGTTTTAGATATGTGGAGAAAGATCATTGGTTCCCACTTGACCTCTTCCTCAATCAATCGCTCTCTTCTCCTTTCTTGTTTCCTTTTCAACTTCTTTTTCCTTTACCTTGCATCTGGTTTGTATCCCAAGCCGAAGCGATCTCATTTTTCCACCAATATTGGCGCATTGACTCTCCCTTGTAGGTACGTTCCAAGTCCTTTTTCGGGTAATGCTCCTTTTCCAACTGTTAATCACAAGCTCATCCTTGTAGTTGGAGATAATTTTGCTACAAAGACCTTATTTCCTTCAGCAATGAAGATTGCATTGACAAATTCCAATGGCTGAAAAAAGCACTCTATGGCCTCTTCATCTACCCCTACGTAGGGTGCGTCACGTGTTACCGATGCTATGATGTCTTCTCCAGACATGACCATATCAGAGAAACTCTTGGCAGCATTCCCTAGTAAATGACTAATGTAAGGTGCCTTTAGGGTATTAATACAATAGTTGGCAGGGTGAATCTGGACAAATTTTCTGTGATTAGCTTTACTGCCTCCATGGAATCGCTTTCGATTACTATTTTCTCATGGCCTCGAGCTTTTGCTACTTGAAGGTCATGTAAAATAGCCCAAAGTTTTGCGTTCAGCGTTGATCCTCGCTGTATATCCTAAACTTTTTGATAGAGGTTCAGATAGTCTCACACTTTTAACCTAATCCTCCCAGAATAATTGAACTTGGATCCTCCTCAAGCTCTCACATGCATCCTAGTGGAAGATTCAATTTGATTTATTAAAAATGGGATAAACAAGCTCATTGGGAGAGAAGATTAAAGCAACATGGAAATTTTTTATATATGATAAATTCAACATGGAAATTTAATAATCACATTAATTCAATTTTATCATAAAAAAATTAGTAAAATGAACTCATCCAATCCAAATTGATGTGAATAAATAACTCGAAATTATCTAAATTTGACTGTCAAACTTTAATGATAAAATCCATAATTTTTTACTTAAAAAACTTCACTAACGAACCAAAATAACATCAACTCAAACATTTTAAAACTTAAATTGACATCACCTTAAATCAATTCAACCTATATCTAATTGACAAATCTATCTGAACCTAGAAATAGTGTAGTTTTTTGTATAAGCCGGGGGCAACGGTTGGTAGCTTGCTTGCTTGAGGGGGCAGTTGGATATAGATATAAACAGCAGCTCCTTGTCATTAGGAGTCATTTCCCTTTCCAAGTTGACTACCTATGTGACTGAGACAATGTGATCAATCGTAGAAGGTTGTTAAGCGTTAACACCCAGTCATTAATATGGCATGTTACCGTAACATCAAAAATATCATCTGTAGGCTTTCCTGCTAATCACTGAATCTGCCTTGATTGCTTTTGTTTCCATAGAACGAAAATATAACATCCATAGCCTGTGCTGGCAGTGACTGATTCAAAAAATTTCATTTTCATATCCCACCTCCCTCGATTTAATAGCATAGGTGTTCAAACCGGAACCGGTACCCAGATCGAAAATTAATCAATACTCTAATTCAGAACAAGGTGAAGAGCCAATCCACCCACAAACTGGAACTGTTTACGATTGAACTACCAAATTGATTGATTCAGTTTTTATATGTTTGGGCTCAATTATCCTAGCCCAAACCGAAAAAAAAACCCTTTATTTCAACTCAATTCATTTCAAAACCGGCCCAAAACCCTTATCCCAGCTCAAAATGATAAAGGCAAAAATGGTTGGGTACCCTAACTAAAACTTCTAAATATGTAAACCAACAAAAGAAAAAACAACGTGGGAGTCTTTTGGTGCCATCTGCCTTCCTTGTTGCTTCTTATCTTCATCTGCCTAGCCTATCAACTTTAATGTCGCCGGTAACCATTTGAAGCCACTGTCACCGCCATCAAAGTGAGATTTGGCCGCTGATCTCTTCTCTCTCTCTCTCTCTTTTCTTTTAAACATTTAGGAAAGGGAAGAAGAAGAAAAGCCATGAAAGAAAGTTAAAGTCTTGAGTAGCGGCCAAAAAGAGAAAAAAAAAAACTAAAAAATAAAATTTGTAAACTTAAAATGAAACATGTTAGGTTGATTGAAACTGATGGTTTGATACCTTCGATTATTCTAAAAATTATTTTTAATACACAATTTTAGATTTTTTTTTCACTTTAATATAATGAAAAATATCAGTATTTATTATTATAAATGTATTAGAAAGTTATTTTTCAAAAAATAGTTTTTTAAGATGTGTTTGGATGAAAGACTTGGCAGAGGGATTTAATTTGTATCAAAATTTTCAAAATTATAAAAATAAAAAAAAATTAGTTGAATAAAAATATAAAAGAATTTCAAAATTGTGACTAATTTCAAGAGGAAATTTCAGTAACTTTCAAATTCCATCTAAAAAACAGTTTTTTAAAATTACTCATAATTTTAATTCATTTAATTCATATAGTCACCTATAAGATAAAAATTTTAAACTTTGAAAATCATATTTATTTAATTCTAATTTATATTTTAAAATTTTTATTAAAAATATTTATAATTTTTTTAAAAACTAATGATACTCATGATGATTTTTTATATCATTTATATTTAATATAATTATTCTTCTTTAATAATTATTTTTAATTTATAAAATACTAATAGCTTAATTTTATTCAAACAAAACAATTAAATTTTTTAAAATTTTGAACTGATAATTCTAAAATTTTATCATTTTAAAATTCTCCATTGATACTTTTAAAAATACGTGGATACTTACAGTATCTAGATCAACAAGTTGATAATCACTAGAAGGCTTCCAAAGTAGTTGGATTCATTCAGCCAACGCCCTATAGTCAAAGCACCTTCGAAGCAAGTCAACCACAACAGTGTTTTCCAAGTTATTTTACTCAAATGATCCAAACAAATAAACAATTACAAAAATGACTTAGATTCAAAAACAATCACCTAAATAACTTGAAATGAAAAGTAAAATAGGGTGGGGGACCTTAATGACCAGCATCAGCATTTACCTTGACACAATTATTGCCCAATGATGGTGTCAGGTCTTAAAAATGATTTTTTTGGTTTTGGAATTTCAATGGTAGGTATCAAGGTAATTTTTTTCACATCGTATTTTATTGGTATACGTTTATACAAATATTTGAAAAAAACAATTGAAGTGCTGGCCGTGTAATGGTCGGCACCAACTTTTTAAATAAAAAAAATTTGGGTGCTTGCCATTTAATGCCTGGCACCAACTTTTATCTGATATAAAAAATATTTTTCATGTTTTGGGTGATAGATGGTTGGCATCACTTTTTTTGGAACCAAATTTTTTTTTTTGGGGTTTTAGAACATTAATGGTTGATACCAACTTTTATCTGATATAAAAAAATATTATTTGGATTTTAAGTGATAGATGATTGACACCACCTTTTTCGAGAATAATTTTTTTTTAGGGTTTTGAAACACTAATGACTGGCATCAACTTTATTGAATAAAAAAATTAATTTTTTTTAGGATTTTGGGACACTGATGGCTAGCACCCCAGTTCTCAATTTAAAAAAAATAATTTTTTTGGGTGCTAGTACACTGATGGCTGGGACCAATACCAAATTTAAATAATTTATTATTTTTGGGTGCTGGGACCCTGATGGTCGAGACCCAAGTATCAGATATATATAGAGGTGTTTTGTCTTTCATTTGAGCTTTTTGTTTCCTTTATCAATTGAAAATCGAGATTAATAATATCAGTATTTTGTTTGTTGAGAAGGAAGCAGAAATTGTTGAAAATGAGTTCCCAGATTTTGTTTGTTTATGTTCATTTCAATGGAGAAATGATAAATACAGTTGAAGAAGGTGTGTCTTTCAAAGTCGGCAAAAAATCGGAATGAGATTTAACAAACGTATTTCACCGGCAGATTTGACACGGAAGATCAATACAAAGATAGCTACCCACTGCGGGAAGCAAATGTTGAGACTGTTTTACAAATTTCTGGTTTCAACATATCTGCTCAAGTTCTTAAAAATGGAGCTTGAAGATGATGATAATGATCTAGGGGCAATTATAGCAATTGATTGCCCCCTAAGATGGATAATCCTAGTTTGGTTGAGTTTTTCGTGGAGATAACTGAACCAAAACCTATTCAAGTTGTAATTCCAATAAGGTAGCATTTTAGAATTGATTTTGACCTTAACGTCTGCTAGGAAGATCAATCGGGTTATGGAGGGTCAATGAAAACTCCCAAAAATCCAAACACCGGTGGATGTTTGTATAACATCCCAAACTCGAGTCCTCATCTAGAGATTCATCCAGAGCTGTTGGCCACCATAGATCTGGATGCAGCTCTTGCACGCGAGTTCCCCGAATAATCCAGGGGTCTTCATGACCAACGTAGATCTGGATGCACTCTTACACGTGAGTTCCCCGAATATACAAACATAGTGTCGACTCACCTACTTGATAAAGAATCGAACGCTGAAGAGTTGTTCGTAGGACAACAATTCGATAACAAAAAAGAATGTTTACATGCAATATAGAAATACAGTTTGAAATTAAATGTGGACTACAATGTGACAAAGTCGACATTGTCTTTATACGATGGAGAATGTTGGAAAGCCTCAAGTGGTTGTAACTGGCGTGTTCGAGCAGCATTAATGCAGCAGACTCAAATGTAGATGATCAAGAAAATAGAAGGTCTACACACATGCAAGGTTGCTCGTATGTCGCAAGACCATCAAAAGTTGGATGCAAAAATAATACGCAACTGCATCATCCCTTTGGTGAAAGAGTCGTCCACTATTGTTGTATCGATCATTATTGCAAACATGCAAGCTCGATTCAAGTACAAGGTTTCGTATCGAAAGGCATGGTGGGCGAAGCAAATGCCGATGCAGTTGTTGTATGGTGATTGGGATGCGTCATACAACGAGCTTCAAAGGTTGGTAGTCGCGATGTAGGAGTATGTGCCGGGGATGGTGACTAATTTGCAAACACTACCATAAAGAGGTTCGGATGACTAGATACAACCGGAGAAATGATTTTTCCATCGATTGTTTTTTATGTTCGAGCAGTGTGTTAAAACCTTCCCTCACTACAAGCCGATGGTGCAGGTGGACGAAACCTGACTTTACGGCAAATACGCACAAATACTCCTGATTGTTGTTACACAAGACGACAACCGAAATGTACTTCTAGTCGCTTTCACCATTGTGAAGCATGAGTCCTTCAAGTCTTGGGAATTTTTCCTTAGAAATATGTGGAGGCACGTTGTTAAGCAAAACAACATTTGTCTTATCTCGAACTAGTTGAGGCTCTACTATATTGGCATGCTTATATCGCGAGCTTTGTTGAGTGACAAAGCCATCTACCAAGACCATGAGCAGTTGCGACCTTCTATTGTAGTCTTGGGCCTTATATCGAATGCCATTTTTTGGAAATAGTGAGTCATTAACCGTGGGTGTGGCCACTCTTGAATAGGTGATTAATAATTTGATTTTACTTGTTGTTTTTTAATTATATAGTATAGTAATTTTTGCATGCAAAAAATAATTCAAAATATTATTCTATTTCTCAGATGAGCAACTCTACCAGGAATTAAACGATTGTTCATCGTACCTGTATATTGTGTGATGATGGAGATCCATTCTGGAGATGACATAAAATACGCTTCCGAACCTTTTTTTAAATACAATAATTCCAAAAAAATTAAATTAATTAATAACGTGTTGTCTACACTGTGTAGTTTCTATGGATGTCTTATGTCGAGGAAGGAAATGCGGCCCTCAAACCATCATGGGTTAATGAGAAGTAACATCTGTTCGTGACAAATGTCCCATTGATTCATTTTCATATGGTGGAGTAGCACGCAGTAGATCGGGTACTGAGACAATTCGATTGCCCGCAACCTATCTCGAGCTCTTCCGTCGACATTAAAGAATTCCACGGAATGGACAAAGAGGGTTCGGGTCGGGACACCATAAATTGATCAAACATACATGTTATGTACATCCTTCTGTGGAACACTCAACATGTGAGGCGCCCTTTCTTTGATGTCTTTAAGGTAGGGTTCTCTTCTACATATGAGTACGTAGAATGGTACATGGTAAATAGGATGCCCTACATATTTGAAGGTCATTATATAGAGCTCTCGGAACATGCGCAACCGGAATCTTCCCGATTGTGACGAACGAACACATGACCGCATTGTAACCGAGTTCCGCCATTGGGAACATGGATTTTACGTCAAACTTTGATCTCAAGCCCTAATATGAAGCATCCGGATCATCATCCATACGCCCGAGCCCCAATATCCTCTTTCGTTCAAGGATATATTTGGTGACAACCCCAAGCCTCAACATTCGACATACTATAAATCGTCACCACCTGGAGCTCCACTGGCAAGCACGTACACCTACCGTTGAGGATATTTTTTCCTTAGCACCTCCGATCACGCAATACCCCTTAACTCTCGACAATGGGGTAGACAATTATACCACTTTCCTAAGTAAACCGAAAAGGACACTAAAGGTTGGACTGAGCAACTATCAAACACCTCAACAAGGTGCACGCCCTTGCCAACGGAGGCAGCCTGACCGTTACGCGTCGAGGCTAGGGACATCGCCGAGATCTAGACAATTTTGATTTATTTTTTGTAAATATTTACTTTGTAATTATTCTGTTTTTCAATATAAACTGAATTTTTAAAATAATTATTTGTTTACATAAATGAGTACAAAATATTAAATAAAACAAATACATAATTCGAACAAATAATAATACACAACAAACAATATTTACAAATACAAGAAAATACAAACATTTTAGAAACTTAATATACGAAAATATAAAATTCGACAAACAAATAATACAAGCTAAAATTGATTTACAAATACAAAAATAATACGAACATTTTAGAAACTTGATATACAAAAATATAAAATTCGACAAACAAATAATACGACTAAAATTGATTTACAAATACAAAAATAATATGAAAATTTTGAATTGTAGTTTCTCCACAATTAGTCGTCTTCTGCTTGAATCAAGTCTATGTTGCATCAATACCCCAACTATAAGTTGCAGAATAAACGCTCTTACAAGGTAGATAATGTCCATCTGCGTTGGACATCTCGGTTAGCCATCTATGACAAAGAAAGTCATCCAACCTTTGATGGCATAAGCTTTACGGCTCACATGACAGTATATAATTCAACTCCGTTAAAAGTATGAAAATATATAATTCAACCCTAAAATTCGATTGTACACTCCAAAACACTCTTATCTGCAATTCACTACAATACACTCATTTAATGATACACTCACATTTTGATGGTACTCTCAACTATTTTTTCCCATCCAATGATAATATCACAACCCAAAGCATTGCCTATATATAAACTAAGGGGGTTTAGGCCATCTTATACCCCAAACCCAGAAAAATAATTCTTTTTATATTTAATGTCGACCATTCGTGTCCCAACACCCCAAAAAATTAATTTCTTTATATTTGATAAAGTTGATGCCAACCATTAGTATCCCAAAATCATAAAATATTTATTTATATTTGATAAAGTTGGTGATAGTCATTAGTGTCCCAAAACCCCCGAAATTTTTTTCTGGTGCTGGTGCCGGCCATCTATCACTCTAGACCCAAAAAATATTTTTTTTATATCAGTACAAGTTGGTTTTGGCCATTAAATGACCGGCACCCAAAAAATTTATTTTATTATTTAAAAAGTTGGTGCTAGCCATTATATGTCCAGCACCCATTTTTTTTTTTCAAATATTGGTATAAACGTATACCAGTACGATACGGTATGAAAAAAAATATCTTCGTGCCAGCCATTGAAGTCCCAAAACCAAAAAAGTCATTTTTTAAGCCTTGACACATTCATCAAGCAATGATTGTGTCAGGGTAAATGCTGATGCCAACCATTAAGGTCCCTCAACCTTATTTTACTGCTCATTTCAAGTAATTTGGGTGATTATTTTTTAACCTGATTCATTTTTGTAATTATTTATTTTTAGGTCATTTGAATAAAATAGCTTGTTTTCCATGCTTTTATCAATCATGCTATGAATATGATCACAATAAGTAATTTTTTTTTATAAAGGTCATCTTAGGAAACCAGCACGTCCAGCGTCTAGGGTGGTTTCCTCCTCGTAAAAATTGTAAACCATGCCACCCGATACCTGAGTATATCCATAACCTCCCATTCCCTGTTAGTTGTATCTCCGAGTCTTTGTTTTCACTATTTTTGTTGTCTGCTCCAATTCTATCGAGATAAGAGAGATCCCAGCATGAGGTTGATTCCCAATTCTTTCATTCACTCTGATTGTATCATCAAATCTTAACTAAACAAAATTAATGAAACAAATTGAGAAAAGCAACCAAATTTCGAGACAAAAATATGGATGAGAAAAAGTTAGAAAAAGTTGTCAAAGTTCAAGGATTAAATGTTGCATTATCCTATATTTTATGTTTACATTATATTCTATTTAAATGCTTTTATTAAATTTGCAGATATAACATTTTGAAATTAAAAAAAAAAACTCATTTAGTAGTCACGCAATAAAAAGTAATGTTGTAATGAACTCAAATTTAATAAAAAATCTTAACATTATTAAATAATTAGATTTATATTTTAAAATTTAAAATTAATTAAATTAAATTACTTAAAATAGAAGTAGGAGATTATATTCACATGTATTTTAACCTATGATAAAATATATAAATAGTATACAAATACACAAATCGTGATTTAATATTCATGTAGAGTTACCTAAGTCTTGTTGATCTTTCCATTCCACCAATCTTTAGATACGAGAAACGATGATGTCTGAACCATCTTATAATACTCAGATTACTCACAGCCCTCTTGCAATCACTTTATTATAATCCTCAATCTGAGCAAAATTTTCCATATAGTTGTTCTCGAAATTCATTAATTGAAAGTATTATTTTAAAAAGAATTACAACAAATTTTTTGACAAAATTTTTTTAAAAAATCATCGCTTTGATCACGTTTTTTTTCTATCAAGAAGTAGAGGCATTCGAGAATCTTATCATTGGGACACCCTTCATAGTATCCTTTTTTTAATATCGCCCTCCACCTGTTGGATATCATGTTTAAAACCTGTGAAAACATATATCTCTTCATTCACCAATTTATGTTGAAAGGACATACGAGGTCCACCTTAAATCACCGCCGTTTTTGGTGGATCATTATCTCTGAATCTCATTTTCTTGGTAGCCTAACCCAGATGTTTGAGGTTCACCTGTTTTTTTACTAGCAATTTCAGACGACAGCATTTCGACAACACACGCAATCTTTTCCTCCACTGACACATTCTGCAGGGATATATTTCACACAACCGCTACTCCCGCATTGTATTACACACCCTGTGCGACACCTGTTTGATTACTAAAACAAAAGCTAACATAAATGAATAATGGAGAGAAGATTTTATTCAACTTGATTTTCATAAATACACAAGAGTATATTTATAGACTGGATACTAAGGCTACTAACTATCTAACAACCTAACTTCCTCTAACAAATCTTTAACAGACGAGCTCGCAATCTTAGTGAGCTCGCACACTTGATGGCAGTCTTGGTGAGCTCGCACACTTGATAACCTCAAAGTCTTGGTGAGCTCGCATACTTGATGAGTCTTAGTGAGCTTACACACTTGATGAGCTCGCACTTCACAGTTCCCAACTTGTTCTTCACAATTGCTAACATTCTCCTGGTTTTCTGCCTTGTGTTGATTGTTTAGTTGATCGTTGGTCAGAGGGAGTACACACAACACATCTCGCAAGAAAGAGAATTGTTTTGGGTTAATAGGTTTGGTGAGGACATCGCAACTTGGCTTACTGAGGGCACAAAGTTCACATGTAGGACACCATCTTGAACCTTCTCGTGAATAAAATGATTATCAATCTGAACGTGTTTAATCTTAGCATGATGAGTCAGATTGGTTACCATCGATATTGTGGAGGTGTTGTCACACCATACTACTAGTATATGCTGTAGACTAATGCCAATGTCAGTCAACAGCTTTTTCACCCATAGCAGCTCAGAAACAAAGTTCATAAGGCTTCGATACTCTACTTCTAAAGAGGATCAAGAAACAACAACATGCTTCTTGTAGCACTAGGCAACAAGATTGGAGCCAAGGAAAATGAAGTAACCAATGGTGGATCCCCTGTCGTCAATTGTGGATGCCTAATCAGCATCAGAATAACATATTAATTCAAAACCACCTTTAGTGAAGTATAAGCCATGATCCAAGGTGTCATTAAGACACCCAATGTGTATCTTGTGGGGCATTCATGTATTGACTCAGTTTGTTAACACAGAAGGCTATGTTCGGACGTGTAATACATACATACTGCAGAGTACCAATAATAATGTGATACAAATGAACATCAGGAAACAGTGTGTCATCTGTTGCAGTTAACTTTGGTGAACCTGTCATAGGTGTAGAGGTAGGGGATGTTGTATCCATACCTGTCTTGGGAAGTAACTCTAGAATATACTTCTTCTGAGAAAGAAACAATCTATGTGGCTTACTATGAACTTTAATGCCAAGAATAAAATGAAGATTCCCCATGTCTTTAAGAGCAAATTTGCTATGTAGCTGATGCACAACTTTATCAATCTCCTTGAATGAGCTCTCCATGATGATAATATCATCCACACAGACCATTAGAAATAGAGAATTCTCACCATTTATTTGTATGAATAACGAAGGATCAACTTTAGAAGCACGAAAGCCAAGTTGACTCACCAAGTGCTCCCTCAATGTATTAAACCATACTCGAGGTACCTGTTTAAGACCATACAGGGCTTTATTTAACCTGCACACAAGTTGATTATCCTTAGCATCTATAGTTTCAAACCCTGATGGCTGATCCATATAGATTTCTTCAGTGAATGTGCCATTAAGAAAGGAATTATTGACATCAACTTGTCTCAGAGACCATCCATTCATAACAATCACTGAGAGAACAACCCTCACTATTGTAGAGAGAACTATTGGACTAAATGTATCACTGAATTCTAATATAGCATGTTGAGAGAACCCTTTAGCAACCAACCTTGCTTTTTCCTTTTTCACAGTCCCATCAGGTTTCTTTTTAAACTTGAAGAGCCATTTGCAGCCAATAGATCTCCTAGAAGATGGGAGAGAACAAAGTGTCCGGGTATTATTCTTAATGAGAGCTCCAAGCTTATTTTGGACAGCATCTTGCCAATTAGGGTACATCATTGCCTCATGAACATCAATAGCTACAGTGTTAGACAAATCAATTACCTTGGTATGGTATATCTTAGGTTTGAATAAACTTACTTTGTTGCTGGTAACCATTGGATGAACATTAACTACATTTGGTGAGGACTATCTGGTTTTAGAATAGGTAACTGGACTAGGCTGGCTTGACTCAGAGGAGGCAGTAGGCTCAACAGGGTTAAGTACAGGTGATGGTGGTTTACTTAAGGGAGGTTGTAGTGATCTTGGATGTTGAAGTTGTGGGATTGTTGATGGTAGTGAATGTGGAAAAATGACCAACTTTGAGCTAGTTATAGGATAAGTTAGGTTGTTGTTGGACGAGTTAGATTGACTCAGACACTTGTAACTTGTCGTGATATATATTTTTCTTGAAGCATCTCGACACATGTAAGCTTTATGGTTAGACAAATATCCAAGAAAGGTACTAGGTATGGATTGAAATTGTAACTTGTTAGTATTGTATGATATGACATTGGGAAAGCATAAACATCCAAAAACTTGAAGGAACAAATAGTTTGGTTTTTGATTGAAATAATTTTTCATAAGGAGAGATGTTACCTAGTGGTTAAGAAGCTAACCGATTTACCAAGAACACTGTACTGCTGAATGCTTCATGCTAGTAACACAAGGGTAACGAAGCATGTGCGAGCATAGATAGGCATGTTTTCATAATGTGTTTCTGTTTTCTCTCAACCAAACCATTCTGCTCAAATGTATAAAGACAGACGACTCTTTGAACAATTCTTTTTGAGTCAAGAGCCACCTTAAGGCTTGAAATTCTTCTCCCCCATCAATTTGAATAGCCTTAAGTCTGTTACCAAAACACCTCTCAGCTTGTTGAAGGAACTGAGGAAACACTATGGCCACAACAAACTTTTTCTTTAAGTACAACCATGTATATAGGGTATAAGCATCTATGAATGCTACATAGTAAGCAAATCCATTTGAGTGGATTAGAGAATGCCCCCAAACATCAGCAGACACCATTTGACAAGGAGAAGTATACTCAGAACCAACAGTAGAAAATGGTTGCTTATGATTTTTTCCCAAGTGACAAGAAACTATAATTTTATTATCAAGAAACTACACATTACAATGAAAAGCTTTCTTCAATGTAACTAGACAGGGATGACCTAATCTAGTAGCAGCAGAAAAACACTAAGCCAACTTATCTGTCACAACTTAGAGGTAGGTGGCAGATTTAACTTGTAGAGACCCCCATGAATGGATCCTTGCAATAGCACCTTCTTCGTTCTTAAGTCTCGCACTTGACACTTATTAAGAAAAAAACTCAAACAGAACTTGATTATCCTTTGCAAATTTCGATACAAACATCAAGTTTTTAGTGATGTTATGCACAAATAAAAGAGATCGTATGTGCAGTGGGCGAGAGTAAGTGAGTGAAGAGGATTGACTAGTACGAATAATAGGTAAAGCAACACCATCACCCATATATATCATACCTAAGCCACTATATGGAGTGCTCTCAGTCATTGAGGCAGTAGAATTTGTAAAGTGATGGGTGGCACTAGAGTCCAGATACCAAGCATTATCTCCCACAATAATCCACAAGATGATCGATTCTCCCACAGAGTTGGCACTAAATACGTGAGCTAGAAGATCGCCCTCATCCGCAACCTGGTGTAGGAGCTGAGTAGGGACGTTATGATGGTTGTTGAGAACTCTCAACAAGGGTAACTGGAGGATTCATAACCATATTGGCTGAACTGGACACATCAACCAGTGTAATTTGTAACCTTGCTTCAGTATCAAGAAGCATGGATATAATTACCTAAACACCAGAGGAGACCTGACTTACGATGATGATATTACAACTGCCTCAAACTCACGAGAAAGCCCATTTAGAATCGCGGTGACATGTTCATGTTCATTGATTACTTCACGACAGCCCATAAGATTGTCACAGCTGTTCTTTATTTTCATCAAGAATTCCTTCATTAAAAGGTATCCGTTTCATTGAGAATGAAGGCCACATTTATAGAACATCAACCTAGACGTAGTTTTATTGTCATAGATGTTAGCAAGTGCATTCCAAATGTGAGAACTGGAATACATACCTATGAAATAAAGAAGGACACTTTGATTGATAAAAGATAGAAGCCAAGAAGCAAGTGCACTATCTTGTTGTTCATATCGAGCAAAATCTGAATTTTCATGAGAAACACCATCATCATCGGTAACATGCAGAGGGGAAGAGATGTACGATCATCAAGAAACTGTTGCAACTTGTGAGCCTTGATATCAAGAAGCACTTGTTGTCTCCATAGTAAGTAATTAGAATCATCGAGAAGTATATTGATCTTCTTGGTTGAGAAGAAACGACTGTCAAAGACACCTTCGGTTACAAAGGCCATTATTGAGGTAGCAGTGGAAGTCGCAGTCAAGCAAGTGAATACCATGAGTAGGTCTACACAGGATCAATTCGTAATTTCCTTAGAGCAGTCAAATTAAATACAAATATATTTAAATTTTGTAATGAAAGTATAATATTATATATAGTCTAATGACAAGAGTACTCATCTGCATGCATTTTTCTTTTTTAAGAATAATACTAGCTGAAGCACTTTTATTTCAAAAAACATAACCCAAGACTTGGGCTACCAAAATCCAAAACACGATAATAAACCCAACCCATGGTTAGATTATTGCTTCCCAAAGCCAATAAATGTGAAGCTTCTAGACTAGTCAATAAACCTTTTAACACCTATCAGGAATGGTTTCCATTTACAGATCTAATTGCATGCAATAAATTCTTTGCTTAAGCTTTTTACATCCTCAATGTATGCCCAGATCTCAGATCTATCTTCCTCATCCCTCTACACTTTTTTATCACCTTCCACCTCCAAACTCCTGATGTTCAAATCCACTCCAGTTTCCAACGCCCAAATACATGACATCTTTTCCTATTCAAATTATTTCCTCTTTTTTTCTTCATGTTAATTTGGATTCAAAATTTGATTCTTTTCCTTTTTTTTTTATAGATTTGCAAATCAATGAAGTAGAAGTAGCTACCGCCACAAATCTCACTATAATTTGATCTTCTTTTTTCATTAGTTTTCTTCTGTTACACACGTACGAACATGTAAAAATGTAAAACGCCCCATGCACGTGCATATATTCTTTCTTACTTACCCTTCCCCCACCGTTTTTCTTTTTTCAGTTTTGTTCTACTTATTCCCACATAATACTATAATACCCTTTGGAAAGGGTAGGAAATCATTACTTGAAAACATAAGTATCTCCAATGACATCGTTGGGCACATAATTGCTACTCCCTTCTTCACTCGATGGTACATACCATTTTTTTCTTTTCCCATTAATACCCTATTTTCATTCTTTTTCAGAGGTTGTTATTCATATTAGAGTTGAGTCTTACTATCAAGCTCATCATTCCCCATTAAAACCCTAAAGCTTGCAATGGCTAAGTTATTTCATTCAACTTTACTCCCTATTATAATCCACAATCTAACCTACGAACTTTACCAATTTTAAGGTTATTTCTCAATTTCTCAATTCTGGAAGTAGCTTCGAGGAACAGTGTACCAACTCAAGAGGTATGGTCCAAACGATCACCTCAGGTTTTATGCCTGATTCTGATATTAATGCTTCGATGGAGGCATTTGTTAGAGATGCCAAGTTCAAACAATAACTTCTAGAAGAACTGTTTTTCAACTTAAGGGTTATTATCTGTTGTTAGGCTAATCAACCTAATCAAGATTTAATTCTTATAGGCAAAATGATCACCTCAGGTTTCTAGCTTGATTTTGATACTTTTGAAGCTCTGATTGGGGCATTGTGTAAAAAAGGTAAAATTTCTCAAGTCGTGAAGCTTTTAACGAAGATAATGATCAAGTTACATGATGTTAGAACATAAAACGCTCTCATTCGTTGTCTTTCTGAGAAGGGATTCCTAAAGGAAGTTCTTTTTGTCTTCCCCAACATGATAAAGTTAGGGACGGAGCCTCGTATTCCCACATGTAACAGAGTGAATGATGCATTTTGCAAGAGGGAATGATTACCAACGCTCAAGTTGTCATCGACACAATTAAAGGGAAACATATTAGGTTTAATGCTAACACCTATCGTCTATGTCAAAAAATCGATAGGATTTAGAAATTTAATTATGGCGCTCACCAACTTCGTAGGATCAAGAATGCCTATCATCGGAGTCGTTGGAACTTCTTGTAGCTATTCCGTTCGTGGTTAATTATTATGGCTATCATTATTTCCAACAACATCAAAATCAGAGCCATTTTTGCTGGGATATCCCCTCGAATGTTCTGTGTTCATAACCTAGATAATATTGGACGAGGGGTTTGAAGCGCTCTTTTTCAGATCCACCAGGTGACGCAAAAGCCTCGTTCTGTTGATCTCACCATCGCATAGATCAGGTTTGATTCTCTATTCCCCAAAACCCTAATTATTCCTTCCTTTGGGTTTTATCCATCATTGCTAGATCGACTTATCATAATTCCTCTGGACTTTTCTTTGCCCTTAATTATGAGCTCGTTGCCATTACCAAGTTCGCTCTAGCCTAGCCCATCATTGTCCAAACCTATAACCAGGCCTCGATGTCGGCCTAAGTCTTGAGTTCTTGTGCCCACATTCTTTCCCTTGTTAAGAGCTGAAGCCTCTCGTCTTAGGTCAACTTGGCTTGCCTTCAACCCAGGTTTGTTATTAGTCCCCAAGTGGCCCGAAACCTTTTTGGCCAAGCTAGGCCCAACTTTATGTTGCTAGTTTTGACCTGTGTGTAACGGCTTGTCACCTTTCATGAGCCTAACCCTTGGGAGACTAGAGCTCCCTATTCTAAGTCCATAGTGGACCCTAGCCATGCGAGTTTGTGAGATTACTTCCCCCTCTAGGTTTTCCAAGACCTAAAACCTAAAATTATTGGTCGATCCGATAATGGCCTTGCCACCATCTTTTCGGCCCGCTCACATCGTTTGTTTACCCCTCTTTTCGACAAGCATCCACGGGCCATATGTGTCTAGTCTTGGTGTTTCTTCTTTGTTTTCCCCCACGTAAAACCTTTGTTCTCCCCTATTCCCTGTATTGCCTTTACTAGTTACGTCCGGCCCTAACCCTCCTCTAGGGAAAATATCTTTCATATGCCCATAATGGCCACACTGGAAGCAAAATTATTGGTAAGTGCTCACACTCAATCCACTGGATGGTTCCATTTACCAGGACTTGGGAAATCAAGGCCTTGTCCAAATTGATGAAAATTGTCATTCTTGCAAATCGCCCTCGAACACCATTGTCTATATTAAAATCTAATTTTGTAACTTTCCTGATCATCCCCCAGTTTCCCGTAGTACTTACATATCATACATATGCCTAGGTAACCCAAGAAGTCTGATCCATGCCATAAGTGTGCTAGGATATGATTGGGCGGGATTAAAATCCTAGGTAAGAATTTTTCTACCCAATTGAGTTGGTTAAATTTAATGAAGATTTATATATGTATGAGTATATGAGGATCAAATGTATACTGATACGAGATGTTTTTTAGTGATTTGGAGAAAAATATAGGAATATTATTGTTATCTTGAACTTTAAATGTGATTATATTGAAATATTGGTTGGTATTTAAATTCGAGATGATTACCCTATTAATTGTTTGGGCCGAGTCGGATATAGATGGCATGTCATAGGATAGGAAGAGTTCAGGGTTACTTCGACTACGAGTCGATGAGGCACTAGGTGTCAATTTACTTCGATTTATCCGATGAGACACTGGGTGTCAATTTTATTATAACGATGGGCACGTATTATTACTTCAGATTTATTCGATAAGGCACTGGGTGCCAAACTGGTGTGTTGGTTGGATCCATGTATCCGTCAGTGTCCAAGTCGTGTTAATAGGGAATTTAAATAACAAATGTTATGTTTAAATGAAGTGAAAATGCTATGAGACATATGTTGAATGTTAAAGAAAATTATATATGATAGTTAAGTGGCGTATACCAAATGAAAATGCAAATGATGGAAATAAATCATAAATGAAGTAAAATACAATTCGAGAGACAAAGTGGGATTAGAATATGAGTAATGGTATTTCAGTGAATATATATAAATAATGGTTAATGAAAATGCGAAATATGAATAACGTATCATGAACATGATATAAGAAATAATGTTGGTAGAGTTGTATGGATGTTAAGTTAGAATTCTAAAAATGTTGCATTGTTTAATATGTTTAGGTTATTAGTATACCACCGTATTATACTAAGTGTATGATTATGTTGCATGCGCAGGAACCTTTTGATAATCACATCGCTTGGCATCCAAAGACAAATACGTACTCAAGCTTCTATGAGTTTGTCTTTCTTTTGAAGTGGCATGTACCTAGGTAGAGTCGGGTGTACCCAATTAGAATTAGTGTATAGAATGTCATGTATTTTGCGTTTTGAAGTGTAATGGATATTCATTGTGTTATTGGGAGGAATGCTAGCTGAGGTGATTATTGCTAAAATGTGTTTGTGGATGTGGTTATATTATAAAAACTGGTATTTTATTTTCGGTAGTTGTAAATCATCTATCGGTAGAACTCTGCTGAATTTTAGGGTTTCGATAGAAGTGCAGGGGAATAGATAGATTAGTTATTGACTTATTTAGTGTCGGTAGAAGTTTTTATTAAGTTTCGGTAGTATAGTAGTTGTTGCGGTAGTTGAAATTTAAAGGTTCAATCGAAGGATTAGGCAAATTTTAAATTTAGCCTCTTGGAACTTTTAGTATCAGTAGTTGCTTATGTTGTATCAGTAGTACACAGGGTTGTATTGGTAGAACTCATTCAAGTACCGGTAGAATTCTGCAAGTAATTCTGGGTGCTTCACTGCCTTTAGAACTATCGATACCCATTTTATGCAAGTATCAGTAGAAGTCCTTTAAAAATCAAATATTCATTAAAAATAAAAATAAATTCTCTCATCTTCTAATTCATATTCCATTATTGATTTCTAAAAAATTTATCACGGGATTAATAATAGGAAAGTAAGGTTTTACTTAGTTTCTTATTATTTGTAAAGTGGTGGCATCTCCTTACACATGCCCGGTGACCGAATCGAATAAGGGGGTGTTACAACCTTGTTCTGAAGTGTAGTATTTCATTTATCTCCTTCCCAAAAGCTTGATAACTACTGTGTATTCCATGTGTTTAATAAGAATTTGATTTACTCGTTCAAGGAATTTAATCAAAGGAATACCATTAACCGGTGAACGCTCCACATCTTCCTTCAATAGCTCAAAATCTTCTTCACCATCCAGCCCATCCAAATTTGTTGCTCTCTCTGATCCGCGAGGGGGTTTTTCCAACCAATCGATCTCTCTCAGGAAAGGGTTTCCCTTGCAATCGGATTTGTATCCATATCAGCGCCTCGATCCTCCTCTTTCTCCTTTATTTTTACATTCTTCATTAAGCAACTCACCAATCTTCCTTATCGTCATCATTGTTCTCCCGTGCTTATACCCATTGTAATCGATCTGAATCTCAAATCTTAAGTTAAAGCTATAGATTATCTCATAATCCCTCCCAATCTTTAAATAAAAAGATATTAGGCTTTAGCACACTCGAACTTGGTTGTTTATGAGGGATATATATATATATATATATATATATATATATATATATATATATATATATATATATATATATATATTTGTAATGGCTAAATTTTTTTTTATGAACTAGGAAGCATGGACACAGCTCATCCCTCCTCGCACCAGTGTCGTACGTATGTCTGACATAAATACATTTTCGACATACCCAAATACGCATGAGATCCTATAATACATAGAAAAAAAAATTGAGACATTCCTGATACGGGTGGTTCTAAAAAACAGACACGATCTTGACACGATGATGATGGATAGAGGTGTCGGATTGAAAGACCCTAATTCAGAGTGAAACGAGAAGCAAAGTTTTAGATTTTTTTCCCCTTGTGTTTCATGAAAGAATTCGAAGGCTGAAAGTATGGTTGAAAGTTTTAGGGTTTTTTTAAAAGAGATGAAAGATTTTTTTTTTCTTATCAGAATTTGAGGAATCCAAGGTCTGTCTTGACTATTCTGTATTGATTTAAAATATTGGGCTGGATTGCCTTTTTGGTTGATATTATTGTGGGCAGCCCAAGGTCAGTCTTGAGCTATTTGTAAATTGATTTTTTTATTGGGCTTGATATTTTCTTTGTCTATAAAATAAAATAAATAGTAAGAATAAATAGCTTATTAAGTATTTTAACATCGACAGAGAACCCTTATCATGTGAGCATGTCTGGTATTGTATTGTACCCGTATTGCGATCCGTGTCCATGTTTCATAGCTGATGAAGTGGGGGAAAGGATAATAGATTCAATGTAGATTCAAGAGACAACAAATCCTGAAACTTACCGGGGGTTCCTTCTTTCTGGGGCAAAAGAAAGGGAGGCTATGTGCTTCATTAATGAAAGAATTGTGAAGAGTACACAAGCATGGGAATAGAAGCCGCTAAATCTTGAGAGCAAGGAGGGTTTCATTACAACTGTTGCATGTTCTACCAATGTATTTCATGCAATGCTTTAAAGTTCCTAAGAGGATCGGTGACGAAATTAATGCAGCAATGGCGAGATTTTTGTGGGGACAGTAAGCAGAGGGAAAGAAAGATGCATTGGGTGAGAGGTGGTCTCAACTAATTGATATGAAATCTAATGGTGGTATGGGTTTTGAGGAGCTGAGGTTAATTCTTAGTCTTTGTGGAACAAAATTGTTAAAGGGATATATTTTCCAAACTGTTCAATGATGGAGTGTAGTAAGCGAGCTAAGGCTTCATGGATTTGGGCTACCATCCTTTATTTTTTGAAGGATAAAATTCGGTGCCAAGTTATGACTAGAAAGACTTAGCCCCATTCCTTTTTTCATATTTAAAAATATTAAGAATATTATTTTCTTATATTTTTAGGCTTAATGTATTATTGAGTACTCGAGTTTGACATTTTTTTCTTATGTGGTATATGTTTTATTTTTTGATCCAATTTGGTGCCTGTATTTGACAAAAGTTATATATTTTGGCAATCAAAGGTAGCGGTGCTAATTTTTTAGTATTTAATTCGAGATTTAAAATTGATTTGATGAAAAATTAATTGCTAATATTATTAGGTTTTATTTTTTCATGATTTTGTTAATAGAATAAATTTAGTATTAATAATGAACTATTTTTTGGTTTAAATAATGATTTTTTTTTTAAATTTGTCAAATATTGTCCAATGAATGTTATTTAATTCGTGTTTTAGGGTTGATTTGGTGAAAGTTAATTAATATTGTTAGTTAATTATGTAGTTTCATCAAATCAACTCTAAAACCCGAATTAAACATTAAAAAGTCAATATCATTACTTTTGGTACCAAAATATATAACTTTTTATCAAATATAGGTACCAAATTGGATAAAAAAGTAACACTGGTACCACATTAAAAAATGTGTCAAATTCAAGTACCAAATTATGTATTAAATCATATTTTTATAGAAATATCATAATATTAATGAATTTTAAATCATTTAAATGCATATTTTTTTACTTTAGAATATTATATCTAAAATGGACATTTTATTTCTCAAAAACACTTAAATCTTAAACTAAGTTTTTCAAAAGCACTATTCAAAGCAATGAAGAACCAACCCTTAATGTACTATTTCTCAATGTCGAGTAGAGTAGACCTACCAAAAGTGAAGAGCAAATCCCTAAAAAAGTTGCGGCGGAGGTGATTGAATCATAAGAAGAAATGTGAAAGTTGTTGAAATAGCATAATCCCACATCTAAAAATAATAAGGTTGTGGAGTGTTTGTACTACTGTGGTCTCTCCACCTTTAAATCATCTCAAAGTTTGTCATTTCTTTCATAAGAAAAAAAATTTCTATTATAATTTTTCACTTGTATCTTTTGTAGTGAAATATATTTGGTAGTGTCTGAGGATGTAGGCATAATTTGTCGAACTTCATTAAAATTCTAGTGTTATTTATTGTTTCTCTTTTAATATTTTGTAGTTTACATTTGTAGTGATATATTATGCTATAAAATTACAATGAAGGGAAATTCTATCTAGGAGATTGAGTTTTAAGCGAGACCGTTTGTAATTGTTGGGCATCGACCCGATTAAGCAACGAACAAGTTAAAAATAGCGAAAGAAATTGAGAAATTGAACACACAAATTTAACGTGGAAAAACTCCTCCAAAGAGGATAAAAAACCACAGGCAAAGATAATTTGACTATAATGGCAAAAGAATGAAGAGTACAAAAGATGGAGATAAAAACTGAACTCCGAAAACCCTAAAACAAAGAACCCTCAAAACGTAAGGACTAAATTCTCCAAAAGTGTTAGGAGTTCTAAACTCTGTGGGTATATTTCTAAGATTGTAAAAGAGTCTATTTATAGGCTAAATTCCCAAGTCAAATAATAATAAAATAATATAGCGTAATAAGAGTTTGACTCAAACAAATAAATAGAGTTTAATTGAAACAAATAAACAAAGTTTAAATGAAAGAGTTGACCAAGTTAGGGCACGTTTAATAAGCAGATTGTTACACATTGCCCTATGACCAAGTTGCCACCGCTTCAAAAGAGTTGACTTCAACTTCGTAACAGACGAGGGACGTCCGATTTCATCGATCACTATAGAACCTTCCAGAATATAAAGAATATCGGTCTTTTTACCTTTTAACAAAATGAGAGATCCATGAGACACTTTAATGGCGCTCGACTCGATGTTGATTCTGCAACCTTTTGAGTCTAAAATACTTAAGGAGATGAGATTCTTTCGTAAATCAGGTACATACCTGACATCTGATAGTTTCCTAATCGTACCATCGTGCATCCTAATTTTAACAGTACCAATACCGATTATCTTACTGGATGAATTGTTTCCCATGTGCACAACTCCACCTTCAATCGAACTGTATGTGGAGAACCATTCTCTGTTGGGACACATGTGGAAAGAACATCTTGAATTTAGGATCCACTCAGAAGTAAGCTCGGAGCTTTCGCTCGTTGACACTAACAAGAAATCATAACCACTTTCATCGGCCAAATTAGCACCAAATCTTCCTCGTTACTCTCAGCGGTCCTTTTATTTCGCAGTTTGTAACAATCTGCTTTGACGTGACCTAATTTCTTACAATAGCGACACCTTTTGTCTCGCTTCTTTGATGTTGCCAAAACAGAAGCTTGCTTATCTACCTTGCTAACTGAACCAAACACATTGTCGAGTTTGTCTTTGCTCAACAAATGACCATTCACATCCTCAAACGAGAGTTTGTCTCTACCATAAATCAAGGTCTCCCTAAAAGACTTGTATGAAAGGGGTAAAAAACACAATAATAGCATAGCCTGATCCTCATCGTCAATCTGAACTTCAACATTATTTAAATCATCCAAAAGAGTAATGAATTGACTGATGTGATCTCTAAGAAGCTTACTTTCATTCATGCGAAACGTAAATAGACATTGTTTCAACATTAAACAGTTAGTCAAAGACTTAGTCACATAAAGAGTTTCTACCCTTTTCCACAAGGCGGATGAGGTCTTCTCCATCAATACCTCCTGCAATACCCTATTCGCGAGGCACAACTGGATTGCAAACAAGGTCTTTTCATCAAGCTCTTCCCATTCTGATTGATCTAGATTATCGGGCTTTTTTCCGGTAACAACCTTTTTCAAGTCGGTCTGAACTAGAATTGCCATCATCCAAACTTGGCACAGATTGAAATTTGTGACAACATCGAACTTCTCAATGTTGAACCTTCTTGCTATCATTTCTAAACCGATTGATCTACGGAAATCGAACTAGCTCTGATACCACTTGTTGAGGATCGACCCGATTAAACAACGGACAATTTAAAAATAGCTGAAGAAATTGAGAAATTGAACACACAAATTTAACGTAGAAAAACTCCTCCGAAGAGGATAAAAAATCACGGGCAAAGATAATTTTACTATAATGGCAAAAGAATGAAGAATACAAAAGATGAAGATAAAAACTAAACCCTAAAAACCCGAAAACAAAGAACCCTCTAAACGTAAACACTAAATTCTCCAAAAGTGTTAAGAGTTCTAAACTCTGATGGATATATTTCTAAGGTTATAAAAAAACCTATTTATAGGCTAAATTCTCAAGTCAAATCATAATAAAATAATCTAGAGTTTGACTCAAGCAAATAAATAGAGTTTAATTGAAACAAATAAACAGAGTTTAACTGAAATATTATTTCTCAATTTTGACTTGAAATAGGAGTCATAATTCAACAGTAACCCATTTAATCTTTCCTATGATGATTTTTTAGTACAATAATTTACTCTCTTTACCCTATTCGTACAACAAAAACTTCATCTAATTCGGATTTTAATTAAAAAAAATTTATTCAGGTATGCTCACGTCTCATCAAAAGTTTGCTTTTGAATTCAATTCTCCAAATTTTTTTAGTCTAACCAATTTTCTGTTGCTTCAAATCTTCAATCTATTTAAATATAAGTCGAAATCTTAAAATTAAACAATTAAAACCATTAAATTCAAAGAAAAATTCATAAGCTAATTAGAATTTATGCACTTTGGATTTTTATTTTCAAACTTGAATGAACTATTGAATTTGACTTTGAGCTTTAACCCCGTTTAACTTCTAACTTTAATTTTTGTTTGATTTTACAAAAACAATGGTTTTTTAAATAGATTTTTTTTATTTTCAAAAATGCATGAAAGCACATAATTAGGTATCCAAATATTTACCTGTTCACTTATTTAGGTTGAGTTTGGATAGGAGGTGCGTGTATTTGCGATTAATGTAAAAACAACAGTGATTGTGATATTAGATACTATAACAAAAATGTAATGTGAGATAAAATAAATTCACCAGTGATTAATCCCCTCACAACAATTATTTTTAATCTTATCGAAACTAATCTCACCTTCCATCCAAACTATTATAGTGACTAATCCCCTCACAACAATTATTTTTAATCTTATCAAAACTAATCTCACCTCCCATTCAAACTAAACTTAACTAAACTTGGTGATATGGACAAATTTGAATGTCTAGTTACATTAAAAATATTTTTTATTTTTTTTAAATTTGAAAAAAAAAATCAAAATTACCAAATGGGGTCCATGTCTAGTTTTGCCCAATTTGCAACAAAGATTTGTCAAAGTCAGCAAAGATATTTTTCATCGAAATATCAAGTTACTTTTAGAAGAGGCAAACGTAGTTTTCAATTAATAAGAAAATAAAAGAATAATTTATATTAAGATAATTTTAAAAATTAATATTTTTAAGTACCAATGAAATGAAATAAGGTCACTTAATCAATTCTTAAAATAGATAAACATTTTATTATCAATTCTTCAACATCCAATATCATTTCTAACTCAATTTAATTGAAATTAAATTATTTAAAAATAAATAATTAAAATTTTGATTATTTTGACAATAATAAAAGAATTTAAAATAATAAGATATTCTTTGTTGATTAAATTGAATAGTTTATATTATAATAAAAATGTAATTAAAGATAGATATTACTTCAATACGCATTATGAATTTGAATAAATGTAAAACGATTCTATCTTAAAGATTTATGTAAATATCGTATCAAAAAATAAAAAAAATATTTTGAGAATTGAGATTAGAGTTTGATTTAATTTGTATGCGCCAAATAATAAATAAAATTAATTATGATTTCAATTTGTTAAAATTATCGAATTAACTACTAATTTTTGAAATTAATGTCTCAATTTTTAATTTTATTTTTAAAAACTATTTTAACATATAAAATCTAATTTAAAAATAAATAATAATATTACAAGTATATTTAAATTTTCAATCTGAATATTCTACATCATTCCATCATCCTTAACATCATCTTTTCATATTCATGGTTTTCTTCAATCTATCATCATCTAGACTTACCCATTTTTGACCTAGCTCGGTCCATAAACATGTCTAATCATCTTTGATCAATATTAGACTTTTAATGCATGTAATTACTTTGGAGTTGCAAATTACTTAAACAATAATAAAAAGTTTAAGATTCATATAAAATTATAATTACAATACTAATTGAAAAAATAGTATAAAATAAAATAAATCCGACATACAATTATAAAGTGAAGTTTTCATATTAAACAATAAGAGGGAAAAGTGAATAAATCGTGTGATGATGATGAATGAATATTATAATTTTATATCATTGATTTAAATAGCCATTATTTTAATGAATAATTATTTTTGAGATACTTTAAACTTATCAATACTAATTATCTCCATTTGTTGAATATTATTTATAATTATAAATCTTAATTTTAATTGATAAATAACCGTAACACTAATGAAATAATAATTGATCTAACATAATACATGTTATTAATAATTAATATACGTAGTTGAAATCAATAAAAATTCTATTATACAAAAAGATATTGATATGATTTTATCTATTAATTTTTTATAAAAGATTTTATAATTATTCTTAATCGCATAGTTCAAATGAATAAAAACTCTATCATAAAAAAAATTATTTATTTATTGTCAGTTTAGTTATTAAAAGAATATTAAAGGGTATTTTCATCGATTTAAAAAAAATTCAAATTTGTACTTTTATATATATTATAGATAAAAAATTTGAAAGCAAAAGAAAATTTTAAATTATTTATTTTAAAAATGATTTAAGTAAAGTGAAATTGAAGTATAGAAGCTATTGAATGTGAAAGAATTTATAACAATATGTTTATCTCTTTAAGAATTGATGAAGTGACATTGTTTTATTTGTGCTTAAAAATTAAGGGTTTTATGATACTCTTAATATAAGTTATTTCGGTTAATTATTTTTTGGGTTATATTATAGAGTAAATTTTAATATAAAAATATACTTTAAATCTCTGTATTTTTTTTTTATATTTGAATTTTAGTCTTTGTAGTTTTATTTTTAGTAATTTATTCTCTATATTTTTTAATTTAAAAATTCAAATTCAATTGTTAACATCATTAAATTATTTTGTTAAATTCATCGTTATAACTTTTTGAAATTAAAAGAATACTCACTTAGCAGTCATATAAAAAAAACATTGCATTGGACTTGAATTTAACAATTATTTTTAAAAGTGTTTATAACTCTTAAAATTATATGAATATTTTAATCAAATCTAGTTTTTAATGCGCATGCGTTACATGTGATTTTAGGCATTTAATTCTGAATTAATTTTTAAATGATGTATTTTTAATTATAGTTACTTATCATTGATAATGATAGTTTATTTTAGTTTTTAAACTAAATAATATAAATATTTGGAACTATATAAGAAAATAAACTATAATATTAATTTGGAAAAATAAAACAATGAGGTAAAACAACATGCAGGGGCGAATTCAAGTTGGCTGGCAGGGCTTTGACCCTCCTAAAATAAAAAATTTTCCATTTTGACCTTTGAAATGTTTTAAAATTTTAAAGTAGTAAAGGTAATATTGCATTTTAGTCCCTTTAAAAATGATAAAATTTTAATTTAATTCTTTAAAATTTGTATTTTTATTATCGTAAAAATTAAAATTTAATTTCGCTCCCTTAAAATAATTTTTTTGCTTCGCCCCTGACAACATGCAACAATTTTGATAATAATTTATGATAAATACGAAAATATTCACAATTAAAAAAGAAACAATTTTAAGAGTGTTTGTTTCACACAATATAAACAACTTATAATTTTTTTAAAAAAATTACAAATGAAATTATATATACAAATTTGTAAGTGAAAATTTTAAATAATTATACACAAAAATATCCATAAAAATACATATGACGATATAAAAGCATACATAAGAATATACACAGGGTTATGCATAAATGTATAAAAAAATACATAAAGATATACGTAAAATAATATTAAT